>WNWU01000001.1:12881232-12910337 GCA_012654045.1 Ptyas mucosa | reverse complement strand
TATTCTATTCTATTCTATTCTATTCTATTCTATTCTATTCTATTCTACTCTACTCTACTCTACTCTACTCTACTCTACTCTACTCTATTTCTTTTACAATGGGTATGAATATCTGTACGGATGTATAACCAAGCCATGCCTAGAGGTGGTTACTGTTTTCTAATTCAGCACTCTGTGATATTATTATGTCCACATTATGATTTTACTGGGCGAATAGATAAAATATTGGCACAAACTTCAAACTAACATAACATAAACTTAATAAAATAATAATCAATTAACATAAACTTGATGGTAGGGAAAGAAGAAGCATAGAAATACCTGTCTTCCGCCATAGTTGGTTTTGATAACCGTTCTTTTAATATTTTTTTTAGTTTGTCTCTAGCTGAAGCATTTCTGACTACAGTCTGATATATTATTGAATTATAGCTGCATTACTGAATGTAGCTATACTCAAATTTCACTTAGTACACCTTATGCTAACACCATATTGTGTCAAATTTTATTTGGAAAAAAAAATACTGTAATTGATCTGGGCTAAGTCCCAGATCCTTAAGTCCCTTTAATCTTCTTAAATATTGGTAGGCTTGGGGCCTAACAATGATCTTTTCCACTGTTTACATTATATTTGAAGCTTCTGTCACTTTTCTAGCAAACTGGATAGAATTGGAATATTATGCAATAGTTATGTTTGGGTCTGGGAAATTCCTACATTGAGAGATTTCTGTTGTACAAATGGATTACAGTTAGTTCTTGACTTATGACCATAACTGAGCCCAAGATTTACATTACTAAGGAAGACAAAAACATATTTTCTGGTACATTGGATCCTACTGCAGGTAGCCCTCGACTTATGACCACAATTAAGCCTAAAACGTATGTTGCTAAGTGAGACATTTGTTAAGTGAGTGTTGCCCCATTTTATGGCCTTTCTTGCTACCATTGTTAAGTGAATCACTATAGTTGTTAAGTTAGTAATACATGTGAATTTGGCTTCCCCATTGACTTTGCTTACCAAAAGATTGCAAAAGATGATCACATAACTCTGGGACACTGCAACAGTCACAAATACATGCCAGTTGCGAAGTGTTTGAATTTTGATTACATGACTATGGGGAGGCTGCAATGCTCGTAAATGTGAAAGATGGTCCTAAGTCACTTTTTCAGTGCCGCTGTAACTTTGAATAGTCACTAAATGAATGGTTGAGGACTATCTGTAATTTGTATTATAATTTTTCACCCTCACATTTACTTAAATTGACAGTCTTCAGGTTCAATGTATGAAAAGCATTCTATCATTTGAATGCTGTATAAAACTTCCTATTGCTAAGAGCAGTTTGATAGTGGAACCAGTTATCAGAGAAATAATAGACTCCTCTTCATGTATTAAAGGAGAAACTGGACAGCCAGTAGTAGTTACTGCCAAAACTGAAATACACCATACAGATTTCCTTTTTAACTATCACTGTTCCTTTCTTCTTACCAGTCTGTGATTTTTTGAAAAATATTAACAGTATGGTGTGTTGCATTATCCTGTCAAAATCATTTGTGTGTGTGTGTGTGTGTTTGATAGTGTATTGATGAACATCATTGCCTTCTAATTTCCCCTGAAAAATATTTTTGGGAACATAAAGTACAAAAACTAAGTGATATACGTGGAATGTTTAAAACAAGAAACTTTTACTAATGTACAATGATGACTTCATGTATTCAATGACGTACAAGACTAAATATCTGCAATGTCAGGATTTACTTAGTTAACTGACCTTTTAAAAATTATCATTATGTTCTCTGAGATGTGTTGAAAACTTTTAAGACCAATGTATATCTGGCACATTCAGTTTTGCTTTTATCATTGTCTTCCAAACCTAGGACATGATATTCTACATCTGGATGAAAACATCCGCTACTTTTCCTTTAGTTTCATAGGAAAAATTTGAACCCTTAAGTGATTTGTTATGCTTTCTGACACAATTACACCTTTGTGCTAACAGCTAGTTTCCTGGTGGAAGATAAACAAGTCAGTTATATGTGAATGTAGTAAGCAGTCAGATGGAAAGCATACAGCATACGTCAAAAAGTTATTTTCATGCCTTTTCTTCCATGTGGTTTATATGCCTAAAATGGTTGTGAGGAATTGTCCAACTTCTAGTCCCTGACTACTTCTGAATTTTGCTTATTCTGTTACTGCTTGGAGTCTTCTGTTTCTCAAAATATTAGGTGTATTTAAAGTGAAAGAAATAACTCCAGAATGATTGCCTGCTGGTGTTACAAGTGGAAGCTCGGCTTGACAGTCTTCCAAATTTTGGGAAGAAACAGTTTCTTGAGTTCTATTAATCCCAGATAAATTGTTAAATGTTATTTTGGCTATTTTGGACCCTGAAACACTAAAGTACATGAAGTGAAATTGTTGCACATACTTTGAAAATGAGAAAGATTTCTAGAAATCCTTACATCAAAACTACTGGAAAATTCTCCCATGGAATATTCCTTCTATGAGTACATAACTCTTGTGGTACACAAATATGTAACCCCTCCTTGCGCGGAGGGTTCACAGTCAAGGTATCCTTTCCCCCCTTACCTTACACAGTTTAGAAGAAAAGTATAGCTCAAATATATGTTAAGTAGAGGTGGGTTCTACTTACTTTTACTACCGGTTTGCAACGGGGCCATGCAAATGCACTTGTTTCACTCGCGCGTGCGCGTGCTCTTCTGCACATGTGCAGAAGCATTTTGATGACGTTGGGGTCAGTGGGCAGAGCCTCCCACCGGTTTTACTAACGGTTCTATAGAACCAGTGTGAACTCTATAGAACCGGTGCGAACCGGGGGCAACCCACCACTGATGTTAAGTCATAATTACATAAATGTAAGCTTCTGTTTTAAGTTATTAGATTCAAAGGAAGTGTTAACCTTTCAAATCCATGTTATGTCAGCCTGGTCTGCTGTACTGAGACATGAAATGGAGCAACTTTGACAAACATAGAAGTATAGCCATTTTTACATCCTAAGCTTTTAAATGAAGTGCATTATCTGTCAAAATATCATCCAGTATTTTCTCTTAACTCTCTAAAACTGTGATATGTCATTAATACACCTACGGAATAAGTTGTCTTACAAATCTAATGAGGTAGACATTGGCCTACAAAACCATATTTTTCAGTAAGTGTGTAAATGTATTTCTAGGTATCACAAGATCTGTCTTCTGTTTGCTCAGTAAACATCCGTCAGGCAGAACGTTTTAAAAATAGGTTGCTTTTCCAAGGCTGTATAAATATTTAGAATTGATTTATAACTAAAATGTTTCACTAAAGACAGTAATCGTGATCAAGTTCTTGTTCCCCAAAGGTTGTTGTTAATAAGAGTAATCACATAATTCAGAGAAAATAGTTTGCATTCTCCTTAAGATATACAATTGACAAGCTTAAGACAGAGCAAAAACAAATATGCAAATCTGTTTATGTATGTACAATTTCTTACTGTCCTGTATTTGTATATGCCCATCACATCTCATTCTATTCTGTTTTTGCTGTTATACAAACTAAGTGGTTAATATACTAACATTGAACATAATGTTTCTTTGTTCAAGCCCTTACCATTAGGATGGTAATTGGAGGTTGAAATTTGTAGAGTCCATCATTTTTTTTATTTGGTCTTGTTATAGCTTTAATTTGCCTTGTTATTAATGAAAGTAATTGTATGATTCATCTTACTTGTCCAATATGTCAACAAGTCTTTAGTTGGTTTCAGGACAGGGTTGAAAGATCTTGTAAAACTGTACACGCTTACAAATGAAGAATTAGATAATTTCCTTGTGATATGTAGTGCTTTACAAATCTTACCAAAAGGGAAAGCATTTTTTTTCCTCAAAAAAAAAAAAATTTTAAATAGAAGAGTCTTTTCAAAGTTTTGCTGGAATATGGGAATGGAGGCAGATGAGTTTTACCTCATCTTATCTTCTGGAGGAAACTATCTTAGCTTCAAGAAGATTTACCTTTTGTTAAACAGAATACCTGTCCTGAACCTGGGGAGAGTAAACTTTTAAGTTTTTGTGTAAGAATAATGGGGTATTTTATTCTGCTTGAATGAGATATGCTTCTCTTGTTCAGGAGTCCTCTGCTGAAACAGCTACATGCAACACACCTTCAATAATTCTTCCAGAGTGTGCTGTTAGACCAGTTACAGAAAGAGACACAAATGTACCTCTCAGGTAATTAATGCATTAATTATTTCCATGATCATTAATTGTCACCTTTGGCAAAATGGGTGAGTGTATAAATATGATTCAATAGATAAATGTACAGAGTCACATAAAAAGGAAGCTTTTGCTTGACAAAAAAAATGTTAATTTACACTTATGTGGAAAGAAAAAAGTGGGATAAAAGAAAAGGTAATTCTTAGTTAATGATGGTAATTTCTGTTGCTAACCTATGCAGGTGTAAAGCATAAAATCACATGATCACACCAATTTATATGGCAGTTGCAGCAGTTCCAGCTATAGTTGTTACAGGATGTTAGGCATAATATTATGTGATCCTCATTTGCTAACTTCTGCCTGCTTTCCCATTGATTTTGCTTGTGGGAAGCCAGCAAGGAAGGACACAAATGGCAATTATGACCAAAGGATGTATAATTGTGAGTTGGTTGCCATGCATCCATGCTACAATCACATGACTGTGGGAATGCTGCAGTGGCTGCAACTAATGAGGTAGACACTTGTCTACAAATCATATTTTGCAGCAAATGTATTCAATGTATTTCAAAAATTCTGTTGGCTTAGAAGACACAAGTCTCATTCAGCACCATCATAACTTTGAATGGCCACTGAATGAATGGTTATTAATGAAGAGCTATCTATATTCCAAAAGCTTGGAAGTGAATTGTTAAAAGAGAGTGTTAGTTCTTGACTATCTCTGAAGTGGTAGCTTCCATACTTGATGGGCAGGGAGGGAAAATGGTCAAGGTATTTGTGCTAGGCGACCAAGAGTACTCTTAAAAGATTATAAATTTAAGAGAGCCTTATTTTAATCAATTAGCTGTTTTCATATAGAATAGAATAGAATTTTTTATTGGTCAAGTGTGATTGGACACCCAAGGAATTTGTCTTGGTGCATATGCTCTCAGTGTACATAAAAGAAAAGATACCTTCATCAAGAATTATAAGGTACAACACTTAATGATAGTCATAGGATACAAATAAGCAATCAGGAAACAATATCAATATAAATCGTAAGGATCCAAGCAACAAATTATCCTCTGAAGTCTGTTTGTCTTGTTAGATTGCAGAACCAAACCAGACAGTTATAAAAGTGCAGATGACAGACTCAATAATTCCTCTGTAGAACTGTATCAGGAGCTCCTTGGGTAGTTTGAGCTTTCTGAGTTGGCGCGTGTTAGATCGGCGCAGGAGAAGCAAGACGCGACCAGCTCGGGGTTCATTCAAGAAACTTTATTTAGCTCAAGAACAAGACGATGGCTGTGCTGCCGGAGCCCTTCTTATAGCACTCCAGCAGACCAGCCGTCCAATGACAGTTATTTGAATTCCCCGCCGGTGGATTAGCCAATCCCTGGGCGGATGTCCTTATATGGACATAACAGCGCAGAAAGAACATTCTTTGTTGTCCTTTTTTGATGATGTTTTTGATGTTAGCTGTTCATTTTAAATCTTGTAATATGGTAGAACCTAGAAATTTGAAGGTCTCTACTGTTGATACTGTGTTGTATAGTATTGTGAGAGGTGGAAGTATGGAAGAGTTTCTCCTATATCTATGGAGACATCCATATTTTTCTAACCAGGAGGACACTTATATTTACATTGCCCACCTGTTTTCTTTAAGTATTCCCACAAATGCACATACACACATCCCTTAATAACATTTAAGCTTTCCATTTAAGAAAATTAAAGGTGAGATGGGTTCACCTATCCACTGTAATGTCTAATTGGAACCAAAAGATAGTTTGATTGATTGATTGATTGATTTAATTCAATTTTCAGGCTGTCTGAGTTCTTAATGAGTCTGGGTGACTTACAATTAAAAAAGTAAAACACCATTTAGAAAAAAAATCACAACTGATCAGAAGACTACAAGACATCAATAAAACCCAAATGCTATGGGATTTTGCAACCACCCTATCCCAAATCCTGGAAGAAAATTTGGTTTTGAATGGTTTTCTGAATGCCATTAAGGTGGGAGTTATACAGGGGTGAAATCCAGCAGGTTCTGACAGGTTCTAGAGAACTGGTAGTGGAAATTTTGAGTAGTTCAGAGAACCGGAAAATACCACCTGTGACTGGTCCCCGAGTGGGGTGGGAATGGGGATTTTGCAGTATCCTTCCCCTGGAGTGGGGTAGGAATGAAGATTTTGCAGTATCCTTCCCCTGGAGTGGGGTGAAAATGGAGATTTTGCAGTATCCTTCCCCTGCCGCACCCACCAAGCCATGCCCAGCCACATCCACAGAACTGGTAGTAAAAAATTTTGAATTTCACCACTTGAGTTATACAAATCTATGGGAAGTTATTATTCCAAAAGGCAGGCATGCTTTCTGGGTCCTACAAAGTGACACTTTTTAATTGACAGCACCCTGCCATCACTGAATAGTCCCTCAGGGGTACCTCAGCTACAAAATTATAAAGTTGAATAAATATCATTGCTGGCGGTATATAGGTAGTCCTTATTTCCTGAGTGAATTGGGACTGGCAACTCCATCATTAAGCAATACAGATATTAAATGAAACATGATTTCATTGACTTATGAGTTCCAGTTGTGGTCTTTAAGCAAATCACCCACAGTCATTAAGCGCGGTATCATGTGATCGTGACTTGCAACTTTCTGCTGACTTCCCCTTTCACTTTGCTTCTTGGAAGCGTTATGTATAGGTTGCAAAAGGCCATTATATTGTAGGGATGCTGAAATGGCCCCAATTTCAAGGACCCTTCATAAATTTTATTTTAAAGCACTGTTGTAAGTTTGAATAATTGCTGAATGAGCAGTTGGTAAAAAGGACTAATGTATTGAGCTTTTAATACTACATAGTTTGTTTTCATTTATTGTACGATGCTTTATGCTTTAAACACTGGATGAAAATTTGTGAGTCTGATGTCATCTCTTAAAGTTTACAGTAGTTTGAAAAAAATATACGGCGGTATAGACTAACTTCTATAGCATTGTAAGTTCCTTAATTCTAGAAAACGGTTTTTTATTTATTTATTAAATGTCTACACTACCCATCTCCCCTATCAGGTGACTATGTTATTGGAGGAGTCAATTTTATATGGATACAAGTGCAATGTATTTATTTGTAATGAAACCTATATGACTCAAGACAGAATTGCTATGTTAAAGCAAATATCCTTCATACAGATAAAGGCTATATATATGAAGCAAAGTAAACGTTTCATTTTTTTCAAGAATAACATAATTTTAGAACCTCTGGATTTAAAGTGAGAATCAATGGATGTCCTCCATATGTGGGTTAAATCTTTTAATGTTTGTTCAAAGGAAGTACAGCCTCATCTTTTGAATAAAGATAAACACCAGCCCCTTTGGACAATTGTACTTTCCACGGTGGAACAGTTATCTTCTTCCTCTTCTCATCTGCCCATTATCCGGTTCCTTACCCATCATCCCATCCTCTACCATCCTCTGTACTCCTTCCCCTTCCCTACTGCTTTTCCATGTCCCCTTTTACACCTTTTTACTGCTTGCTTTAACTATTTTTACATCGGTAGTTAGATGAAAGCAGAAAATAGGACTGTCAGCCAGTTTTCAAGCTAATAGTACCTGGTACCTATTGTGCCACAATTTTTAATTTTTGTTCCACCTATTGTTAACTTTGTTTTTGTTTTTTTAAGGACATAATTTATCTTACTTTTAATGGAAATAGAACATTTAACTGAATTGCTTATTTTTTTAAACTGGTCTGTAATAATCCAAAACCTTTTCCTACATACATATTACATGACCTTCATTATTTATGTAGGAAAATACTTATTCCTTATGATTGTTTTTATTATTTCAGTTTGCTCCCTTAAGAACCATTATGATATTCTTTTTAATAATTCAGAATGCTGTTGAATTCAGATAAGTTTAATAATTTGGAAATCTATCATTCATAAACCATTTTTCTGGGTTGTGTGGCAAAGTTCAATTCAATAGGAGGAGAAAGGAGTATTATGTATATTCACTCTCTTCAGTTACTTATGATATAAAAGAGAGATTTAAAAATCTAATAAAGGTATAAAGGCCTAGTTCCCACTAGCTCAGCGCATACAAAGATATGAGGGATTTCAAAGCAGCAGCATTTGGGTGGCATCTTGATTTTGGCCTGTATTTATATATCACAATTTACTAATTTAACAATAAATACAGAAAAAAATCAATATTTTGTTTACAGTACAAAATAAAGATGAATAGATTCATAGAAACAATCTCATGCCCATAGATGCATATATACATAGATGTACATACCTGCTCACACATATTAATTTTAACAGTTTTCAATATTCCTGGGTCTTTCTCCCTAGGCCTGTTAGCCCTCATCTGCGACATTCTAACAGAAATGCTAGAAAATCAGGAAGCTCTTTGACTTCTGTAGGTAAGAATCATATGTTGTTACCTTATTTTTTTCTTTCAAATTTTTTATACACACAAATTGGCAGAATTTCAAGTATTGCTTCATTTGCTTCCATAAGATTGATTCTGTTGTTGTTGTTGTTGTTGTTGTTGTTGTTGTTGTTGTTCTTCTTCTTCTTCTTCTTCTTCTTATTCTTCTTATTCTTCTTCTTATTATTATTATTATTATTATTTTATTTCTATACCGCCCTTCTCTTGAAGGACTCAGGGCGGTGTACAGCCTATTAAAAGCACAAAGGCAAACATCAATTAAAAATTAAAATTATTAAATAATTTCGGCTCAGATTTAAAACCCCAAAAATTTAAAACCCCAATTTAAAATCATTACATTGATAGCCCAGCCTGGCGGAACAACAGGGTCTTGAGGGCACAGCGAAATACACGGAGGTCGGAGGTCTTATGCATTTCTGCGGGCAGTTCATTCCACAGGGCAGGGGCTCCCACAGAGAAGGCCCTCCCCCTGGGTGTTGCCACCGACATAACTTGGCCGATGGCACCCTGAGGAGACCCTCTCTGTGGGAGCGGACTGGCTGGTGGGAGGCTATTGGTGGCAGAAGTCGGTCTCGAAGGTACTGGGGCCCTATGCCATGGAGCGCTTTAAAGGTGGTAACCAACACCTTGAATCGCACCCGGAAGACCACTGGGAGCCAGTGCAGCTTGCATAGGAGGGGTGTCACGTGGGCAGAATGAGTTGCGCCCATAACCACCCGTGCGGCCGCATTCTGGACCAGTTGGAGCCTCCGAGTGCTCTTCAAGGGGAGCCCCATGTAGAGAGCATTACAGTAGTAATATTGTATGGCCCATACAATACAAAAATATTGTATGGCCCTTTATATTGTATGCAGTACAAAAGTTTTTGATCTTATTTTGTATATGGTATAGTCAGAGAACATACTGTATAAGACGGTGAAGAAAATAGAAGGAAATATATCACTTCGGTGTCTTTTGGGCTTCATAAGGCACCCTCACAAACACAGAATGCATTGATGTAATCCTGAATGTTGTCAATAATAGAAGATTCAAGGCCTGTAAATGTCAAATAGCAAAGAAATATATCACTACCTAACCTTGCAGATGCCAAATACTATCTTAACTTCTGACAATTTTATGTGCTATTGTAACCAATGTTGCCTCACAAAAAGAAACAAACACTAATATGAGGCTACCTACAGGCTCAATTATAATAGATATATTTACTGATAGTAAAAATACCTTACAGAATAGAGAACTAATTGCCCTCATTTAGCTGGTCAGTTTGTAGTAGACATTTACCAATATTTTGTATGTAATACACTCATTACAGCAGTCAAGAAGAAACACTTCGAATGTGCAGTTATGGTATGCATTCATTGTTAATTCAATACTTTCCTATTTAGATAATGAAGGTCATGTAATTGATCTCCTACATGACCAACTGCCAGATATACAAATATCTGATGAAGATAAAAAGAAGAACTTTGAACTATTAGAAGAAGCAAAGAAGGTGAGTGAGAAGTTCCTCACACGTAGAGGAAGAAAATCAAGAAGCAGCCTTTCAGAGTCACCCACAGGTATGTATTCCAAAATACCATCTTTCAGACTCTGTGCAAATGGAACTCATGGTTAGCTGTCATACAACAACTATAATCTTTTATTCCAAGAATCATGTGTAGAGGAGTCCACAAAACAGAAAATGTGTTTTACTTCAACACTGATGCTATAAATGCTCTGCATTCCAGCAGTTGTTTGTTTGTTTGTTTTATTTTTTTTTGGTTTATTTTATCCATTTCCCCAATTCCAGATAGTTTACCATAGAGTTTCTATTCAATCATACCAGGCTGGCCACAGTTCGACAAAAATAGAACATTTTTGTTCTACTAAAATCTTACTGTGAGGTAGATTCAGCTAAGAGATAGTAATTAGCTCAAAATCACCCAATGAGCTTCCATAGCTGGGGATAGTCTCTAGAATCTGGATCTCCCTGTTCCTGCTGCAAGTCTAGCATCCTAAACACTATATCATAATGGCTCTGGGAATAATTCACTGATTTTACAAAATGCTTTTTGGGGATGATCCTTATTGACTGTTCCATCCCATACAGAAGGAAGTTTAAGAAGTACAGTGGTACCTTGGTACTCAAATGCTTTGAAACTCATCATTTGATATTCAACACATTTTGATACCAATAGTTTGTCCCAGTATTCATCATTTGCTTAGTACTCAACATACAAGCTAGAACTTGGTGTCACCTGCCTATTGACTCAGTACATTATACCTTAATGGAAAAATTTGTTTGGTACTCATCATTTTTGGTACTCATCACGCATCTCAGAACCAATTAACAATGAGTACAGAGGTACTATTGTACTATGTTGAACTAAGCTCTTTTATCCCTTCTGTGTTTCGTTGTCTGTAACACTGATTTTATAGTGTGATTTTAATACATGCTTTGAGTTTAACTTCACCTTTATAGAATTTACTAAATGCCTCACAAGTGACATCTTTATTTAATGCAGCTTTATCCCCATCACTAAGCCCCAGTGTTTCACCTGCTTCATCTCGGAGCAACTCATTGACTTTTCCAGATCCAACAGGTAAAATCACTAGTGCAACATTCTAATATAGAATAATGCTTTTGGGTTGGTTGATACCTCCATACTCCATAAAGTTGACTATTAAGAGGTATTGTAAATATATTTACATAGAAGTCTCCCTCAAAAATTTAATAGGAACTATTTTGCAACAGGGGGTTAAAATAATCATTCTGTTTCCCATAATATTCAATCAAATCAGCAACTCAAGAGGGAAAGCTGAATAGAGAACTTAACACTATTATCTTCAAGCTACCCTGTTTCCCTCAAAATAAGACATCCCCTGATAATAAACCCAATCGGGTTTTTGAGTGCATGGCAATAAGGCCAAGTGCTTATTTCAGGGTTCAAAAAAATATAAGACAGGGTCTGATTTTCGGGGAAACACGGTAGTACTTATTGGCATTTTGGTTTTGACCCTGAAGATTCAATTGGATCTATCATCTGCTCATAATTAGGTGATATCCACAAATTTGTCTATTTTAAACACTTTTTTTTACCAACTTGGTGCCTTCCAGATATCAAATGCTCTTAGAACCACCAACTATCCTGGCACTAGATTGAGGAAGGCTATTCTTAACATGCACTGATTATATTTGCAATTATATAGTAAAATAAGCATTCATCCACTTAACAAACAAAATAACAAGGAATGCAGGAAGATCTGAAACAAGTCATGTAAAGCTGGTTTTAATTTTCAGAGAGAATATGAATTAGGTAAAAATTAATCAAGGAAATTAATAACACTTCTTTGGGAGGATATTTCAGAGCCTTCAGAGAAAGGCTCCCCTTACAACAAGATCCAGAGTAGCACATTCTCAGCAGGTTATATGTGTTCAAATGGATTGGCTCATAAGAGAATTCCTAAGGTATGCAGTGATTTTCTTCAAATTGCCATGCCTCTCTTTGATGTATGATATGTTTCAAACAAGGTGAATACTTTTATTGCATATTTTTCATATTGTAGATTCTGATATATGCACATCAAGTGTTGAGTCGGTGTCTCCATTGCAGGTAAATATGCTTTCATATTCTTTATTCATTTAATATTAATCGGTCAGGGTAAACAATGTTATTTTGAGAAATGGGAATTATATGGGCAGTGACTAGCTTAGTTATGCTACACTGAGTGATTGCATCACCAAATCTGGGCATGTTGTCAGAGTCCAATGTGAGAGAACAGAGTCAAAAAACACTATGAAAGGTCACTTGGCAGATGAGTGAAAAGTTAAACATATTTTTTTTTCCTATTGAGAAGAGCTAGTGCTTTTAACTTTCTCCTTATCCAGTTTACATTGTTAATACAAGGGAAATGTCTGGTTTGGGGTACTTAAGCTGGAATAGGGAGCACTGACAATGGTGATTGAAGCTTCAGTCAGTAACCCAGCCATTGAATTTACATATGAGCATCACTTAGAAACTGCAATTAATTCAAACCTCAGCAGCCCACGAGGTGGTGAAGGAAATCCCTATCTAACAAAATGAAATCCAATGTTGATTTTAAAAAAAAGGTACTACATTTAGGCAAGTTGTGGGTGCTCCCACATTGGAGATTTTAAAGAAAAGATTGGACAATCATTTGTCTGAAATAGTAGTGGGTTTCCTGCATGAGGGGTTGGACTAGAAGATCTCCAAGGTCCCTTCCAACTCTGTTAGTCTATTAAAATCTCTGATCATAGAACATTTGCACTGAAGGTATTGTACTGGTTGCCCAGGTTTTTCTGGATGCAATTCAAAGTGTTAGTTTTAACCTATAAAGCCTTACATAGGCTGGATCTAGGTTCTCTGCATAGAAATAGTCCATTCAAATTGTTTATTTATGAAATTTTGTATTTCAAAAATAATCTTAGTAAGTCCCTATGGAGATTTGTTATAGTGCCTGCATATTATACTGTATCTATAAAGAAATTGGATAGATAGCAGTGCTGTCTTCTGGTTGAATATAAATGCTTCTTGTGGGAAACATTTGTTTTCTAGAATTCTGACATCTAAAACAACAATTTTTCTGAAGTAAGAAATATTGAAGAGATTGCTTCTACCACTGAAATATTGTTGCTGGTGCCTTCAAAAGAAAAGCAGGGGTTTAGAAAATAAGATGTCTAAGAGAAACTGATTTTAAGTTTGTTTGTTTAATTTCAGAATCCCACAAAAGGAATACCTAATCGAAAGGAGAATGATCAAAGAAAAGCTTCTCAGGGAAGAATGGTTCCTCACACAACTGGTTTGGAAAGTTCAGACACCCAAGAGAAGGTGTCTGAACAAAAGGAGAACTTTGATCCATATAAACATATGGATAATCTGCCTCAATTCTGCACTTCAGATTCCAACACTGGCAAAAGATCTCTAAGTAGCAGCAAGAACTTCTGTGAAACTGAATTAGGGAAAGAATTCCCTAAAAAAATTAAAGGAAACGACTTTCCTTTCAAAAGTCATTTACCTGGATCAGGAATGATTGCACTGGGCACAAAGTTAAAGGGCTCAGCACCACTACTGAAGGATTCCAACGTTTCTAATAAAACTGAATTTAATGCACCTAGTAACCGCTCTCCTCTACTACGAGCTATGTCATGGGATCATCCTGAACCATGTAATGTAGAAAAAGCACCATTCAGACCACCTGAAGATATTAAAAACTGTGCTGGTAATATAGCAGCTGGTAATACAGCAGCTAAGCTTCCACCATTCAAAGACCTTCAAATACAAGTTCAGCCAATTCGAATGCAGAAACTGACGAAGCTCAGAGAGGTGAGTTTTGATAAGTTGATATGGGGAAGTTCTGTGTAAACTATGCAGTATTTGTTTCAATCTTATGTAATAGAATGGGATTATAATGTAGTAAATTATATTTTAAACCTGGAAAAAAATAATATTTTTCTTCCATAGTTTATTATACCAGAAATGTACAGTTCATTATTGAAATGTACAGTGGAAGATGGGTAAAATTAGTAGTCTGTAGGGAAAGAACAAACAAATGCAGCCAGACCTCTGGGAATTTATTCAAATGAATTGCACAAAATAAATGCCTCTACCTTGATGTGATAGACATCCCTTCTACCTATCATGTTGAGTTATAACATAGAATGTAATCAGTGCCTGCTGGATCAGATCCCTGACCCATATGGTCCAGCAATCTGTTCTCACAAGTGCTCAACCAACTGCACAAGGAAACCTATTAATTTTCCCACATGTTACTTTCATAGGCAGCCACACTGACATCCACCCTAATAACCATTGATCTCTATGACTTCCATGAACTGATCTAGCGTTTTCTGAAGCCAGCCAAGCTGGTAGCCAGAAAGATATCCCTTGATTTTGTTTTTGTAGGGCTTAGACTCTGGAGATAACTGTAGTCCCCCTCATTTTTTGTAGCTCCGAAAGTCTGTTCAATGGTATTTGTGCAATTTTGGATTGTGATTATCATCTTGTCCTTTCATGCAGTTACTTTTTTACTTTTCCAAAAATGTTTTTTTTTAATATTTGCGTTCCAAAATTATAGCAAACTGTCAACTGAAATGAAATATCTAAGATTATGTTTCCTGTGGGAATGGCTTATTTTCCTGTGCATTAACAGTCACAATGGCTATATTTATTACCTCCAGTTTATCACTGCCAATATGACTCTTATTTCTGGGGAACCTAAGTGGAAGGATGCTCCCAGGAGCATATCCTGACTGTGGCTTCCTGCAGGCTTTTGATTGGTTACTGCAAGAACAGAATTTTGGACTAGATAAGGATTTGGTCTGATCTGGGAGGCTATTTTTATAGTCTTAATATTTGCAACATGGTTAGAAGTTCATAATTATTCTGTTTCTCAGAAATAATGAAGGGCTAGAAGCATTATAGCAGATCTTAACATTTGCAGGTAAAGATGGGAAGCAATTTCCGTCTGCTTTTTTTCTGCCTGAGCAAAAGGCAGGCTTTTTTCCTTCATATTCAGAGAGAGGGAGCCTGCTCCTCTGTGAAGACTGAAAGCAGTCATTCCCTTTCTACTTCTGCCTACCTCCTCCCTCACAAAAAGACTGGGATCAAGGAAGGATTGTTGGAGGTGACTAAAGAACAAAGCCTTCCATTCTAGCTTCAGGCTCATAAAGTGGAGATTCAGTTTCATTTCTCATATGAAGAATCAATTCCTTTAAAAATTATTATTACATTTAGAAAACATTACTAGCTTCCATTAGAAAAATAAACATATATGATGGTACAGCATTGTAGCTTTGGACATAGTTATGTAAGAAATATGCAGTAGGCAGGAAATAGCTGACAAATTGTCCTGTCATGTTAGAAAGTAATATTTGTGCACGAAACAAACCATTTTATTTCTTCACAGCCAAAGAAATAAATACATCTTCCTTTCTTTCTGGAGATACACATCATTGTATATAAATCTGTAATGTTCCTTTAAGAGTTTCTGCTATAAATGTGCTTCCGTTGCTTTTATATCTTGTTTTTCGCTAAATTAATCTCAAGAGAACCACTTTTGTACAACAGAAATAATCTGTCTAAAATGGAGCAACATAGGGGCAAAATCAACAACCCTGCATAGGGTGACATTGCAAAAATTAGTAACTCATAATCAGTACAATTTGAGTAGATCAGAGACAAACTCTAAATACAGCCATTTAGAGTTTATGTTGAGCATTTTATCAACTTTGTTTAAGGAAGTCAGTGGTATCCCTTCTTATGTCAGTAAATATACTCTTAAATCTTACATGACAATATATATTAACAAGCACTTATCCTTTAATCTTAAACATCTTAATGTTTAAATAATATTTATTTTTTTTAAAATCAGTTTCAGAGGGAAATAAGCACAGATCAAGTGAATGGGTATTTTAAACATAGTCTAATAGCTTATAATATAAATGTAATGTATAATTTAAATATAAACCACCAAGTCATTGCTGTATTGCTAATATGGTTTTAGGAATGTTTCAGCTTTTATAGTTTAATGGAAACATTAAGAACTTTACTGACCCAAAATGATGGTAGCTTACAAGCATATGACAAGAAAATGCCTTTGCAATATAGTAGTTCGGTGCATCAGTAGAAAGAATATTGGGTTTAAAAGTTTAATTGCACACATGGGAGGTTGATTTAACTGAGTTTGCAGTCTTTTTGGCCACAATCTTAAAAGAGGATATCTTTCTGTCTAGATAATAACAAATTTGTGGCAAATTTGTCATTATTATAGTATTATAGTATATAGTATTATTATAGTATTAATGCTAGGAGGAAAAGCTAAATGGAATTTCCTGCTTCCCCACATAACAAATATCCACAGATATTTGCTATTATATTAGGGGGGAAACCCCTACTTGCAATACCACATGCACCATTAGAAAATTTGTGTCAACTTCAGCTTCATTAATTAATTTTAAGAAAAATTCCTCAGTGCATAAGACTGCTGAAGGTATTTGGGAGATTTTTTTTTTAAAAAAGAAAACTTGTTACCCCAAGAGACATGAATATAAATTGCATTTTACTATTTTATTGTGCATTAAGGTATCATTTACTATAAATAAGCTGCTCAGCTAATAATACCTTGTTGGCAACCATATAAATATAGTGACTAAAATAGCAAAAAAGCGATACTGTATGTTGGTAATTTAAAAGTTTTTAATACTAGAGCTACTTTAAGACATATCTAGTGTACTTTTTAGTAGATAGATTAAGATTATTTTGTTGTTGATTTTTGTTTCCCAATCCATTTGTAGATAATAGTTCAGAATGTGGCTCCTTCCAATTTATGAATTGAGATGAAAAGGGACTTTTTTTGTAGACTGGTGACTTTTTTAGTGAGACTATTTGATAGTGATGCCATGTAATGAAATTGTCTGTCCTAGCTCTTCTTCTTTTCCTACCTCTTTAGTTATTCCAGCTTTATTTTAACAATATTTTACCCTTTTAATATTTTGCAGGTATCATTTTTATAATTGTGCTCTCTGAACTTGGTTGTTTTCTTGCAGATGTTTCATTACACAAACTAGATAACATCATCACTGATGATATTACCTAGTTTGGGTAATGACACATGTGCAAGAAAACAAGCTCAGAGAGCACCAAGAACCCCTTATTTCAACCCTGAGCTATAAATATTCTCCTTTATTGGTATCATTTTTATATTTGTTAATCATGTTGGGAACGTTGTATAGTGAAGGATAGACTCAATATTCTTGTTACTAAATCAAGCGATTCCTAGGTTACTGTCAGCTTTATATGTATCTATAACACTTTATTTAATAGACTTTATTCTGTTATTGAAAAGTTATTTTTAAAGTAAAGTATTAAGAAATAATTCAAGTTTTTTTTCCTCCACCAGGAACATATATTGATGAGAAATCAAAATTTAGCTGGACTTAAACTTCCTGATCTAAGTGAAGCCGCTGAACAGGAAAGAGGTGAAATACAACTAAATATATATGAGTGTGTGTGTGTGTGTGTGTGTGTGATTAAATGGGACATGACTTGGGTAGCCACACTATTTTTCTAACTTTGAGCCTTTTGCTAAAAATCTTAGTAATCTCTTCCTGAATGAGTATAGGACATGAGTGGAACTCATTGGAGTTGGCATCCAATAATTGTTAAAGAACTATAGGTTCACCATTACTAGAATGAAAGGGGAATAGTACACTATTGTGGAAACTTTACAAGTGTATATTGAACAAGTTCTGTGTAGAAAATTTGCAAATGACTCAATGATGGACCCATGGTCTTAAATACAGTTATATTCAGTTGATTACAATGATATTTGTATTTGAGATCATTAGAACTATTACCAGACAACCTATCAAGCAGAATATAGGGATTTATTATGCATTTGCTGAAAAATAAAAGTCTGCTTAATTTATGAATAATGGAATATTCTTTGATCATCCCTTGGAGTATTTGAGTTTTACTTTAATCAGTAATGCACAAATTGATTTTTTTTAATTAAATCTATTCTGAAATTGGTTGCTTAGAGTAGAATGCCCTTTCCCCCCCATCCAACTTCCCACATTTGAACCATCAGAGTGTGATACTTAATATTCTTCAATTGTTTGGTTGCTTCAGTTTTAGCAATGAAACATTTTTTTCTTTAGGGTCTTCACCAATCCCTTTCTTAGTGGAGGAGGAAGAATCAAGAAATAGATGTGATGTCATGCCCAACATTCCTGACATTCTTTTACGAAAACTTCGTGTACAAACACCATTTTCAGGAAGGTAAATCCATCTGTGAGTGGTATTTTACTGTCTGAACATATGTAATGAAAGAAGTACTTAATCTCATTAAAGCGAGTTGGGAAGAGGTGGCGATTTTCTCAAACCACTTTTGTCTACATGACCATAACATAAGGAATGTAAAGGAATACAGTTTTATACACTATGGTGCCAGGGTTTACTTGTGAGTCGACTATGAGAGACCGTGAGCCAATCATGACTCTCAGATTTTTCAAGGTTATTCCAAAATAAAATATTATATGTCACCTTGAGCCCTGTCATTTCATAATCCTGTAATATCAATGACATATAATCAATTATTACAAGTAATAATGGTTTATTCATTATATTTTAGTATGCTTGTCATTCAACTCTAGAGAAACATGATTCACATTCTATAACCCCATGAAATGCTCAATTTACAGCCACAATAATGATGCTGGTTCTGTGTGGACCACCTTTACTTTTTAAGGAACCAAGATTCTGTATCTTGCAATGTAATAATGAAATTTACAAAATGTAAAATATGAATTAAATGTGCTTGATTTTTAGTAAGACATGTTATAGTACATATTTTCATTCTCTAATTACAGCATCTATGCAGTTAGCTGATTATTAGCTAATTAAGAAAATGGTCTGTTAGATGCTGATTAAGTATGCAGAATAAATGGCTTTTAAATGTAATATATAAGTTATTCCTGTTTTATTGCAGTCCTCCACCACTTACTGAACGAGAGGTTGAGGTAAGTGTTTTTAATTTAAACAGCACAAAAGCAATCAAGTTTTGTGTGTCACATAATGCTAATGGTTGTTTTGTTGAGAAGCTTTAGTTGCTTTCAGGGAATGCTATATTTTTCAGTTAAAGACTTGGTGAAAATATATTTGAAGAATGTTCTCAAAACGTCATTTACAATAAATAAAATATAAAATGTATCTCTTATAATAACATATGGGAACATACCAGATTAGATCAAGATGTAACAGAAGAATTCTATTTAGCTGCCAGTACTGAGTTATGGAATAGGAATTAAATTTAATTGGATTTGTGATCAGGATTTTCAAGAAACAAAAATCAAGAAGCCTTGATAGAATCAAAGCTTTGTATATTTTTGCTGAGAAAAGCCGACACAAAATTATCTTAACTATCAGTTTCTATGTCTAGCATTAATTTAGAAACACTCACCTTATCAGATGGCCACAATGTAAAGATTCCTAGGTATGAAGAGGTGCAGAGCAGGGGTGAAATTCACTTACCTTCCTCTACTGGCTCGCAAATGTGAGCACGCACACCTCCTCCATGCATACGCAGAGCCTTCTGTGCATGTGCAGAGGGTCAGAAACGGGACGTGATGACATCCGGGTGGGTGGGTGGAGCCTCCCACCGTCAGCACTACCAGATCATGTGATCTGGAGAGATCTAGCTGAATTTCACCACTGGTGCAGAGTCCACTTGAACAAAGAACTGAAGTTTGCTCATCTTACCTTTTACAAGAAGCTTTTAAAACTATGGTGCACAAGAGACTGGCCCCTAAGAATTATCACAGCAAAAAGCACAACACAGGGTTGTTGTTTTCTTTCAAAAAAGCCTTTTAAAGAATATATCTCTCAGGGCAATTTCTTACTCAGACTTTCTATTCATTTCTGTAAAGAAAGAATTGACAATTAAAAATTCAGCTTCAGCAAGTAAGTTTTAGCATTTGAATGGAAGACCATTAAAAAATCTTAATACAAATTAGACTGGGGAATCAGGGAGAAAAACATCCAAGAATTTGAAAACAGCCAATCACTTCATAGGCTAATTAAGGGAACTACACAGACTTGCCCATGAAACCATCAAGAGTTTATCTTAATTGCAAGAGACTTCATCTAACCAGTTTTCCCAATCTGGAATTTCCAGCTGTGATGAGATTATAATTCTTGAATTCTTAAAGTTATAATTTCAACACAGCTAGAGGATTCTGGGTTATATCACATGATTAAGTTGCTGATTGTACATAGAGAAACTTTACCCAAATATTAGCATTTTTACATAAATTCTATCTATATTTATTTAGCTGCCTAGCTAAAAATGCTGCTGGTTTAGGAAAAGCACTCATTTTCATTTCTTTATTGATTTGACAAAATGTAACAGAAGAAGCAGCCAATAGCGTGGCAATTTTCACTTAGTAAGCACTGTGTTATAAACAGAACTGCTTTGACCTAAAGCCAAAAAATAAAGGTAGTTTAGGAACTACTGGTTCAAAATTCTGAAAATCATCACTTAGTACTACAGCTGAAGCCTGAGAATTTTATGGAAGATGTAACTCAGAAGGATTGTTATTGCCAAACAGACTGAAATTGTTTATTTCCAAAATAGAAACTTTTTCACCTTAAGCCTAGTTTTTGGAAACCAAATGGTATTGACATTTTAAAAAATATATTTATTCCACACTGAAATGCGTAAAGAGGTTTGCTGCTCTAAAGTATTATGAAATCCATGCAAAGTAGGTGATTATCATATAAAGATAACAGCAGATGATTATTGTAGGAAGTAAAAAAATTAAAATATATATATATAGTAAACCATAGAAAAATAGCACAAGCACAAATTACCTAGTACTCTAGTAGCTATAATCAGCCAAAGGCTACAACATATAGAGCCGGCATTCAGCATATAGATATTTTGGAGAGGAGAGCATCCATTCTGTCAGCACACTAATCTTATAGCAGTGGGATGCAGTATAAAACCTGCCACCCAGAGTCATTCATAGTGGAAACTTTTGTTGATCTTCCTAATATATTATAAGGTACAGCTAAAAGAGAAATTCAATGTTTAAAGGCTATTTAATTATTTTAGAAGGTTTATTTTATTGTCAGAATAGTGCTGCCTTCTTTACATTCATTTTTATTTGTCCATTATATATAGTGTGTAAAGGATGGAAGATAACTATAGCAATTATATTGATGGTCTCTTGCAAAGGCATTGAGTCTGCAGATTAATAACATTTCATATAATTCAGCTTGCCACCAGCAGCTTCTTTATAATGCCACCCTACATCATATAAAGCAAGTGTGATATGCTTTTTGTTGTTGTAGGTACCTTAAGCTTATTTCTAGATATATAGGTAGATTATTTTAGAATAGGGAACATGACTCCCTTGTATGTAAAGTTTGTTGGTGGAAATTAATTCCTTCGATTAATGAAAGGATTCAATTAATTTTTATTTTCCTGCAACAGAATGTATTTGTACAACTTTCATTGGCATTCAGAAATGATAGCTATACATTGGAATCAAGAATTAATCAGGCTGAAAGGGAAAGAAATCTTTCTGAAGAAAATACAGAGAAGGAATTAGACAACTTCAGAGGAGCAGTTACGGTAAGACAAAACATGCTGAGAACCTTTGTTGTGTTCTGAGTTATGTATTTTAAATTTTTTCAATAGGTTACTTGTTAGATTTCGGCCCTGCCTTTTTTATATAGAAGCTCAAGGCAGGTTACATAGAATTTCTTCCTCTATGAGTTACAACACTGTGAGGTGAGTTGGTCTAAGGAGCTTCCATGATGAACTCCAAAATCCAAACATTTTGGGAACAATCAGGACAGCCTATTTCAAATTCAAAACAGTAGGAAATTTGAATATTTAAAATTCTGAAGACCTTTTTTTCCATCATGAACATACTATCGCTAGAATTTGTGTAAAGTCAGAAATGGCCTTCAGTGAAAAGAGGTACATGGGTGGAATGGGCAATTTTATATTCTGTCTCTTTATCTGTTTGTCTCTCTATTCATCCATTTATCTACCCACCCACCCAACTATCCATCTGTCCATTCATCTATTTATCTATCCACCCATCTCAGTTGTTTTGGATCATGATTTCTTTGAAATCCAACTACCATCATTTTGAAGTAGTATCCGTTTTTAAGAAAGTTGATTGTACTGGCAGTAATAATAATTGACATAGTATATTAAAAGTTGCCATGGTTTCTGACTAACAGTTCCCACTTGACCTTTTAAGAAATTCTCAATTGTGAAAGCATGACCTGGTGAAGCCATTTTCTAAATTTTAGATCCAAACTTTGGCTATGTTCATTTTTTATGTATAAAAAAGAGCCTAAGAATTCAAATATTTGGAGTTAAGAACAACTAATAAGGAAAAGTATTGCTAAACAATTAATTCAGCAAAGCATACATTTCCCTGACTGGAGTAAGGCAGTCTACATATTTTCTGACTATCAAGCTTTTGGTAAAATATAAGAACATTTTAAATTCTAATCACAAAGACCTATCTTTTATCTCTTCAAGATAAACAATTTCTAACACTACACTGAAAATACAGTGTATTGTTCAGGTATTTTATATTTTCTACATTAATAGTGGATTGATGGAACAAGTGCAAAATACAAGTAGATTATAGTTAGAAGATGATTATTATTCTTTATGCTTTTCTGACTGAGAGAAGGAGAAATGGATGATAAAAGCCTGCTCATGACTAATCCTTTAAGTAGTTATTTGGATGTTGACTGTCAACAGTTATGTCTAGAATAAAAGAAACTCCTTTCATGTTACATTGTATTTTTCAGTTTTTAGAAACAGATGAAAACTTAGTTTATGGGTGCCATTTTATTATGTTAATTGCAAATGATCCTTTTATGGCTTGATTGCACTTCGACTTTTCAGATTTAAAAAATAATTAATAATATTTTTAATTTATAATATAGTTAATATGTTATGGAACACTCTGTTTCAGTCTTCAGCTTCCTTGTGGCATCACTCTGAACATCGAGAGATGTACCAGAAATTATTGGAAGACATTGCTGTGCTTCATCGTTTGGCTTCAAGACTGTCCAGCCGGGCTGAAATGGTTGGAGCTGTTCGTCAGGTAAAAACCATTAAAACTGCTGGTTAACTATATATTCTCACTCTGACTTGATTATTGGTCAATCCATGACTGGTTCTAGCTAAAAAAGATGCTGAAACCCAGATAACAGACATAATCCTAAAACAATATCCAAAAGTCTGAACACCCTAAACTGAATTTTTGGTCCATCTAGGCTAGTTATTTCTCTCTCTCTATTTTTTTTTTTTTTACACACCAGCACCACCTCTAAGGTTCCAGGCAGGTGTTTTTTCCAGCCCATAGTCGAATGCCTTGTGAGAACATAGAACTAAAAATTTCTTACAATCCAAAATAACCTTATTATTTAAGCAAGTTCGGACTGAAGGCGTTCAATTTACTAATACAGTGGAGATATAAATGAAGATCCACACAGAATAAATTGATAAAATAAGGTAAACTAATCAGTAGATTGCAAGAAAAATGTACATAATAGTAAGGTTTAAAAAATGTGGTTTAGTTGGCATAAACAACTGTTGATCCTGAAGAACTAGCCTCCAAAATGAAGAATCTCAGAATATCTGATACTTCAAGAGTTTTTGGGATTAGATTGCATCCAGGCAATCACCTTGCATAGTATGATAGCTTCTGCCCTTAAAGGATCATAGATTTAAAGACAGAATTCAGATACTGTCACTCCCTGAGGAATATTTATTTGAATATTAATAATAAAAAGAAAAATGACATTCTATACAATGGCATTCTCATTACAAAATGTGCCAAATTGGCAGGATCTCCTTTTGAGTAAAATCATATAGCTAAAAACTGTTATATACAGTAGAACCTCTGGTCACGACCATAATTGGTTCCATAACTTTGGTTGCAAACCAATTTGGTCGTGACCTGAACCTAATTTTGGAAATTTAGTGCTTACAAAAAAAATGGTGCAGAAGAGGAAATCGACTGCAAAAAAAAAAATGTGAATTTTTTGACCGGAACCCAATATGATCATGGTCAGAAACATTCATGACCAGATGTTCTACTGTATTGCTATTTCCTTGATATCGAAAATATACCTTTATGTGTGTTGTTCTTATCTATTTCCTCCAGGAAAAACGTATGTCAAAGGCTACTGAAGTTATGATGCAGTATGTAGAGAATTTAAAAAGAACATATGAAAAGGATCATGCTGAGCTCATGGAGTATAAGAAACTTGCTAATCAGAATTCTAGCAGAAGCTATGGTTCTCCAGGTAAAATGTCCTGAGATTTTAAACACATCTTTGTATTGTTGTAAAACCTTTATTTGCTCTCCTACATAGTTAAAGATAATATGGAATATCCCAAAACTCTTACCATAGTTTTAAGCAATCTTAAAATTGCACTGAAGCCTTTGGGACTATTTTATATCAGTGTATATAAAATACCTGATAAATAGAATATTTATTTATTGAATAAAGTTGTGCATCTTGATATAGCAGGAGGCAGCTCCAGGCTTAAAAACTAAGTACAAACAGGCTTGGTTAGTATTTGTTTTAGAGATTACTAGAGAATTCCAGAGCTCAGAGCTAAAATGAGAAGTGAAAAATAACATGGAAAGAAGGCAGTGGTAAAGCTGTTATCGAATTGTGGCCATAGCTATGAAGTCACCTGGAATCAAACTCCACTTAAATAATACTATATTTTTCTTTTTTTAAAAAATCTTGATTTAAGTATCTTCAGAAAAACTGAGATTGTAACACATTCAACCAAAATGTCTATGGAGACTCTCAGTCATCCAGGTCATGGTTGTCCCAAAGGTGCTTTTTCAAGAGGCAACTGGACTTTTTGGTTTCACTTCTCATCCAAGAAGCTTCTTGGATGAAAAGCGAAACATCTTCAAAGAAAAAACGGAAAGTCTAGTTACCTCTTGAAAAGCACCTTTGGGTTCAACCAAAATGATAATCCATATTGATCACCATAACAATATTTTATCATAGTTTATAATAATGTTTAATGTTGCTTGATATGAGACTTATTTTCAATATAAAACAGTCTGTTAAATAATATGTTTTGGGTTTTCTATCACTATTTTCTCCATTCAGTTTTGTTTTATACTTTGCAACAGATGACGGTGTGCCTCGGACATCGAGATCCATGTCTCTTTCTATTGGAAAGGTATTTTTCCCAATTTTAACAAGCTGTTTAATGCACTATTTCCATAAGTATCCATATTGTAAAATCTGTTAACCAAACCTGTGCTCTTCTGTAACTCTCCTTGTCCAATAAGATGAACCAGGCAACTATTTAAGAGAAGACTATCACTCATGGTGTCCTAGATAGGATATTTCATCCCAAGGGATTACAACACTCCCAAGCCAGCTTGTGATCTTATTTCCAAATTAGCTGCAATGCAGAAGGAAGGTTCCATGAAGCTGATTTTTATCTGAAAATGCAGGAGGTCTGCAAAATGTGGGAAGATATTTTCCCATTTGAGAGAATTGTTGTCTCATCCTTCCTCCCAGTTTTAGAATATTACCCTGAGGGGAATGTTGGCACGATAATTGTATTCTCCCCCTCACTAGCCCACATAAAGTGATTGAAGTAAAACTGCTGATACACTGTCACTTTCCCCTGTGTCTTAGGCAAGGGATGAGACGTACAAGAGACGTACAAAGCAGCAGGCTGCTTAGATTTTTGGGTTGGTTTGTTTTTTTCCTTTTGTGCAAATTTGTATTGGGTGGAGACATGAGATTTTTACTGCTGCAACAGTAAGAGGCAGGACAGTGATTGAGCAATGGAAAGAGTGAAGTGTTTCAAAGAAAACATAAATTTAACATAATATATAATTTGGCCCTTAGGAAGCCACTACATTAAGAACTTAGCTATCAGAGACAGCAGACCTGAGGTACCAATAGGGAACCAACTCCACTGGAGACAATTAAGTTTGCTTCTGAATAAACATGTATAAAATTATCCTGCACTTTACGTTCTGTGAGATTCTTTTATAGAAGTGTTATGGAGCCGTAGAAACTATTGCCGCTGTTTGAAAGTTACAATAAAATTACTTTGTGAATTTTATGGAGTTGTACAGTATCCTGAAGTCCCATGGTTTCCTTTCTGCATGTTTTGTTCTAATCTGTTTAGTTGTATTTCCCATGAAACTATCATAAATGTCTAAACTGAAATATAACATACCTTTTTGTTTTAGGTGCCTCGAAGGAGAGTCAGTGTTGCTGTTGTTTCAAAGTTTGAGCTCCCAGGCCAGTCACCTAGCCAGTCACCCATACCTTTGGTGTCATCTTCCCTGGTAAAATTTACACTTTGTATAAATTTTACCAATGGTATTTATATACCATTGTATATAAATACACTTTTAAAGAATAAAACTTTGATTTCAATTAATTAAAAATGCCATATATTCTAAACCTGGCATATATAAAGATTCATATAAATATAAATTAATGATTACATTTATACTCCAAATAAATGTAAGTTTGCAGCTAGGTGAAAAAACTCTTAAAACTCTCAAGGAAGTGCTTTTCGATCTTCCAGTTTATACTGAAATTGTTGTCTGTTGGATATTAATCATTTGGAAAACACACAGATTGTATATTACATGTGACCGGGGTACTCTCATATATTAAATGCAATTTGTGCTCTTGATTTTGAATGACATTGAATGAATATTTTTATTTACAGTCTGAATCATCAAATGGAAGAAGCAATTTGACATCAACTCCAGTCTTACCTGTAGTTACAGAGACGTGAGTACATGAATATTTGTTTCATTAAGAGTTATACAGTAGACAATTTTAACCGGCATTAAAATATCTCCTTTTTCAAAAAAAAGAAAGGCAATATAATACAGCTTGATAATACATATAGTAATACCGTTATAAATATAGTCATATGGTAGATAGTAATACAGCAAGGGCTCAACTGCGTTACTATTCTTAAATATATATTTTGAGGAACAAATATAATTATCTTTTTGGTGGAATATTTGTTTTTGCACTAGTATTCTAGGAAAAGAATATGGTTGGGCTTACATACCTGTTTCTTTGTCTGAATGTTCAGAAATAAGGCCAACTTTGTACACACACACAAAAATGGTATATAAGATTGAATCCTTAAAAATGAGGAATAAAGTAATGTCATATTCATGAAAACCTTGTGTTTTAGAGAGAAATTGAGTTCATTGGGAATTAACTATCCGATAAATTTATATAAGATTATAGCTTCTTGCTGTGATGAGACCCATAGTCTCATGGTATTCTATCACTAGCTCAAGTCAGCATTGATTGTATCTGTTTCTTACTTGCTACGTCCCACACATAGAGTTAAAATGGCTCATTTAATTCAATCGCATCATATTTTGCTCAGAGCAGAAATCCAGCTTTTAAAATATCCACAGATGGCTCTTCAGCTTCTGATTGATTGTTGGTGTTTAATAGAGTACATCTACACTACAGGTAGTCATCATTTAGATCCCCTATTAACTAGCAACAGTAGTAGAAATATAGAGTAGTTAATTAAATCCTACACTAGATTCAGATGCAAAATCTGCTCTTTCCCATCAATTCCTTTTACCATATTTTTACAAAGCAGCCCATACTGGCTGCTCATTTTCTAGTGCTTACTAGACCTTATATTACACAAACTAACCATCTTTTATGCAAAAGTACATTTAGAGGCAAATCTGACATATAAAGAATAATATCCAGGTATCAGCAGTCATCTCAGGAAATTTTTTCGGTGACCTCAACATGTCCAGCGAAAGCTTATCCTATAATAATTTTGTAAAAAGTGTCATTAGATTTCTTTTGATGAAAGATTAATCTGACCACCTTCCTGGAAGCTGCAGATGTAGTGAACACATTTTAGGTTTTTATTTGTTTTTTTTTTTTTGTTTGATATATATCTTTCTTTTCCAGCTATTTCACTTTTCTTCAGGAGCTTTTTAAACTTCAGGAAGGAACACAAATCAAAATTTTGAGCTAGAGGAAAAGAGGATGGATGGATGGATGGATGGATGGATGGATGGATGGATGGATGGATGGGAAAGGGAAAGGGGGAAGAGAGGAGAGGGGAGGGGAGGGGAGGGGAGGAGGGGAGAGGAGAGGAGATGCTTTCCAGAACAAAGCTAAACTTCAAAGCATGAACTTCTGTCAGATTTGCAATGGCTCAATCCACTCCATCAATAAGTCAGTGCACAGATTAAAACCCTGCATTCCTACATATATTTGCTATGATTTTAAAACCATGACTTACCAACATGGACAGAAATCCAAGTAATGCAAACCAGGAAGTTTCTTAAGTTTCTGATGTGCCACAATACCTCGTTGTTCAGATGTCTTTGTGAGAAGACCAACTTTTGCCCATGTGGAGATCCATTATTTCCATTGATGAGTATTTAAGACAAGGTAAGAAAGGCTGAGCGCCAAAGAATTGAAGCCATTGAACTATGGTGCTGGAGAAGACTCCTGCGAGTCCCTTGGATTGCAAGGCGATCAAACCGGTCAATCGTAGAGGAGATTAACCCTGACTGCTCTTTAGAAAGCCAGATCCTAAAGATGAAACTCAAATACTTTGGCCACCTAATAAGAAGGAGAAGAACCTAATGCTGGGAAAGATTGAAGGCAAAAGAAGAACGGGACAACAGAGAACGAGGTGGCTAGATGGAGTCACTGAAGCAGTAGGTGTGAGCTTAAATGGATTCCAGAAGATGGTAGAGGTCAGGAAAGCCTGGAGGAATGTTATCCACGGGGTTGCGATGGGTCAGACATGACTTTGCAACTAACAACAACGACAACAACAACAAAAATGTTTTCCTCTTGTGGCTAAAGATCTTTTCATTTTGGTATCTGATTAGATGTGTGTGTGTGTGTGTGTGTGTGTGTGTGTGT
>WNWU01000001.1:12851246-12869057 GCA_012654045.1 Ptyas mucosa | reverse complement strand
TGAATGAATGAATGAATGAATGAATGAATGAATGAATGAATGAATGAATATCCTCATTGCAGTTTCCTAAGTATATATTTTCCCCTTTTTCTGCATTTGCACAATTTCTATTTTTTTGTTAAATCTGAAGACCAACTTCTATGATGGGAAACAGTAAGAAATGTAGCATGCATATCTGGTGCTCACTTGGTCAGGGGATGTTGGTTTAGAATATCCTGACATTTCTCCACCTATACTGCTGCCAGTAATCTTCCTTATTGGCTTTGGAGGGTCTTGGCTGCTGGAAATTGTAGCAAATATCATCTACAGTACACAACT
This sequence comes from Ptyas mucosa, assembly GCA_012654045.1. Taxonomy (NCBI): domain Eukaryota; kingdom Metazoa; phylum Chordata; class Lepidosauria; order Squamata; family Colubridae; genus Ptyas; species Ptyas mucosa. The sequence continues at coordinate 12,868,739 of WNWU01000001.1, read as the reverse complement.
ATAATTTTCCCACCTGTTTTAAAGTTTCTTATTTACGTTTTCTGTCTCAGTAGATAGTGCACATAGTTGACCTTGGCTGACTCAGGAAAAGGTAAGTAGGGTTCTTCCTGGTTAATAGTAGGTTGGAAGACTAGCTGTATGTTAAGCTAGAAAGTCAAAAAAACTTCCAGCATCAGGCAATGGAAAACCACTTCCATATTCTTGTCAAGAGAACAAATAGGCTTCATGTAGGCCAGTAGTTCTTAAAACTAATGGTAGTTACCTCTAAAGCAGGAGTATCAAACTTGATTTCATTGAGGGCCGCATCAGGATTGTGTTTGACCTTGGGGGGCCAGGGTAGGTGTGGCCAGGATGACATCACTCATGTCAGGGGAGCTTGTGGTGGTCTGAGCACTCTGTCAGTGAAAACGGGTCCCGAGCTCCGTTTTCTGCTGTGATGGCATCCTGCAAACCTCTGCCAGTGAAAACAGAGCTCGGGAGGGATGCTCCATTTTCTCTGGCAGAGGCACCATGGGCCGGTCCTTTGCTGTTTCCAGGGCAGCCCTGCAGGCTAGATCTAAGCACCCCGCAGGCCGGATCCGGGCCCCGGCCCCGGGCCTTGAATTTGAAACCCCTGATCTAAGGGGTTAATTTGGGTGTATCCTGGAGGAAAAGAGAACCATTTTATTTGCTTGTTTGCAAATCAAAGATTGAGTTTTGGACTGCTGCTACTGAAATGCTTGTGTGAAACAACAGTCTGGTTTGGTGATACTGCTGGTGGTGAATTTAATGACATTCAACACTAAAAAGAGAGTATTTTGGTCAAACAGTTTAAGAACCACTGTCCTAGGAGCTGTGTTTGATTCAAAGGCATCAATAGCTGCACTTTTCTATGAAGAAGGAGATCTCTTAGTAGGGTGACCAGACGTCCCGCTTTTGGCGGGACAGTCCCGATTTTCAACAATTTGTCCTGTGCCCCGAGGCATTTTTAAAAAGTCCCGATTTTTGGAAGGAATGCAGGACGGCGGGAGAATGGGGTTTGCTTACCCCGCCCACTCCCAATCTATTGCTGCCTCCTGAGTCCCAGCTGATGGCTAGAGGGAAAAAAACCTGTTTAAATTCTTGCCGCAGGGCAGAATTTAAACAGTTTTTTTTCCCTCTAGTTTTTTTTTCTCCTTGTGCAATTTAAACTGAAAATGAAACCGAAACTAAGCAGGGTGTTGCCTTTGCTGTTTGCTAGCAACGTTGGAAAGGCAGATTTCTTTTTCCTCATCAAAAAAGGTACTGCAAACAATGGGAAATTTATGGCAGATGGCAAAAGAGGAGTTTTCAAGTTTTTAAAACAGAAAAAAAAGCTCTATTTAACTAGGGAATTGTAAAATTGAGATACTATTAATTGTATATTGTGTTGAAAGCAGAAATGGTTAAGTTGTGGTTGGAAGAATATGTGGGGGAAATTATTTGGTTTATTATTATTGGTAAATATAATTAATTGATTTGTAAGAAATTGGATTGCATGGAAATAATTGGAATATTCATATTCATATTGATTAATATACAAAAAAGATAGTTATATAACTAATTGATTTATATTAAAATGTTGAATTTGTATTAACCAACTGTAATATTACATAATTAACCAATGTGAGGATGGATATAAAAATAGATGACAATGGGAAGGGGTATAATATAGAATAGAAGGGAAAAATTGAATTTGATTAAGATTAGAGATGAGGATGAAGGGTAATATTGGTTTTTTTAAAAAATAGATGAGGAATAAATATGGCAAAAAGGAAATATAGAAATTGTAAATTTAAGTGAAATGACTAAACACTGTTTAAATTTGTGAACCGGCCAAATACTCTGTTCAAAGAAAATACATTGTATGTTTGTATGTGTGTTTCTAATTATTGCTATTTATTCATATTTGTTCTCTTTTATTCTTTAAAGTTTAACAATTCATTCTTTATCTTAATATCTTTATATTTGTTTGGGGTTGGTTTTCTTCCCTTTCATCTTTTTTATTGTACAGCAATCTTTCTCCTCAAACCTACCACCTCTCTCTTTTCTTTCCTTCTTACTTTCTCTTCCCCCCCTCTTCTTCTCCTTCCTACTTCCTCTTCCTTTCTTCTTCTCCTCCTCTCTTCCTCCCTCTCTTAACCTCGCTCCTACTCTAATTTCCCTTCCTTCATCCCTCTCTAGTGCTGTATTCTTTTATGCACATGGACTACTCAGAGGGCTGAAAAAGTTATTTTTGACTGGTCCTCGCACTTTTGACCAGTCCTCGAACTTACGACTGTCCTCACATTTTACGTTTTTGCCCTATCTTGTTACCATGGTGAAGAGAAGCAGTTGTGAAATGAGTGACACCGTTTTTAAGAATGCTACAATGTGCATAAATGATGACCAGTCATAAGTGCGAAGACTGGTCCAAAGTGTGAGGACCTGTCAGAAATGACTTTTTTCAGCCCTCTGGGTAGTCCTTTTGTGCACATGGACTACTCAGAGGGCTGAAAAAGTTATTTTTGACTGGTCCTCGCACTTTTGACCAGTCCTCGAACTTACGACTGTCCTCACATTTTACGTTTTTTGCCCTATCTTATCACCATGGTGAAGAGAAGCAGTTGTGAAATGAGTGACATGGTTGTTAAGAATGCTGCACGGGCATAAATGTGAGGATGGTCATAAGTGTGAGGACCAGTCAAAAGTGCGAGAACCTGTCAGAAATGACTTTTTTCAGCCCTCTGAGTAGTCCCTATACACATAGCCATGGCCACCCGGTCACATGACCAGCTAGCCACGCCCACCCAGTCACATGACCTCCAAGCCATGCCCACAAAATAAGCCACACCCACAGGTGTCCCTCTTTACCAATGTTAAAATCTGGTCACCTTACTCTTAGACAGTTTTGTAAAGTGGCTACAAAAAGAGGTAAAAATATCAGCACATAACACATCCAGAATAAAAGTAACAGCAAAAACAAAACGCACCATTTAAGCAAAAATGTAAGCAAAAATGTAGATGTTAATCTCACACTCAAAAGATGACAATGTGGATATCAGGCAAACCTTCCTGCAGATAGCATTCCACAATCAGAAAGACCTTTTCTGGAGCAGGAACCCTCTTGCCTCATTTTGCTGTGGCATCTTATGGTCCCAAAACATGGGAATAGATATTCCTTGAAATCCTTAAATTTCATCTTTCAACCCTATATTCATTTTGAAAATGGTTTAGACCTTCAGATTCAGTGAATAGATAAATTCTTCCATCACATCTTTTTTCTTGTAAATAGCTGCATGAGTTGGATGAAGGATGAGCAAATAGCAAGTGGCTAAACAGGAACTATTACAGGATGACCACCTGAGGTACACTGGGAAATCTTCCCACTGTTTATAAGAACAAGACTATTACACTATGTTATCTCTCTTCCTCAGATGTATATTTTCTGAGTCAGCACTCATTGTATTTTCCAGACTGCCCATGACAGGTTGGGAAAGCGGTGGGGGGAGCTGTCATGTGTTTCCAGATAGTGACACTTAGTGACCTTAGTCAGTGAATGGCTTTTGAGCAGAGCAACAAGTTCAGCTGCACTTGTAAAATAGTCAGTGGCTATTTAGCATCCTGGACACTCAAAGTGGTAAAAGAGGAAATAAAGAAGGAGAAGAAGCTGTTTAAGCAACTCATGAGAAAAGGAAGTGTTCAAAGGGCAAAATAGCATCACACTGCATTTCCAACATTGGAGGAAGAGCAGCAATCTGCCTGAAGCTCTCAGCTCTTTGGTGTTACCAACAATGGCATTCCATGGTAGAACTGTCTCCTTTTTCTTCTCAGTCTGGGTGGCAAACTTCATGGCACAAGGCACAATTCTTCTGAAAGGTATGTTACCATAAACTGCTAATTTTTCAACATATTCTGTCTTGCACCAAGGAAAGGTATCTTTTACACAAAATTGCAATATTATAAGGTAGGAAAAGGAACACAATTGTTTCCAAGAGCAGCAGTATTGGTTGGTTGATTGGTTGGTTATTTATTTATTAGCAAGAAACATTAAAGAACCTTACGGCACCTTAAAGTCTAAGGAAAGTTTAATGACCAAAGTTCTAGCAAAGTTGTAGCAAATGATCCTCAATCTGTTCAGATGACGAAGATCACTAGCTATTTTTGTTTCTCAAATTGGAAAATTGTAGTTAGGAAGAAGATGCTGTGTAAACTAGCAAAGTGTAGTTGCAATGTGCAGGATGAATTTTATTTAATTCATTTATTTTTGCTCATTCAAATGCCCTTCGCTGGTTGGTACAGTGTCTCCTTTCTAACAAAAATATGTCAGTTTAAGATAAGGATGGAATTTTCATGGACTAGAGCTAATTTTGTCATGTGGTTGAAGGACTGTGGTAAATTAGGAGGCATGGAGGAGAGAGGAGGCATGGATAGGGGGTGTCAAACGAAAATATTATGAAACAACTTTCTGTTCTGAGCACTTCCCGAATGAAAAGTAATAACATTTCATATTACAAAAAACAAGTACCTTGGATATTTAGAATGTGTGTGCTCCAAAAGGATATATCATTTTTCCATCATATAGTAAAATGAGAAATATATCTTTCCTAAATTTTTGGTAGTCTGAAGGACGTCTTCAAAGCTTTCACCAGCTTATTTTGTAAATCCCATAAAGGGGCATTGTCAGGGATTTCTCAGAGTTGGATACGTGATTTGGCCGACACCAAGCTGTTTTTGCTCAATCCCACTACCCAGATCTCATAGTGTATGGTAGTTTTGGTAGAGAGATAGGTACCACACCAAGTTCTCTAGGAAATTAATCTGATGTTTGAAAACAGCTCTTCCCTGTCTTTATCTGATGTTCAAACCCACCTTCTCCAACTGGTTGTCAACTGGATGCATTGGGCCACAATCCCTCCACCAATTGAATGTATAAAGCTATTCTAACCATTATACCGATTGGATCCTATAAGTAGAGACCTACATCTAAATTATCCATGCAGGACCACCATCTGCAATACCTGAGAATCTCTGTCACTCACTTGAATATTAATGAATCAGGATGAGTAAAGGTACATATTTTGTAATGCAAATAAATATACAAATATTAAATATCCATTAGTGATCGTTTTGATATATTTCTGCTTATTTGCAGATATTCACATGTCAAACTGCAGAATTTTGGGTGTAGCACTTGTTGCGGATAAGAGTAAAAATGATTTTAATTTTGCTGAAGCAGAACCAGTTTGCAGGCAGCTGGGATTAACGCTAGCACACAAATCGAAGATTGAAGCTGCTTGGAAGCATGGCTTTGAAACTTGCAGGTACAGAAAATCTTTCCAACATTTACTTTTAAATATTTTATGCTAACGTACTTACAGATTACCTTTTTTAATGCAATTTTTAAAATAAAATATCATTACTATTACTCAGAAATAAATCAAGATTAGAAGCATGCAAACAACTAAAAATTAAATAGCCCCCCTTATTATTAAAGCAGAAAACATCGATTATTTAGTCCCAAATTAAATTTATTTCCTTTTTTTCTCCACAGGTTCATATACATAGATTTAAAACCATTATGTATATTATTTGTGTATAAATATGAATGAGTGTGACTTCAGATAAGCACTTGAAGTTCACTTAAATGTATACCTAATAATGTGCAACTTTTGCCTCCTTGAAACTTGAAACAGAAACTGTCTATGCCAGGGCTGTCAAACTCCCGGCCCACGGGCCAAATGCGGCACGCGCTGGCCACGCCTGGTTTAGCGAAGGGGGAAAAAGTACCGATACGTCATGTGACACCGCCGTAATGACATGAGTTTGACACCCCTGGTCTATGCCTATCACAAACTTCTTGAAATTTTCCTCAGTTTTCCAAAGGATGAATAATCCTGTGTCATTGAAGGTTTCTTTTCACCACACCTAACCTGAACATTTTAAAATCTTTTTCACTTTTTCCACAAATGATTCAAGCTGTGGATTACACTTGGCATTTGAATAAAGTGACCAATGCAAACTCCCTCAATTGAAAATGAATTGTCAAGACAAAAACAAACATCTACTGACTTTAATTTAAATTAAAATAAAATTAATAGCACTAATTATTATTTACCATATATTTCATAGCTTTCCCCTTTTGAAAAATGAAAACCTATAACTTTTGGAGAGACTATGAAGACCACAGCCAAAGGTTTATGGGAGGAAACCTCTGACTGTGGAGTCCAAATTTTAACCCTGAAAAGGATTATTTCCTTCTGAATAAATAAGAATAGGCTGAGAAAGTAACCTGAAATATGATATTGTTAGCTTCAGGACTGAACAAGGAAGGTGGAATCATAAAACCAAAGAATAATATTGGCTAGCTGGGGAATACTAGCTGGGGAATTCTGGGAATTGAAGTCCACAAATCTTCAAGCTTCCAAGGCTGAGAAACACTGTTCTATACAATACTGTATATATAAACTTTGAAATATGACACTCCATTGTTGCTAATGTCATATATCTAACAGGAAAAAAATGCTTTTCACTCTAGTTATGGCTGGGTAGCAGAAGGCTATGCTGTAATTTCTCGGATAACTCCAAATGAAAAATGTGGGCAGAATAAAACTGGGATTCCCATCTGGAGAATGCACTTGGACAGGAAAGTTCGTGTTTATTGTTACAATTCTTCAGGTAAGTGGGATGCGATATGGATTATAATAATATTAGTATCAGAATACCTCCTAAAAGGGTTAAGATAATAATAATTGTAGAGATTTCTATACTGCTAGAGGATTGTGGCCAACTTATGGCATTCCAATGTACACAGCTTCAGTGTACAATAACTTCCTGGGAAGCCTGACGAACTCAGAAACTGCCATTTAAACTATTAGCTAAGCCACTGTGGACAAGTTTACCTGTTTTTTTTCCCCTTAGTCAAAGTTTGTAGCATGGAAGAGCATTATGAAATTTAAATTGCTTTACATGTGATCAAAATACTGTATACTGTTTTCTAATTTAAAAAGTTATACAGGTACTCCTCAACTTACAACCACAATTGAGCCCAAAATTTATGTTGCTAAGTGAGAAATTTGTTAAATGAGTTTTGCCCTATTTTACGACTTTTCTTGCCACAGTTGTTAAGTGAATCACTGCAGTTGTTAAATTAGTAACATAGTTGTTAAGTGAATTTGGCTTCCCCATTGACTTTGCTTGCCAGAAGGTCACAAAAAGTGATCACATGACCCCAGGACACGGCAACTGTCATAAGTATGAGTCAGTTGCCAAGCATCCAAATTTTGATCATGTGACCATGAGGATGCTGCAACAGTCATAAGTGTGAAAAATGGTCATAAGTCACTTTTTTCAGTACTGTTGTAAAGGTCACTAAGTGGACTTTTGTAAATTGAGGACTACCTGTATTGTATTAAGGTTAGGGATGGGTCACCATTAGTATTTGCAAGAAATTCTTCTGAAGTTGACTTCTCCTGCTGGGAAGATGACCTGTTTATGGGAGTGTTCCTTCATCTACTTTGTTCCCAACTGACGGGTTGCACTTTCTGGGGGATCTGCATTTGGTCACACCTCTCAGAGATACAAAATCTGTAAAGATACATAGCATCTCTATCACAGGGCTTGCTAATCATTAATTTTACTACAGTAGTAGTTTTAATTTAATTTTTAAAAAAATATTCATTGCTTTGAGTAGAAGGGTGGCTTTTAAATCAGGGAAATAATGAAATTCCGTGAAAGAGCATTAAAAAAAAAAACTGCAAAAACGATTTGCCCTTTAAAATAATCAAAATGGACTAGAATAAAGAATACCATAATCTCAACGCGGTGGCTCAGTGGCTAAGACACTGAGCTTGTTGATCGAAAGGTCGGCAGTTCAGCGGTTCGAATCCCTAGTGCCGCATAACGGGGTGAGCTCCTGTTATTTGTCCCAGTTTCTGCCAACCTAGCAGTTCGAAACCACGCAAAAAATGCAAGAAGAAAAATAGGGACCACCTTTAGTGGGAAGGTAACAGCGTTCCGTGCATCTTTGGTGTTTAGTCATGCCGGCCACATGACCACGGAGACGTCTTTGGACAGCACTGGCTCTTTGGCTTTGAAACAGAGATCAGCACCGCCCCCTAGAGTCGGGAACAACTAGCACATATCTGCAAGGGGAACTTTTACCTTTACCTTAATCTCATTTATACTTGCAAGGAATCTGGAGTCCCTATATTGTCATCTGAAATTCTCTCCATAACTTATTTCAATGGTATCAATTGATAGAGAAGTACATCTTTTCATCAGAAATAATTATGGGGGCCTTCAGTACCTCTCTGGAGATAGAATTTGGTCATTCTATCTCCAGAATTTGGGTGGTAATGTACTTTCTGAGACCTCAGGAAGCATTAAAAAAAAACCCTCAAAGCTATTTCTATTTAACTCCAAATAAAGAGAAAAACCATAGAGTTTTCCTGGATGGCACTTGCTTGAAACATGAAAGATATGCAACTAGAAAATTGGAAGGTAGGCCATAATTTCATTCATAGGACATATGCCTAGCCTTGTTGAACACAGTTCTCCTAAGAACTCTTATAGGGAAAGACGTATAGAAAATGATTTGATATTGGAGTACTGAATGTTTTGGTCTGTCGATTTTAAAAGGGCAACCTAGACATGATCCTAATACTAATTTTTAAACTATAAGCTGTCTTTTAAAGAGACATAATATCCAGTTTTGGTCACCATACTATAAAAAAAAGATGTTGAGACTCTAGAAAGAGTGCAAAGAGCAACAAGGATGATGAGGGGACTGGAGGCTAAAACATATAAAGAATTGTTGCAGGAACTGTGCATGCCTAGTCTATTGAAGAGAAGGACCAGGGGAAACATGATAGCAGTGTTCCAATATTTGAGGGGTTGTCACAGAGAGGAAGGGGTCAACCTATTTTCCAAAGTACCTGAAGGCCAGACAAAGAATAATGAATGGAAACTGATCAAGGAGAGATTCAACCTAGAAATAAGGAGAATTTTTCTGACAGTGAGAACAATCAACCAATGGAACAGCTTGCCTTCAGAAGTTGTGGGTGCTTCATCACTGGAAGCTTTTAAGAAGAGACTGGACAGTCATCTGTCAGAAATAGTATAGGCCAGGGTCTCCTGCTCTAGCAGGAATTGGACTAGATGACTTATTCTATTCTACTTTAAGGAGTCTGATTTAATAACAAGCAAACAGCTATGTTTTTTGTCATGGCTGATCATGGTAACAGGCATGTTTATAATATAATGCAGAACCCAATGATCCTTTTGGCTTTTTCACAGAGACTCATAGCAATATCACAATACAGCTGTCATTTACATCCTATTCAGTTCATTAAAATGTGTCATCACATTTCCTGTCAGGGACTGACATCGAGAACAGTGCAAGGGCCGTTTCCCTCCCTCACTGCAAATATTAAGATAGCATAGTCATTCTGGTATTATAATAGTTTTCAAGAAATATAAAAGATTAAAGTTTGATCTTTAAAATAGGAATTGTTTAATCTGTCTAATTCTTTGGGGTCTCACTAGTCAATCAATAATCAAATAAATTAAATAATCTAATTATTTAATCTCAGTAGTCCTTTATACATAGTATATTGTGATATACCTTACAGCAAGATAATTTAAATCGAGATTTTTCTACCAATGCTATCGGTAACTTTTGGAATCCCTATTTTTCCTAGTCAGAGGATCAAACTAAATGCACTGTTAATTGTGCTGATGCCATTAATGTGCATGATTCTATTCTCCTGTACATACATTTGCCATCAGGAACAGAAGGTAGAACCTGGGAAGTATAAGAGACCTTCTCTTATTTCCATAGAAAATCACTCTGGTCTCCAACCTCACAACTGAGTTTTCCTACTAGTCTGATTAATCGCATATTTTAAGAACGGAAACATACCAGACAAAGCCATTTAGCTTTCTATGGTCTTGAGAAAGCATGCTTAGTTTTTATTTACCTTTTGGGGAAGGAGACAGAGTCATTAGTTTATTGTGTTATTTTGACAACCACAGAGAGAATAAAAAAATAAATAATATAGTGGCTGCACCATGTGATTAAAACCCCTCTTTCTTTTATTGTGCACTGGTGAGGTGGGGGCTTTGAACATATAATTGTGGTCATTATCTTTATTTTATTTTTTTGGATTTGTTGCTGATGCTTCTATTTTTTCTGATAGCCCCCTCAATTTTCTAATCTTGTCAACACTTATCTACTGAATTTTGTATTGGAAAAGCAACAAAGTGAAACACTGGTGTGTGCGTGCGTGCGTGCGTGTGTCTGTGTCTGTGTCTGTGTCTTTGTGTCAGCAGTGGGTTGCTACCGGTTCACCCTGCATCGGGCGAACCAGTAGCGGCGGCAATGGGAGGCTCCGCCCACCCACCCGGATGCTTCTGCACATGCGCAGCACGTGCATGCCCACAAGCGAACCATTAGTGATAGGTTTTGAAACCCACCCCTGCTGTCTGTGTGTTTGTGTGAGAGAGAAATTTTGAGATTTTGAGATTTTATATATAGAGATTTAGAACACAATCTTATGGTGGCCAGGATATCATCCATGGCACCATAGCATTCCTCCCTCATAACATTCCTCCCTTTCAATTACAGCGTGATGTTTGATTGTCTTTCCAATATCAAAATTGCCCAACAATAAAAATTGCAAATGTAAATGAATAATAAAATAACATAGTTGGAAGGGACCTTGGAGGTCTTCTAGTTCAACCCCCTGCTCAAGCAGGAAACTATATCATTTCAGACAAATGCAACCATTCAGTCTCTTTAAAAATCTCCAGTGTTGGAGCACCCACAATTTCTGGAGGCAACTCTTTCCACTGGTTAATTGTTCCAACTGTCAAGAAATTTCTCCTTAGTTCTAGGTTGCTTGTCTCACTGATTAATTTCCATCCATTGCTTTTTGTCCTGACTTTAGGTGCTTTGGAGAATAGATTGACCCCCTCTTCTTTGGAACACTGCTTAGATATTGGAACACTGCTACTATGTCACCCCTTCTTTTCATTAAATTAGATATACCCAATTCCTGCAACATGTTTTAGCCTCCAGTCCCCTAAATATTTGTTGCTCTTCTCTACACTCTGCTCTCGTTTTTGTTTTGTTTTTTAATATCGTGGCAGCCAAAACTGGATGCAATATTTCAAGCATGTTCTTACCAGGGCATTATAAAGTGGTATTAAAAACTTCACATGATCTTGATTCTATCCCTCTGTTAAGGCAGCCTAGGACTGCATTGGCTTTTTTGGCAGCTCCAGCATACTGCTAGCTCATATTCTTTTTTTTTTAACAAACTTTATTAAATATCAAACAGTCATAAAAACAATTGAAACCATAGTAAAATATTCATATACATAGATCATATCTTATATTAACTTTCCATTTATATTCTTATGCATATCTATATATATTCTTCTCCTATAGAGATTATAAATTTCATAACCTAGTCCCACATACATCATCCTGAAGGTGAAGCCATTATTGGTATTTATATGAAGTAAACATGTAGATACACTACCGATTATCAGTTATTAATTTTAAGCTACTCATCAAGATTGTCTTTATACCTTACTAAGAATATCTTTATCCACTTTTTTCCCTCTTAATCCAATCATACCACTTGTCCCATACCTTAAAATACTTTGAGCTTTCCTTATCCTTTAATTTCAGTGTTAATTGATCTGATTCCGCACATGCATATATTTTTTGTATTATCTGTTGGTCAGTTGGCAAATAATCCGTCTTCCAAACTTGTGCAATCGCTATTCTGGCTGCCGTAATTATATGATGTATCAAATATTTTGTTTCTTTTCTAATATTTCGTTTATATATTCCTAGTAGAAAAATCTCTGGATCTAGTTCTACTTCTTCTCCTGTAATTTGTAATATCCAATTTTTAATTTTCCCCCAGTATACCTTGATTTTAGGGCATAACCACCATACGTGATAAAAAGTTCCTCGGGCCTGTTTACATTTCCAACATTTCGGGTCCAAATTAGGGTACATTTGTGCTAGTCTCGAGGGGGCAAGGTATCACCTGTACCACATCTTGTATTGATTTTCCTTATAGGTTACAGATTTTGTTGTTTTGATGTTGTTCTCCCATATCCTTTCCCACTCTTCTAGTTGAATATTTTTACCTATATTTCTAGTCCAGGCAATCATTTGTCGTTTGATTATATTCTCATTTAAGTCAATTTCTAATAGATATTTATATATTTTAGATATTAATTTCCCTTCCTTCTTTTCCAGAAGTTTATCTAATCTGTTAGGGTTCACACTGATTCCTCCTTCGTCCCTGTCTTTCTTATACCTATTTTGTACTTGAAGGTAGGGCCACCAATCCAGTTCTATTCCCATACCTCTGAGGTCCTGGCGTGTTCTTAATAGTCCATTTGAGTCTAGTAGGTCCCTATACTGTATCTTTCTATGAGGATCAATTACATTGGGATGAATAGACGCCTCCACTGTGGAAAGCCACCTGGGAACCTTTGTATAGCATGTTTTCTTTATTTCCAGCCAAGTGCCAATTAATGCTCTCCTAATTATATGATTATTGAAATGTTGATATATTTTATTCCCAGTATTCCACAGGAAGGCGTGCCACCCCATCATTAGATCATGCCCTTCTAGTTTTAATAACCGTTGATTGTCCACATTAGACATGCTGCCTTGTAGTATTTCTCCCACGCTGGGAAACCGAAGCCTCCTCTAAGTTTGCATTCCTGTAGCGTGTTCAGGCTTATCCTGGGTTTTTTGCCCTGCCATAAAAATTTAGATGTAATTTTGTTTAGCTTGGTAAAGAACTTTTTCTCCAATTTCACTGGGATAGTTTGGAATAAATAGAGGAGCCTTGGCAAGATATTCATCTTCAAAGCCGCTATCCTTCCTAAAAAAGAGATGTTTAAATTTCCCCATCTTCTTAAATCGTTTTCAATTTGTTGTATCATTCCATCATAATTATTTTTCTTTATATCAATATTCTTATTTGTCAAGTTAATTCCTAAATATTTAATTTTCTTAACTACTTTTAGCCCAGATTGTTTCTCTAATTCCTCTATCTGTTTTCTTGTCAGGTTTTTGGTTAGTATTTTAGTCTTATCCTTATTAATTTTCAAGCCTGCAACTTTTCCAACTTTTTCAATTTCCTTCATTAGTTTGGGTTCTGTTGATAATGGGTCTTCTAAGAAGAACCCAAGGTCGTCCGCAAAAGCTTGGACCTTGTATTCTTCTCCTTTTATTTTAAGCCCCCTTATATCTCCATTTACTCTTACTCTTCGGAGCAGGTTTTCTAGGGTTAATATAAATAATAGCGGCGAGAGCGGGCACCCTTGCCTTACTCCCCTGCCTATTCCAAAAAAATGTGTTGCTTCTCCGTTGATTAGTATTCTTGCTTTTTGTTTAGTATAAATCGAAGCAATTAATTCTCCAAATTTCTTGCCAAATTTCATAATTTTAATTTGTTGGGTCATAAAATTCCAATTGACTTGGTCGAATGCTTTCTGTGCATCTAGAAAAATCAGGGCTACTTGTCTTTCCGGATTTTTATCATAGTATTCAATTATATTCATAATTGTCCTTAAATTATGTTTGATTTGCTGGCCTGGTAGAAATCCATTTTGATCTACATGTATTTTCTGATTTAATATTATTTTAATTCTATTAGCCAATAAATTCATAAAAATTTTATAATCCGAATTTAATAATGAAATTGGTCTATAATTTTTTATCTGGGTGGTATCTGCCTCTTCTTTTGGAATCAATGATATATAGGCTTCTCTCCAAGTATCCGGTATTTTTGCGTCTTTTAAAGCCTCATTGTAAACTTCCAAGAGAATTGGGTTCAAAATTTCGCCTAAACTTTTATATAGTTCTACTGGGATCCCATCCGTTCCTGCTGTATTATTGTTTTTCTGTCCTTTAATTGCCTCTTGGAGCTCTTCTTTGGTAATCTCTCTGTTTAACATCTCTCTGTCCTCTTCTGTAATTACTGGGAGCCCTTCTTCTTCCAAATATTGTTTTATTTCCCCATTTGATACTTCCTCTTGGCTATATAGTTCCTGAAAGTATTGGGTTGCTATCTCTTTTTTCCTCTCAATACCTTTTTGTAAATTGCCCTGTTTATCTTGTAATTGGTGTATAGTCCTTTTCTCTTTTTCCTTTCTTATTTTGTAGGCCATCCATCTCCCTGGCTTATTGGCCTGCTCGAAATAATTTTGTTTTATATATTTCAGAGAGCTGATGGTCTTTTCCTGGTCGAGCAGATTTAATTTATGTTTGGCTATTATCCAATTAGTTTTTATTTTATCATCTCCTGGATGGATATTTAATTTTTCTTCCCAATTTTTAATTTTCTCTTGTATGCTATTATACTCCCTTTCCCTTTCTTTTTTCCTTTTACTATTATAAGCAATAGTTATACCCCTAATATAACCCTTTGTGGTGTCCCATAGTAGCTCATATTCTACTATGGCTCCAAGAATATCCTTGCAGTTACTACTATTGAGCCTATTCTATACCCCTGCATTTCTTTTTTCTTGCCTAAATGTAGAACCTTACTTTTCTCACCATTGAGTGTCATTTTGCTAGATAGGGCCTAGTGTTCCAGTCTATCAAGGTCCTTCTGTAGCTTAAGCCTACCTTCTGGAGTGTTGGCTATTCCTGCCAGTTTGGTGTCATTTGCAAATTTGATGATTCCCTTTCTATCCCCTCATCTAAATCATTGAAAGAAAAAAAATGAAGACTACTGGGCCTATGTGTGAGAAAGGTTGAGCATAAGGTTTGTTTAGAAAATGTCACTGGGCTGAATTCAACCAACATCTGGATATCTACCATATCCAGATGCAGAAATTAAATGAAATTACTTTATACTGATCTAAATGAATCCTGTCCTATTTAGAAACAATCAGTGGAACAGGGAGGAAGAATTATGACAGCAGCTTCTTCCAGAAGTTAATCTTATTGGGATAAGCCTAGCAAAGAGTTAAGTCTGACAGATACTTCAACATCAGATCTCTCTGAGCAATCTAATAGGACTGCTCTATTACTCTACAGTAGTACCCAAAACCCTGACTGCTCTTTAGAAGGCCAGATCCTGAAGATGAAACTCAAATACTTTGGCCACCTAATGAGAAGGAAGGACTCACTGGAGAAGAGCCTAATGCTGGGAAAGATTGAGGACAAAAGAAGAAAGGGATGACAGAGAACGAGGTGCCTGGATGGAGTCACTGAAGCAGTAGGCGTGAGCTTAAATGGACTCCAGAGGATGGTAGAGGACAGGAAGGCCTGGAGGAACGTTGTCCATGGGGTTGTGATGGGTTGGACATGACTTTGCAATAAACAACAAAGTACCTTTTAGCTACATAGAATAACACTTAGTAAGATGTCCCCTACATTTTGTTATTTTTTAAAAATGTGTATCAAATAGCATCAACAAATCTCACCGCACTGTTTTCTTGTCCTCTTTTCAGATACATGGATTAATTCATGCATCCCAGAAGAAAGCACAGTTTCATTACCAGACAATTCCACTGAAATGAATTCCACTTTAACAGCCTCGTTTCTGGATACCTCCGCAGGGGTTGACACAACTCAGTTACAACAAACCCAAAAGCCCCCAAAGTATCGCATCATATGTGTAACAGAAACGTTGCCACCTGAACCTATTCCCGAGAAGGAAAATCGGCTTTTCACTGATAAACGAACTGCCTTTAAAAATGAGGGTGTCCCATTTGGAGGTAATAGCCATACAGGGTGTTTTGAGTTTCATGGTTTTAGGTTAGAGAGGACAAAGGAACATCTCAGGTTTAAAACTTTTGCTGGCTTAGAGGGGAACTTAAAAAGTGTGCTCTTGAGGTGGTAAGATAAATCAAACCACGATAACCAGAAATGTAGTCTTTTCCTTTTGACATGTTTCAACTCACCAGTTCTACAATCCAAATACGGCAATGGAGAGCTGCTCTAACATAGTTAGTAGCTGGAGAGTTGCTACTCCAAATCTTAAATCTGGATGCACTAGGTTGCTGCTCTCCCTCAGACTTCACATTTCTCTTCCAGCTACCTGACTTACAAGATAGATATTTGACAAGAATCATAAGTAGACGATGTACATGAAGAGCTTTAAATATACCAAAGTAGTACAAGGAAGTATTATTAGTTGGATTTTTTTCCTCTCAACTATATAATTCAATTAGGGTCTACATAACAAAAGGTCTGAAATCTAAGAGATTTTTTTTTGTTTTCCCCAAGATTGGGCCATGTTATTATTGCCACTTCTATCCCTCCTACTTCTTACTATTAATACTAAACTGGCAGCTGTTATATGTTAAATGACTCCTTAGTCAGCCTCCTGTACCAGTTTCATTTCTAAGAATGTTCTGAATACATTCAGAAAATGGAAATGAGTGACTAACAAACAGTGAGTCTGTACACCTGAAAAACCTCAAAAGTATCTTGGAAAGTGCTCTGGCATAATAGAAGGCATGGTGAGGATGCCTTTCAGCCAGTATGTTGACTCCTGGCGACTATCCGGACAAATCCCTACAGAATTCAGAAGTAGTTTGCCATAGCCTGCTTCCTACGGCTGAGAGAGAGTGACTGGCCTAAGGTCACTCAGTCGGTTTTCAAGCCTCAGGTGGGACTAGAACTCACAGTCCTCTGGCTTCTAGCCTGGTGCCTGCACTATACTAAATTGGCTCTCTAACAGAGGACACTGATCATTTTTGATATGGGTATTGATTTGTTAGCTGTCGGTTGGTTTTTTGTGTTGCGCATGTTGAAAAGAATACCTTTGGACACTGAAACTCAAACAATCTATTCCACTACCTTAGATTTTTCAGCTGGTTACACTGATATTAGCCTCATGACTTTGTATTCAGGAAAGGGATGTTTTGTTATTAGGTTTTTTTTTTTCACAGTAAGCAATTCTAGCTAAAGCAGGGGGAACCTTCTAAGCCATAAAAATATTTGTCTTTTTTTCACCCAAGACTTTGGCCAAATTATTGGTTTCAAGCTTTTTTTTTTTTACAAAATAATAGCAACATTACTAGTAGCTGCCTCTTTAAATTCTAGTATTAAAAAAATCTAAAATTAAAAATTCTTCAATTTCACTTGGTGAAAATAAACACAAACAGCAGGAATGTCCCAACTAGTAACTGTATTGTGCAGTCAGACAATAGGTAGCTAAGAACAAATTACTGAATGGAGTTATGAGCCAAGGTGGCACAGTGGTTAGTGTGCAGTATTGCAGCTACTTCAGCTGACTGCTAGTTCAGCAGATCAGTGGATCAAATCTCACCAGCTCAAGGTTGACTCAGCCTTCTATCCTTCCGAGGTGGGTAAAATGAGGACCAAGATTGTTGGGGGCAATATGCTATTTAGTATACTGTCTTTGGTGTAAGCCGCCCAGAGTCCTCGGAGAGTGGGCGGCATAGAAATATGATAGATAGATAGATAGATAGATAGATAGATAGATAGATAGATAGATAGAT
>WNWU01000001.1:12758380-12851236 GCA_012654045.1 Ptyas mucosa | reverse complement strand
GATAGATAGATAGATAGATAGATAGATAGATAGATAGATAGATAGATGTGCATCCATGTCATGAGAGAGGAGGGGTTGGTGAGCACATTCACAACTAAATTGTGGCAATGTTGACCAATGCAACATTAAAACCAAATTTGGTCTGTGTTTAATTGTTGATAAATAAACAAGGATACAAAGCTAATCTTGAAACCAGAATAATTAGATTTAATCCCAGTTCAGCTCCAGTAATAAATTATGCTTAACAGGATAACAGGTATTGGAAGGGACCTGGATGCAGTAGTCCAAGTATGGTCTTACCAAGGCATTATAGAGTGGTATTAACATTTCACGTGATATTGATTCTTGAGCCTTGGGGTACTCCACTGCATACTTCCCTCCATGTTTACTTGCTAGTTTCTTCTTGTTTGTGGGCTTGTACATAGAGTGAAGCAGAAATATATTGAAAGAAAAAACCAGCTACTCAAGGCTTAAAATTCTGCAAAGGAATCCTATAGCAGCATCCAACCAATTCTGGAGAATGGTGTAAATTCTTCTGCCATTGGAGTCACATCAATGAATACTGGAGGGGAAAAAAAGACACTTTGAATTTTCTTCCAGAAAATATTAATACTGCCACCAGAAAATTTTTAAAAAATTATTGAGTCTCTAAGATTTCAAAGTTACATCTTTCTTCTTTCCAGCTGTACCTATCGTGCTTCTGGTGCTTGCCCTCTTCTTCTGTGCAGCTGCACTGGTTTTAGCTGTCTGCTATATCAAAAAGTAAGTAAAACATGTTGGTTTGCACATACATGCATTTCTACCAGCAACATATATGTAGATGCCAATGTTATCTTTTCATATGTAATAGGACTTGGGCATTCTTCTCACTGTATAGAGAATATTTTAAGTCACCAATTAGACCAGTAATTTTAATCATTAAATATATTTATTCATGCCTTCTTGATGCAGCATAAATATAAGTAAGGCATACTCATATATGAATGTATAACGTATGTTCAGGTAGAAAAATCTGCAAATTGGCAACAGTGCAGTGGCAGTGAGTAAATATTTTTTCTACCATCTCTTAATAAAAAAAAAATCAAAGTGGTTTATAGTAAAATCTTGTTTCTATCATGGCAGATGACAAGGCTTTCAGAAAAATGTTTCTGAAAAATTAATTGCTGACACATTATGGTCTTATCTTAATTTAACATATTATGGACCTATACCCATGATGGTGAACCTATGGCACGCGTGCCACAGGTGGCATGCGGAGCCATATTGATGGGCACGGGAGCATTGCCCTAGCTCAGCTCCAGCGCGCGCCACCTGGTTTTCGGGCTTCTGGGCCCACCAGAAGTCAGCAAATGGGCCGTTTCCGGCCTCTGGAGGTCCTCCCCATTTTCACCCTCCCCAGGCTGCTAGAAAGGCTCTGGAGCCTGGGGAGAGCGAAAAACGCGACTTCCGGTCCCACCGGAAGTTGGCAAACAGGGGGGGCATTGAATTATGGGTGTGGGCACGCACGAGCGCAACCCCCTTGCTTTTGGCATGCGACGGCAAAAAGGTTAATCATCACTGACCTATACTGTATTGTCCACATAATTTATACACACACACACACACACACATATACATGTACACACACACACAAGTCCACCCATCTGTAATTGATAGATATAGATATATAGCTGATGCTTTATTTAAACTAAATTTGTGTTAAAGTGATTGCATGAGCTTTGTAGATGCCATATGCTAAATAAATAAATAAATTACTGATAACAGCATTTCAAGTAAGTGCAGCTCAAGATACAATAATCGCTTTCATTTCTAGAATTTCTGTATGGAGATTAATTGTTAATCAACTTTGTTTTTCAATTTGATGAAAGATACAAGAAAACATCTCTATTTTCAAGCAAGGAGAAGAAAGATGAAATAGAAACCAAGAACATCAAAGAACTAAATGTAAAAAACCAAACTCCAGAGCAGGGCCTGAAGAATGGAAAAAAGGAAGAAGTGGAAGTCAAGTCTGAATCACCAGTAAAATGTTTGGAAGCAGAAGTTTAAGGCAGAGCATCTCAATGAACAGATGCTGCATGAACAAATGGCAGAAACTAACAGTATATACATCGATAATTGTATATATTGCCAAAGTCAGCATCAGGCGTGTCATGCAAACATTTCATACCTCATATATCTTAGCTTATACATTGTCAATATAGGAATAACACCTATTCAGCTCATATTTTCAGTTTTGTTACAAGCCTTTTTAGGGACGAAGCGATGATATTTTTCCAAAACATGAATTCAGACATGCAACTCAAACAACAAATAAAAATGGATATATATAGATATATATATATATTGTTATACAAAGGATTTCATGGAGAAACTTGAATATGTGAACTAGATATAACAGAGAAACTATTACTGTATTTTTCAAATAGTGGTAACTTTAAAATATGTCTTTACTGAGAAGTTATCACAGAAGTTCAGAAACATAAAGTGGTGGAAAAGAACAAAGGGAAATGTCTGATTCACATGCAGATGAATCCAGAACAAATTGTTACATAGCCATAAAAATTTTATGTTTCTTATTATTCCAGTCTCTGTGTCTCTTCCTACCTTCTTTCCAGAAATCTAACAAATCACAAACTATCAATTTTAAATGTGGGAAAAAGATAAAAAACTGATAGCAAATCTATTAATTATATTTCTTTTTTCCATACATGCCATAGTCATGTTTATTTCAAAAATATACAGCCCAATCATATGCATGTTTACTTAGAAATATGTTCCATTCTGTTTCCTAAACTTACCATCTAGTATGTTCAAAACTGCTATATAACATATCTCTGTAAATTGATTGTTGTGGCTGTTACCATAATATACATGCAAATACATTTATCAGGATTTCATTGAAATAAACAAAAATTGCATAATTATTTAATACTGTAAATTGATACAAAAAATTACATATATACTCATCTTTTTCAACAGCTGAACTTGTTCATGATTACTTTCTAATGATGGACAGATTCATCTGAAAAACTATAGAAATAAATTTGATATTATATAGAGAACTTGTAGAAATACATGAAACCCCACATTCATGCTTTTAACTACGTGCCTTGACAAATCATTTCATTTTCTACTTATATTATAAGTATATTTATTTCAAATACAGTAAGTACAGTGGAGTTCAATAGGACTTACTCTCTAAATTAGTGTTTTAAAATTTTAGGTTTAAAAAGCCTAAATGTTACTGCTTTAGGTACACCATTTTTATTGAATTGGATTTGGATATTTGTAAAAAACATAAGATGAATTTCTTGGCTATGCTTACCCAAGAAATCCATAGGTACATGGCCTGTAAGGGATATATTACAGGGACTGTGCTGCTAACATTCCTTTTTATCTAGCCCTACCAAAAAGTTGTTTATTTCTTTTACATTATTTATTAATGTAAAATCTAAAGTGAGTAGCCAGAACTAGTAATCAGATTTGTCTGAAAGAAAAAACGCTTAGTGAAATCAATCTGCTTAAATATATTTGCTCAGAAATAATCATAGGCAGAAAATATCTGGAGCAATTAAAGAAATATTACAGGTAGTCCTTGACTTATAATAGTTCATTTATTTATTTATTTTTATGTTTTTATTTTATTTATATTTATATGCCGCCCTTCTCCGGAGACTCAGGGCGGCTTACAATGCGTTAAGCAACAGCCTTCATACTTTTGTATATTTATACAAAGTCAGCTTATTGCCCCCACAAACCAGGTCCTCATTTTACCCACCTTAGAAAGGATGGAAGGCTGAGTCAACCTTGAGCCTGGTGAGATTAGAACTCGCAATAATTGCAGCTGGATGTTAAATGCTGCCTTAGTAGGAGGCATTAGCCTGCTACGCCACTCAGGCTCCTATTTGAATTTAATGACCATTCAAAGTTACAACAGCACTGAAAAAAGTAACTTATGACCGTTTTTGACACTTATGCACCAAGACAAATTCCTTGTGTGTCCAATCACACTTGGCCAATAAAAATTATCTTATGACCATTGCAGCAGCCCCATGGTCACATGATCAAAATTCAGATCCTTGGCAACTGGTTCATGTCACTGGTTTATGACAGTTGCAATATCCTGTGGTCATGTGATCACCTTTTTTGACCTTCTGACAAGTAAAGTCAATGGAGAAGCCAGATTCACTTAACAACTTTGTTATTAATTTAACAACTGTGGCGATTTACTTAATAACTGTAACAAGAAAGATCGTAAAATAGGGCAAAACTCACTTAACAAATGTCTTAAGAACAGAAATTTTGGACTCAATTGTGGTCATATGTGGAGGACTACCTGTATTGGTTCAGGTACATAATTCTTCATGCCATGTTAAAATAATTAGCTTAAATAATCAATGGTAAGATTCAACTTTTCGTGCCAGGAAAGGAACAGTTCCACACACATTTGTGGGCCAAGTGGAAATGAATTAAAAGCTTTCTATGAGAAAAGGCCAGAAAATAATTTTTGTTATTCTTCATGCTGTTTCAGTTCTGTCAATAGAACCTATGTCTTGAGTTGGATTCATGATTGTGATGGATAGGATATAATTTCTGTACCAAATCATAGGAAATCAAACCTGTGTTTCTTGCACCACAGATGTACCAAAAGCTGTCAGATCCGCCATACAGATGAAAAATTGTGATTTTAGGTGAATCCTGTATAAAACCTAAGCATCAGATCAAACATCAAAACCTTTGGATCCCTGAGAGCTCACTGCTAATACAGAAGCGACATACAATTTAATGTTGGTTTATAAGGACTTTTTTTAAAAAATCATGCAAAAGCAAGGCGATCTGACTGAGTTTTAGAAGCACTTTTGTGGCATTGGCTTATTGGTGTAAAAAACCTCAGATCAATGTTAGGGTTCGATGCATGTATACAGACTGGAAATTATTTGACAGCGACGCACTTGGGTCCTATAAAATGATGATATAATTTCAAGAATCCAAAATTAATCTTTTGCCTGGTTTTCCCACCACGTTGTCTCCAATAAACGTGTCTTGTAGGATTGCACTGGCAATGACCCAAAGGTGCTTTTTCAAGAGGCAACTGGAGTTTCTTCTTCAAAGAAAGAAAACTGAAATTTTTTCTTCGAAGAAATTTTGCTTTTCATCCCAGAAGCTGCTTCAACTCTGAATGAGAAACAAAACATCTTCAAACACACACACAAACACATACACGAAAGTCCAGTTTCCTCTTTGAAAAAGCACCTTTGTCACACACACAGACACACACACAAAGCCCAGTCTCCTCTTGAAAAAATACCTGTCACACACAGACACACAGACACACACAGAGACATACACACACAGAGAGAGAGAGAGAGAGAGAGAGACATAGACACACACACAGACACAAAATCCAGTCTCCTCTTGAAAAAGCACCTTTGTCACACACAGACACACACACAGACATAGACACACACACAGTCTAGTCTCCTCTTGAAAAAGCACCTTTGTCACACACACAGAGAGAGACACACACAGAGACATAGACACACACACACACAAAGTCCAGTCTCCTCTTGAAAAAGCACCTTTATCACACACACACACAGACAGACAGACATACACACACACACACACACACACACAAAGTCCAGCCTCCTCTTGAAAAAGCACCTTTGTCATACACAGACACAGACACACACACAGAGAGAGAGAGAGAGAGAGAGAGAGAGAGAGAGAGAGAGAGACACACACACACAGTCTCCTCTTGAAAAAGCATCTTTGGGACAACCACGACCTGGATGACATCTAGGCAATGACAATCCTTTCAAGGAATCCTCCCGGAAGATCACGAACGACCAATAATCCAACTCTTTACTTTTTCCCCCCCTCTTATATTTTGAAAACGTTTTGCAGGCTTGTAAAAAAAAAAAAAAAAAAACAGACGGCGACGAACCATTCTCGGGAGGTTAGCCTCGAAAACCTCGCGGCAGTTCGGCTATTTTCGACGTCCTGGCAAGGAAAAGCGGGAAGCGAAGCTTCAAGTCGTCAGCCTGAGCGCGACGGGATTCACCCTGGCCCGTTAATGTCGCGCCCTGACGTCATGCACTCTACTGGGCAGGCGGAGCGGGTCGGTAGACTCGGCGCCCGAAGTGGGGCGGAGCCATTGCTGGCGGTCGGAGTCTGTTGCTACGAATTCGGAGCAGGATGTTGGAGCGTCAGCGGTGAGGGCTGCCGCGGAGAGCTTGGCTTGTTATGGGCCTTGAACCCGGGAGGAGGAGGGGTGGGTGGGGTGGGGTGGGAGTGGTGTCTCTTCCCTTGCGATCAGAGCTCGAGTTGAGCCAACAACAAAAGGGAAAACGGGACTGGAGGGGGGGGGGGGGGGGGTGGGGGGGCCCCCAACAAAGTGGTTGCATTAAAAAATGAAGAGATTTTTTTCGAGCATTTTCAGGAAGGTTGTATGAGCGTTTAGCATGTCCCCCCCCCCTCCCCGCTCTCTTCTCCCATTTCCTTCCATATGCAAACACTGGCCCTTTTTTCGGGGACCGTGAATCAAATACTGGGCTGCGTTCTAAAAGCCTGGGAGATGGCAACGTAGTTTAAAGGTCTTTTCTCACGCCCGTCGGATGCAAAGGCAACCCTGTATCAAGGTGTATACCCTGTAAAATAACCCTGAATCGCCCCCACCCCACCCACCCACCCTTCCTTAATAAAGCCTTTTTTTTTTTGGACGTTGGCTGAGATCCACTTTGCAAGGGGTTGGGTGTGTTTCTCTCCCAAAATTCAGGGACTTGGTTTCTTTCCAACCAACTCCGGGCTTTCAGCCCAAGCTGCCCTGAGTTTTAGGGGCAACAGAGCAGGTTCCCCACATGGAGGTTTGGAGCTTGTTGGTTTTCTGCTACTATTAGGCCAGGGGTCTCCATTCTTGGCGATTTTAAGACTTGTGGACTTCAACTCCCACAATTCCTCAGCCAGCAAAGCTGGCTGAGGAATTGTGGAAGTTGAAGTCCACAAGTCTTAAAGTTGCCAAGATTGGAGACTCCTGTATTAAGCTCAAGAGGACCAGCACTGCCTGCCTGTGCATTGCCTTGCCTATTGGCTCTTCTGAGTGAGCTAAGAAACTTAAGTCAGGTATAAGTGGAGTTTCTTGAGTTCTGTGAATAGAGAAGCACTTTTTCTGAGTAGTTCAGGACTATCCAGGATTAGCTGTGACCTAGTTTTTGGTCAAAAAACATCTGCAAGAGAGCATCAAGGGCTCCTCCGTTCAGCAGCCTCTGCAAGGAATCAAGTTTGTTTACGGGTTTTTAATCCAATGTTTGTGACGCCCCAAGCAAGGGAGTTTGACGGATACCCTAACTAACATTTCTTGATGGCTCAGCAGGTGGCAGCACCTGACCCACCTTGTGTAAACAACAAAAGCTCAGCTAGGGCTAGATTGGGTTGGGTTAAGATTGGGGCCTGTAGGTTTCTTTAACCGGAAAGTTGGGAAACCTGTCTCAGAAATAAGCAGTGGAAAACTTATGTTTTAGAACAGTCACATCAGCAGCTGAGCAGGACTTGAAGGTGGCTATATTGCCCGTATAGCAACATCCGGGGTTGGTTTAGAGGAGGGGTGTCAAGCTCTATTTCATTGATGGCTGCATCAGAGTTGTGTTTGGGCTCAGGGGGGGGGGCCGGGGGCGGGGGGGGGGCGTGGTCAGCTTGACATTTGTGTCGGGACACCTGCAAAACGGGAAACATTTCTCCTTTTGTTTTTGTTTTGCTTTTAGTTTGTTCTGCTAGGCCTCTGCCAGTGAAAACGAAGCTCAGGGGGATGTGTTGTCGCCCCCCCCCGGCCCAATTTTTAGCTGCAACGGCTTCCTGCAACCCCCTGCAGCAAAAATGGAGCTTTGGGGGGCGCACGCAGCCCCCGATCTCTGTTTTTGCTGGCAGAAGGCTGCAAAAGGCTGTTTTTACTGGCAGAGGCACCCTACCTCTAATCCAGGGCGTCCCCGCAGGCTGAATCTGGCCTGCCAGCCTTGAGTTTGACACCCCTGGTTTAGAGAGATGAAACACTCTGGATGCTTCTAAAACATAGGTACAGGTAGTCCTCGACTTTACAACAATTCATTTAGTGACCGTTTGAAGTTGCAATGGCACTAAAAACAGCGACTTATGACCATTTTCACACTTATGACCATGGCAGCATCCTCATGGTGACGTGGTTTACATTCAGATGTTTGACAACTGACTCACATTTATGAGGGGTTGCAGTGTTCAGGAGTCATTTTGCGACCTTCTGACAAGCAAAGTCAATAGAGAACCCAGATTCACTTAACAACCATATTACTAATTTAAGAACTGCAGTGATTAACTTAGCAAATGTGGCAAGAAAAGTCGTAAAATGCGACAAACTAACTTAACAAATTCTGACTTAACAACATTGGACTCAATTGTGATTGTATGTTGAGGACTATCTATACTTGAAGAGAATTTAAAAATTAGTGTCTACTTTTCCAGTAAAAGAATTTGGATTCAAGTAACCAATTTTGGGTATAATAATAACTGGAATATAGGTAGTCCCCAACTTACATCCACAATTAGTCCAAAATTTTTGTTAGTAAGTGAAACATTTGTTAAACGAATTTTGCCCCATTTTACGATCTTTCTTGCCATGGTTAAGTGAGTAACAAGGTTAAGTGAATCTATTTTCTTCATTGACTTTTCTTGTAAGAAGGTCATAAAAGGTGTTCACATGACTCCAGGACATTGCAACTGTCATAAATATGAATCAGTTGCCAACCGGCTAAATTTTGATCATGTGACAACCACGGGAATGCTGCAACAGTCATACGTGTGAAAAACAGTCATAAGTCACTTTTTTCAATGGTGTAACTGAGTGATCACTAAATGAACTATTGTTAAGTTGAGGACTACCTGTATCTCAATTTTGGTGGACAACTCTGCAAAATGATACCCTATTAAAACAGTTGCTAGAATTCTGAAAAATGCTTCTACTAAACAATACAGTGACAATTTAAATTATATTTCAAACTGTAAAATTTAGGACTTTTTTTTAATGTTTATGTTCAAATGTTCATTTTAGAAATTAATGCTTTCAATTTTCAAGGCTTGATTTATTTACTCTTGGGCAGTTCCACTCAACCCTATGAGCAACAGAGTTTTTTTATAACAGGCATTACATTTCCCTGACTTTAATATTACTTTTCAAATCTTTCATAATACTGTGATAATGTATCTTGTATATTGTTTTTAAATTAATGTCTATTAATAGACATTACAGTTTTACAATTTTTCTTTGGTTTTTTTAAGATTTAAGATAATTACTTTGCAATATACTCAGAAAACTCCAGCTATTGGATAGATTAAAATATGTTTAGTAAAAAGTAGAATGACAAATTAGAGCATAAAATAAATTATAGTCTTTAAATTTTAGCTCTTTCTGCACCATAAGTATAATTTGTGAGTTTTTTGCATATCTAATATGTTCTCCTTAACGGTCAACTAAATTTTGCTGTGCATTGTTATTTTCTGCATGGCTTCACCTGAATGAATGTTATTCTCTCTCCATTTAAAAAGTACTTCAGTCTACAGAGTGTTAAACATAAACTTGCAATTGTTAGTCATTATATTTTGTATTTTAGGAGTTACTAAAATAGGAGTTACTGCATTTTAATTAAAATGTGCATTCACAGGGTGTTAATTTCCAAATTGAGAATATGTTTGAGTTAGGTGTCAATAGAATTGGATTTAATCTGTTCTGACCCAGCCTTAGCAGAAACAAGAAACAGACTCCTTGTCACAAAAAAATCCCTCTTTATTTTCCTTTTGTGAATTAATTGCATTCACCCACCAGGCATTAATCCTTCAAGGACTTAACTGCAATACAGACCTTATCAGTTCCTTGTGATAATTTCAAGGCCGTGAGCTCCCAGATGAAAGGCTGCAAATTAAGTTCTAGCAAGCAGTCTTTGTGACATGAAAGGCAATGAGCCAAAATCTTCAGAACTACGAACTGTTGTCTCCTACGACCACCACTCCCCTTTCCTTCTATTTATTTATTCCTTCTATTTATTCCTCAGCCAGGGGCCATTCAGTGTCCATGTGTGCCTTGCTTCCTGAGTCGACTTCTTGTCCTCAATTGTTCTCTTCTCCTAACAGCTCTGTGCATATGTGCATCTGGAACAGACCCCAGCTGTTCTTCCTCCCCACTTATCTCCGCCTCCAAAGGCAGCTGCCTCTCCAGTGGCTGGGAAATGTCAGACGGCCCTGACTCTATCTCTGCGTCCCATGCAAATTATCCAGAGCCTTCCTCAGACTCCAGAACTGGCCCAAGTTCTTCCCCCAACCTCCTCATTGTCAGAGTCTGCTGCCAGCTTTGCCGGCAGCTGGTGGGCCACAACATAATCTGACTTCATATCTGGTTAACTCCATATAAAGCAAACCAGCTTTATAAAGCTACTCCAGCTAAACTCTATAGCATGTAGTTAGCTTGCAATTTATGCATTGTGAATTGAATGCAATGATGACTATTTCTTCTAAAACAGTGTTTTAAAATATATTTATTAGAAATTCTCTAAATGTGGAAAGCAGTATTTCATCCTGGGACCTGAGCTAAAGCAGTCTATCATGGGCCAGCAACTCTCAAGCCAAACACAGACAGTTATAAATAAGCTGCCAGAAAAAGTCTCTCTTGTTCGAGAAAGTGGTTTGTTGACATATGAAGAATTTTTGGGAAGAGTGGCTGAGCTGAATGACACGTGAGATTTTTTTCCCTTTACACATGTAATAGTTTAAGTATTAAACAGGAACCTGCTTAAAGTATTTGAGAATGAATTATTAGCAATATATACTCTATATGACTGCTTAATTTCTAAAAATGGGACAGTTCCATTACATAGTGTGACATAATATTTAGTTTCTCGGGATGTGTTCGGTCATATCTTAAACCGCAACAAATACTTTGTGATCAGGACTTTTATCAGATGTATATTGTAATGTTTTTCAAATTGAAACGAGTAGATATGAGAGAAGCTTATTTCCCTTATTAAAGGCACCATAATAAATAAGATACATAATAAATAAATACATAAGAGCAATAAAAATAAATCTAGTACTCATTCATTGAAACTTAATGACAGTTAAACCAATCAGTGCAAACCTCCTAAACCATGGCTTAGCCATATCAACATTGAGCTACTTGGAAAATACTTTACTCTCTTTGCAATTATCACTTTATTAAAATGTGTCCTAAAATTGAATCTCTATTGGACATGAATGCATTTTTCAATTCTTGCTTTAGTAGGAAAATAAAGTTCTTAAAAATACTGTAGTTGCAAACATAATGTTGCTTTATACTGAGTCAGATAATTGGTATACCTAACTCAGCAATTATTTATGGTGACTAGTAATGTCTCTCCAGGGTATCTGACATTTACTTTATCTGGTTATGAAGGAATTAAGCCTGAGATCTTTTGTCTGCAAACCATATACCAATCACTTACATACAGTTCTTAAAATCAGAAGTTGCATGAAAAAACACACTTTATATAAACACATATTTGTATAAAATATAAATTTTCCAGCATTTTGATTGGAATCATAACATAATTATTTTAAAGTTGTCATCCTGGAGAACCACAAATGAAGATGAACCAGAGAAAGAATAATTATATTCCCAAGAAGCCAATTCAAAGAAAGATGAATGTTTATGTACAAGCACTGGGCTGGAAATGACTTCCTTGATTCGTTCTCCTGCCAATCTTCTGGAAACAATCTTCCAGGATCAAAGGCTTTTAGATGAATGGTTTTGGCTCTTAGCAAGATTCTTCCAAACTAGATAAAGATGATATCAACAAGTCTTTTCATGAAAGCAGCTTGGGAAGTGGCTGAGTGGGAAAACTAATTTCCACCAAATCCATTACACAGATCACCTAATTTGGATCCAGTCCTATGTTTGAAAATATATTTGCTTGCAATTTGTACATCATATTCACTGTAATGTTTAAAGTGTGTATCCTTTTGTGCTACATTTATAGAATGTTGAATAAATGTTAAATATTTCCAGAACTGCACAATTAGCTTCTGGCCAGAATAAGCACCTGTTATTTGAAGTGCAGCCAGGGTCTGATGCTACAGCTTTATGGAAGGTGGCCGTTCGGATAGTTTGCACTAAAGTAAGTTTATTAGAATCTTAAATTCTCCAATTTATAGCAACATATAATGCATATTAAGGATAAATTTTGTGGATGTTCATGGTTAATTTTAAAAAATGCCACATTTTCATAACTTATTAAAAATATGTATTTTGCTGTGTTTATAATGTTTTGCTTGTCATGATTGTACTAATGTACCATTATTAATGTGCCATTTAACATTCTGAACATTATAAAGGCATTTATAGCATCTCATAATGTCAAATTTCTGAGTTAGGAACTCTTGATTTACATTTCACTAAAAATAAAATTAGACTAAATGGTGAGATATTCAAGAAAAATGATAATGCTGCTCTCTATGTTACAGATAAACAAGACAAGTGGGAATGTGGAAGCTTCAAGAATCATGAACTTGTTTCAGTTCATTCAACTTTATAAAGATATTACAAGTCAGGCATCACAGGTTCTTTCACAGAACGCTCCCTCAGAAGGAATAGCAGAAGATCTGTCATCTGTTGAATCTTGTCAGGCTAGCCTTTGGATGGGAAGGTATTTGAAATACTCTAAAAATGTTTGAATCTGTCTAGTTTCTTGCTCCAGCAAGGAGTTTTGTAAACTTGATTCAATTTAGGTGAAGGTTGTCATTTACTATAAAAATGTGCAATGAGTGAACCCTCAGTTATTTAGTCTACCTTTTTTCTTAATGAAAATATATGTAAGCTTTTCTGAAAAAGAGGCACATCGTCTTGCAGAGAGGCATCCTCTTCATCCTTTAGTGGTGAAGATTCATTTTGAAAAAGAAATAATATACCATTCATATTAATTTTCCCCATTCTGGAAAATTTGAGATTATTCAGAGAGCTGAAAGAACATTACATTGCTTCTGTGCTAGAAAACTATTGGAAATAGGCACTTAGATAACGGGAATAGCTATTTGCCATTGTATACAACAATCTCTCTGGTTGTTTGTGTGTGTGTAAAAATGTCTGTTCATGCACCACTCAGAGTATGCAAGCCTTAGTAATTGTGTACATGTTGAAGAAGCAAATAACAAACTTTTCCTATTTGTACATCAGTCTATGATTATTCTTTTTAAACACTTTTTAACATTTTTAATGTGTGTTATAAGTTTCGTTTATAGAATACCATTTTTATATAATAATGGTCTCCATCCTCTTTTCTTAGGAGAAAACCCAGATAGTTTCTTGCAAGTTGAATGTGAAATTGCTATAGTGAACTAGGGGTTAGAAGATTAAAAATATTCATAATAAAATATTTAACAAGAAACAATTCAAGGTATACTATATATACAATTAAAGTTCCGGAAATCTTTGATTGTGAATAAATAATATATTTGCACTGTAGGGTGAAACAGCTTACTGATGAGGAAGAATGTTGCATTTGTATGGATGGACGTGCTGATCTGATCTTGCCATGTGCCCACAGTTTTTGTCAGAAATGCATTGATAAATGGTAAGCCACTTAGTTAAATCTCATGAACAAATTATACCATGTTTAATGAAGAAAGGAAATGAACCCTTCTTTTCAAGGCCACCTCAGATTTGCAAGTTCAGCTCAAACTAGTCCTGGGGATTTCACACGCAAACAAATATGTGCATTTTATATACTTGCATTTTTGAGTAATTATATGTACCTGCTTATATACATGCTGCTCAGAAACCTTACTTCAAGAGGCATGCCAGCACAAAGTAAATAAATTAATATTAGGTAATATCTTTTAATTTAAACCCCTGAAAAATAAGACAGTCCATTTGTAAATTGATCAGTTTTGCTTTTGTATGTACACGCACACACACACACACACACAAACTTTTTTCTCAGAAACACAGAAGCTCATTTACATTCACACATATACTTTTCCTTTCCAGCAAAACCAGCAAAAAGAAAATCAAATAAAACTGAATGGAGGCTTGATGGTGGGATAGAGTAACGGATAGTGAAGCCAGAGGTGGGAGAGGGTCAGAGTTGGATAGAGACATGAGACGAAGAAAAAGGCATCTGAATATGGAAGGAGAAAATAAGTACAGTGGTTACCTCGGTACTCATTGCTAATTGGGTCCAGGAGGCAGAGTGAGTACCAAAAACATTGAGTACCAAACAAACTTTTCCCATAAGGAATAATGTAATGAATCACAAGGCAGCCAACACCAACAAGCTCTAGCTTTTGCATTGACTATTAAACAATGAGTACCAGGACAAAATTTTCATATCAAAATGCTTTGAGTACCAAATTCGATGAGTTTTAAAGCAGTTGAATATCAAGGTACCACTGTAATTATTTTCCTCATATATTTTCCTCATACAGTTGTCCACAGTGAAATTGGAGGGAGAGGAGGAGCTGGATTCGTGAATAGAGGAGGCCTTTCAATCCTGAGCTCCTTGTGCATTTTTCAGAGTTCTAGCTCTCAGTAAGCTAGAAGTAGGTCTCCTTTTCCAATACCACCTCTACTTCAGAGATAACAATTTAGGAGAGAAAGAACTTGTCTTTCTTTTTCAATAAAACCAGTACCAATATTTTAGCTAAGGATGCTTTATTTGAGAAATTATATACTTCTTTTAAATAAGAAATAGTGCTTCTTGGCTAGCTATGTTAATTTGAACAAATCATCTATGCCTGTGTGGCACAAAGCTAATTCAGTTTGACGCTATTCGAAGCTAAATTTTAACAAATAGCCACCATGTAATATGTTATGTAATTTGGCTTTGCTTTATATTTCAAGGAGTAAAATTGTGCCTTTTTAAAATAACAAAGCACTCTGGTGGTATTTCTTGATTTCAAAGACCTGCCAATTCCACTTAAAAGCAAATAAAATCTGAGGCATCTCATTTTGTTGGAACAAGATGTAACTTCAAGCAGTTATTAAGAAAGAACTACTAATACATTGTTTTCCGCTGCATTTAAGATAGTCAAGTGTAAAACCAAAGGTTTGAGCAGTGGGGCAAAGACATTCTCAGCGGAAGAATTCAGCCTAGTTATATTTCAGTTTCTCTGCTCCATTTATTTTTCAAGCTATATGTGTTGTGCAAGGAAATTAATTAAAAATATTTCTGTATGTTTGTACATTGTGCAAAACCTTTCACGGCAAACTGATGTTGAACAGCTTACAAAGTAAACTATAAAATACATAAACCAAAAATCAACAATCCATCCACATGTCACATTAAGTCAAAATTACTGAAGTAAACAACTATTTTGCATAGAGGTAGAATAACTTGCATACATCAGTGCCTCCCAGATTGGAAAATTGTTTGGAAGATAGTTGAGGATCTAAATGAGTATCCTAAATATTTTGACTCTTAATACCGTCCCCAACCTTATAAAAAAGCCAAAAGAA
Source organism: Ptyas mucosa (assembly GCA_012654045.1). Lineage (NCBI taxonomy): Eukaryota > Metazoa > Chordata > Lepidosauria > Squamata > Colubridae > Ptyas > Ptyas mucosa. The sequence goes on along the minus strand of WNWU01000001.1, from coordinate 12,835,734 downwards.
ATCTGAAAATCTGGTTTAGCTCAGTAGATTAAAAGCATAATGCTTAAAGCCAGCTGTCTGCAATTACTGTAAGTTCAAATCTCATCAGGCTCAAGGTTGACTCAGCCTTCCATCCTTTCTAAGGTAGGTGAAATGAGGACCCAGTTTGTGGGGGCAATAAGCTGACTTTATATAAATATACAAAAGTATGAAGGCTATTGCTTAATGCATTGTAAGCTGCCCTGAGTCTCCGGAGAAGGGCGGCATATAAATCAAATTTAATAATAATAATAATAATAATAATAATAATAATAATAATAATAATAATAATAATAATTCATCCATCCTGCTGTTCTGCGATACTGATAGGGTTTGCTGTATCCTTAGCCAAGTGATAGGTGAATGCAGTCAGTATTTGTTGATCGGGCAACCAATTACTTCAAATTATAGACATTTCGGATAATGTAAATTTTTCCAATAAAACAACAGGTTGTTTTTCTTTGGAGGTTTAAGATCTCATTGTCTGGTGGCTTTCAAAAACAGGTCCGCACAATCTATGTTGAGGATACTTTCACTGTTATTTTTAGCTTGGTCTCATAGATAAAACACTCGTCTTTTAGCCTTTTGTCCAAGATCCTATTATTTCTTACCATTAGAGCAAAAACAATCATGCGCATTGTCAGTACAAAATTTGAAAAGCAGTGATGGTTTCTTCTGACTTCCTTTGCAGGAGTGGTCGTCACAGGAATTGCCCTGTTTGCCGCCTACAAGTGACCGCTGCAAATGATTCTTGGGTTGTATCTGAGGCACCTACGGAGGAAGATATTGCCACTTACATACTCAACTTGGTGGATGAGGCAGGCCAGCCCCATATACCCTGATGTTAGTCTTAACATTCATCGTCTTAACATCTCCCAAGATACCATTCTCATTATTTTTCCTTTCTTTATTCATTACATTGGTTTCTAGAAGCTAAATCATTATTTTTTAATAACGACCAGTTCTGGGAAGGCCTACTTGTAATTATTACTTTCCTCAATTACTCTGATAATATTTACGGTCAATACACTATGGATTTTCTGCTATTTTATGAGGTACTGCAGTAGGAAGTATTTTAGTTCTAGTAAAGTTGTTAAGTGTTTGTTAAAAGTTGACTTGTCTCAGTTGAAGAATGTGGTTGGTTCGCAAGTCCTGTTGTCCAACACTGTCTAAAAACAATGTTCTAATGCTTAAATGGGAATTAAAATGGCTAGAGTCCTTGAACTTACTAGTTTCTGTTCTCCCTCCTATGAAATGTTGCAACTCTTATTGTTGACATGCATTTGATTAAATCAGTAATTGGTATGTTACATTCCTTTTATGGAATCTTTTATGAAAGCAGATTTTCTTTTATAAATGATTGACTTTTTCATTTCTACTCGGAGATAATTTTCTAAATCAGTATTTATTTCTTAAAGTTTGTCTATGCAGTATGGATGGATCCAGCAAAGTTTCTTCCAGTAACTTCTCTATCAGTAGAAGGCTTCTAATGTAGCAGACAGCAATCTTTATTTATTCTCTTTCTCCCATCTCTTCATTTCCTACATGCCTTGAACAGCTGTCCCCTCAGCTAGAAACTCTCCAAAACAGTGAATCTCTGAAGCATAGTGCGGATAGTAAAAATCTTCTGTATTCTGTTCTGTTTCTTTTGCAAGTGCTTCATCTTAATTACATGTTAATTACAAAATCTGACTGAAACGTGTTTATTATTTATTTAGTTTTGTTTAGCTTAGCCTTCTACTTACCAGTTTGTAAAAAGTGCTATTGCTATGAAATGAAATGGTAAAGCACAGAGATTACTGTTCCTGTAGGTACAATATGAAGCAGAAAAAGTAATCTTTCATTTTTTTTGTGATCACTTTGCTTTAACATAGTATGCATGTTCTAATCCAGTATTGGTGTGAGGTGTGACAAATGTGTCCTGAGTTGTTACCCTACCAGCTGACATTAATAGTTGCCAGAAATCCACCATTTTCCAATTGGTGCTGAGTGATTTTTACAAATTTATTTCAAATGGCAGCTTAAAATGGTCCTAACTCCCCAAAATTAAGTCCCTAGGCAGATTGGGCCAACACAAATCCCCAAATTGATGTGTTACTGATGTTGGATTTTATATTTTTGACAACTTAATAATAACAAAATAATAATTATAATTATTATTCATAGAAGGAAACCACACAAGGAAACATGGGTACCACACAAGGAAACATGGGTTAATAGTTAAATATCATGAAGAGTTTATGGCCTTATTTGGAATTGCCTGGTAATAATATACCAGGCATTTAATATATGATTAATATAGATTAATATAGTATAATAAAATTGTTTTCTACTGTTGCTGAAATGTTGCACATAAATATAGGTTAAACTAATTAAATTGCAAACCTACACTATTAGCTGAAAGATTTCTATAAAACACATCCAAGTATTGAACCTTACCACTTCAGAATATGGCAAACATGTTTTTGAGAGATTATCAAATTCTGCTTAAATTAGTAAAATCGAGTAGAAATTAGCGCTTTTCCTCTTTTTTAAATATGTGCTAAAGTCAAGGTTCTAAGAGTAACTCTTATTACTAAAAGTTTGATAAAGAGAAATTCAGATATTGCAAATATTATTTCTGACAATTGATTTTAAGTGGGCTTTAAAATTCAGAGTAAACAAAACATATTTTCTTGTTTTTGTTTTGATGTGTTTTTCACTGGTTATAAAACTGATCATGGATTTGATTTTCCCCACACTCTAGATATATTTGGACTTGCAGTGCTGTGATTAAAGTGCCCAATACTTTATATTAACATGGTAGAAACAATAACCCATTTTTTTTCTTCATATAAGGTTTGATTGACAGCACAAATATTTGAAATGTAAACAGTAGATCATTTACTACTGACATTACTTTTCCTTTTTTTCCTGTCATGAGTATAAGAACTGTACACCAAATCTTGAAAGATAGAAGCTTTAAAATATGCAGTCCACAGAGGGGACATGAAATTATAGGTTCGGTAATTTCAGAGTTGTAAATAGGTGTAAAGTGAAAATGTGAATTATATAGTGTTTCTATCTTTTTAAATATACACATTAGTAAAAGCGTTACAATGTGTAATATTGATCCATAGTAAATATATATGTAAAACACACACATACACATACACACACACAAGCGCACACACACATGGTGTTTTACAGATTAACTATGGATCATTTGCTGTCTTCCTTTTCTGTTTCCATTGTGTTGTGAAGCTATGCCTCTTACTAAAGGACTTTTAGTCTAGATTGAAGATTGTAGAAAAAGCTGTAACACTCAAAGACATGGAAGAGGAGATTTACAAGTTGCTTACCCATGCCTTTTGACACATACCCTACCACAATAAGCATAATATGGCAAACTAGAAGCCTATCATAAGAAATGTGTGTTACATTAATCGTGTAAAACTGCAGCCCAGTTTTGAGTTATTCTTCTAGCATTGAATCTGATGAACACTTGACAAATTTTAAAAAGGTTTTTAAAAGACATGTTCAAGAGATGAATTACTGTTAAGAGAAGATGCATTCCATAGTTCTTTTGTGTGGATGTGAACTTTTCTTAGTGGTTTTATATAAGACTGTTAATAACTATAAGCAATTTAATGTATTATGAGTTTTGAGCAATAAACATTTGGATTATTTATCTTTGTGTAATGTTTGAGATACCTTCTCTTAGACGTTCAAAGTCACAGGGTATACACATAAAATAATTTCAAGAAAGTAAGTTATGATTTTATATATTCCTAGCCAGAGATATGCAGATCATTTTGACCTTGTATTTAATTTATTTTGAGCTTGAAACAAAATGTGCTTTGAGACACTAGTTTCTATATTGGGAGGGGGGGGGAGTTTTATTCTGACTTAGAATGAAGTCTGTGCTGTTTCTGGGGTTGTTGTGGGGCTTATAACAATTCCTTTGTTCCTCCAACATTTTACCACCTAGTTTTTCTAGCTTCCTGTTGCTATTGGTTACTAGATTATTGGAAATGGAAAATTGAAAGTAGCAGCTAACTACATGGCTAACCAGAAAAAACTACTCACACTGTATTCCTCATAGTTGTATTGGGTTTTTTGTTGTTTTATCTTTGTCCTACATAGAATTTGTGGGTTAGTGACCTTCATACTTGTAACGCAGTAATAGGTATGACAGTAATAATCAAAATTTACGTCATTTAGGGTTATAGAACAGGACAAACATCAATGAATATATTTATAAATGTTTAATATTTCCATTTATTAAGCTTCATGCTATACATATCTCTGAATATTTTAGACAACAAAATACATACTGTACATGTGTAACTCAAACCATTTTTCTTGTTTAAGCTGGACATAATTCCCATAATCCCTCTTAAACCAGCAAGGATTTCTTTGAATGCTAATCAGGTCATGTTAGCATTCTAGCATCCAAAAGTTCCATGTAGAAACAATACAATTATTTTAATTATATAAAATAATTAATGCAAGTAAACAAAATTGACAGCTAAACTTTCACCCATAAAGTCTAAGCCATCAAAAAGGTATAATAGGCAATTCCCTTCAAGAAAATATCTGGCCTTCAGTGATAATTCAAGGAAGAAGGTACCATAATTATGAAATAAAGCTTACCAAAATATTTCAAGAACTTGCAATAATAGTGCAATTTTAAACCCTTGTAAATTCAGTAGAATTTACTTTAAGGCTCATTAATCTCATACATCTCAATAAGAATGGTAGAAACCATATCTGGTTTTGATATTGTTAAAATCACTTAGTGCTCACTAGAATTTGCAAATAGGCCATTTCTAAATATGCAGGAGCTCCTACTGAGCATAACACCTCAACTTATTAAAGCAGCTATGTCTGTTCCACGTGTTATTCATAATTGCTCTTATCTGTCTTTACATAAATGTGCATACACAGAACCTGTGTTTTATTTGAATTGGCTGTGCAGGTAAAAAAAATAAAGACAGCTTGAACAGCTTCCAAAGCAACTGTCCATGTCCAGAGCAGATACTGGAGAATTTGCCAGCTGTAGGGCTTGGCATACTGAAAACACAGGATTGCTGTGTGAATTAGGACTAACCTTTCCTGTTGTACAAGCATTACAGTTGCATAATACTTTGTCATAGTGAGTGTGCTTTAAACTGCTTTTTATTAGAGCAGTGGTTTTTTTTTTTAATTTTGTAAAACAAAAGCAATATGGAATCCAAGGTTTCTTTTGAAAAGCTTGCTCTCTCTGCTCCACCAACTCCAGCTAATTTGTGAGAAGGAAAAAAAAATAACCGGTGATTGCAAGTAATACATTTAAAAACGATGTTCAGTTTAATGTGAATAATAGTATAAAAGGAAAACTCAGAAGTACTGAAGGAAACTAAAACTTTCAGTTGTGTTCTTTAATTACATAATGGAAATAGATCACTTTTCAAGTGAAATGAAATTTAGATTATCTGTCAAGCATTGATAAACTAGGCTATAAGGTCAAGTTCTGAAATTGTTATTAGCCAACAAAGATAAAGATGTAATTTGTTATGGTCATCTTTGGTCAAAGCTGATAGTATCTATTCATCTGCTACAGTATCCCAGAATAGAATGCTAAGTTCCAAATACAGGAGCTGCCTTTATAATTATTTTGTGGAAAGGTTCCTGAGCCCCTGCTTCTGTGAACAAATTGTATTTATTGGATTGGGAGAACTAAATTTGGACAGAAGTGAAGTAAAGTTGGATAGGACAGTCATCCTTCTGGATAGAAAAAAATGGAAATAACTTATGAAATTGAAATATCTTCCCAACCAATTTGCATTAAAACGTACAACTTTTTTCCACACTATAATAATCCTTAAATTAGAAAAAGCATAAGTGCAGGGAGAGAAATTTGCTACCCCTCCTTTTTTTCCTAAGAAGTTCAGAATTCGTGACAAATTTTACTTTCTATCTTCCCTTTTTAGAGTTATTACTTTACTGTATTTCAAAAGTAACTACCACCATCAACAGTAATTAAAAATAACTGCTTTCCAGAACTCAGAAATTGCCTCTAATAATTCATTTTCAAGTTTGCATATTCAAAATAAACTCCATATAAAAATTTTAACATTACCTACAGCAGTTGATAAATCATTAAATTTCAGTTCCCACACTTTTACATCATAGTAATGAAGTAGCAACGAAATCTACCCTGTTTCCCCCAAAACAAGACATCCCCTGATAATAAGGCCAATTGGGCTTTTGAGCGCATGACAATAAGGCCAAGCGCTTATTTCAGGGTTCAAAAAAATATAAGATAGGGTCTTATTTTCGGGGAAACACGGTACTCCTTACACTACCTGGCATATTAAGCTCTCAAACATCTCATTTTAGTGCATTTCATACAAACTACAAAATAGAAGTTGTGTCTATGCATATGTCAGCCTTCCGTTGTATCAGCTTCATTCACACCTCACATATACCAAATTATGATTGGTTTGGTTTTGGTTAACAAGATTAATTAATCTTGCTGATGTAAGTATAAACCATGCTTTAAAATTTAGCACTGTATGTCAAAGCCACTGTGGCTTATTCAACAAACAGTTTTTAAAACAAACCTCAGTTTAATTTTAAAAAACGTGAATTTAGCCAATGTTGGTATTCTAATGTCCATGAATGCATATTAGCAAGTAAATAGGCCTCCTAATACATAGATAAGAAAGTTCTTAATCTTCTATATCGAAAAAAAGGTGTGGAACAAGTCTCATAATGGTGAATAAAGTGGAATGTTGATATGGATCTGTTGAAAAGGCTCCACTGTATCATGTAGCAAATCCTGGTGGATATATCAACATCTGATTTGCATTTTTCAGGTATCTGGCTTATACCTGGATGATTTAGGAAGTTACCATATCAAATTACTCTTCAATTAAAGGGCCCATTTGGAAAAGCCAAGTATTTGTATGTCCAATGAACATCTATGAGTGATGTGCTGATCTTTGGTTATATTAGATTTTAGTTTCTAAATCCAGGATGGTCTTTGTTAACTAACGGACACTACAGTACTGTGTACAATCAGACACCTGAAATCTAAACAGAAGTCAATGTTTAAAGTGCCATCAATCCAATATGAGAAACATTGTGAGAAAACTGGTCTGTGTTTTGCTACCAAAAGCTACTGTCCTATGTCCCTTTTTTCAAAGCAGAATGTTATGTATCTTGAGATGCAAACCTATAACGACTAGAGTTAGAATGTACTTTTAAATGCATAAACAACATAGCTAGAAGCCTGCATCTTGGCATCTACAGCAGTCCTATTTAAGGTAAGCACTTGCAGAAACTGGTTTTGCAGCGATTCTGGTGTAACCTAAGAATTCTGATGATCAGATGACTTTCTGTCCTGCAAAAGCTCACGTTCTCTCTTTTGTTCAGATTTGTTGGTTGTGGCTATTTTGACAGTGCTGTGATCTCTTCTGTCTTCATCGCATCAGACAGAAAACTCAGTTCATTGCATAAAGTCTCATATCTGTAAGCCATTCGAATCTGTGCAACATTTGTCTTTCTAATATCATTTCCTTCTGGCCCTTCAGCACAGTAATTTAGACCTACGCATTTCTGTTTTTCCTAGAGGAACAAAGAGAAAACAAGATGCTAGTTGAAAAGTTGCTTTGATTTTTTTTTTAAAAAGGCAAGTGAAATACAGCAGACTGAACAATTTTAAAAGGTATCTCTTTAGTGTATGCTTCCTCAACTGAAGGATGTGGAAGATGATCTCCACAAAATGGTATTTTTGAAAAGAAGGGTGTCTATTATTGAAAGTGTGTGTGTGTGCATGAGAGAGAGAGAGAGAGAGAGAGAATTTCTATGATCACGTAATCTCTTTTTAACTGCTACCAAATTGATCAACATACAAAGATGGCTTGCAACTTCATGTAGCAGCTTTCTTAAGAAATCCTTTGCTCTCTAACAGGCATGATTTTATTCTGTAACAGTACCCTAGATAATTAACTAGAGATCAGTGAAACTTCCCCAAACTATGCCTTCAAATATATTGGACCGAAACTGCCAAAATTTCCAGATAGCCTTCGATGAAGCCGGATGGGAATTCTGAGTGGGCTAACAGATCTGAAATGCAGTAGATTGGACAAGTCTGATAGAAATCAAGGACAAGTTAAGCTTATATGTAAGCAACGGCAACTGCAGGAAGTGTGAAAAAAATCAAGATCGCAATCATGACTGTGCTTTTTGTATGGGATTTCTTGACTTCCTTCCCTCCAGCAATGCCACATCTGTAAATATCATGTCAACTTGTGGCAAAAGTGGCAAAAATGAACCAATGCTGTAAACAAAGCTCAAGGGATCAGAATTTAATCACTTCTATCCCACATATTTATCAAAACCATTACCTCTTCAGCCTGGTTATTTGTCCTTTGAGGAAAAACACTATTACCGAAAAATGTCATTAGCTAAAATGTTCCTATTATGTGTGATGATCAGGCCCTCTGGTGGCTTTATAAATAAAAATAAAATATATTTAATGCATCACCTAGTTTGTCCCCTACATCTTCAAATGTCTGGCGCTTACAGAAACCAAGTAAATTTACCTTGTGTGACAAGCCGCTCTGAAGTACACTGTTTCTTGCAATTTCACATAGGTCACAAGTACTCAGTTTCCATACTTGGGCTGCTATGGCATATTCTTCCATCAGTGCTTCCTTCAATCATACATACAAGAATAAATGATTTGCTATTAAATACATTTATTTCTTTATTTTTGCACCAACAATAGCCTGAAATCAAAGGGAGCATTTCTAGTAAAAGGAAACTTCTAATTTTGCAGAGCTCTTCTATTTTCTTCCTTAATTTTCTTCTTCCCTTGCTGTCTTCTATGTTCCCTGAAAACTTTCTCTAGGGCCATGATGGCGAACCTATGGCACGGGTGCCACAGGTGGCACATGGAGCCATATCGGTGGGCACGCAAGCTCAGCTCCGGCACGCATGTGTGCACCAGCCAGCTGATTTTCGGGCCTTCTGGGCCCACCAGAAGTCAAGAAACACACTGTTTCCGGCCTCCGGAGGGCCTTTGGGGGGGATGGGGAAGGCTGTTTTTGCCCTCCCCAGGCTCCTAGAAAGGCTCTGGAGCCTGGGAAGAGCAATAAACGGGCCTACCGTGCCAAAAGCGGGGTGAGCATGGGGGGGCGGGGTGCATAAATTATGGATGTGGGCACACGTGCATGTGACCCCACCGCGCTCCCCCCACTTTTGGCACGCAATGGCAAAAAGGTTAGCCATCACTGCTCTAGGGCATGGGTGTCAAATTGGCGGCCCATGGGCTAGATGTGTTACATGCAGGCCATGCCCATCCCAGTTCTGTGAGGGGGAAAACGTCATGATACATCACATGACGGCAATGTGACACTATGACTTTGACACCCGTGCTCTAGAGGATTGGTGATTCCACCAGAATAGTGGAAGCAGGACTAAGTGTTCAGAGAAACAGAAAATTTGCTGAAATTTCATCTTCTCACCCTTTTATCAGATGTCTCTCATCATAGTTGGCAAGATCCAACTTTTATAGTTTCAGAGCTGGGTAGCCTGTTGAGAGTGGTAGAAACTCCAGCCACTACACAGTGAAATTTATTTCTGCAAGCACTGTGCTTTATGAAAATTGGTCATTTTCCTTCTTAGATTTTCATGGATCGGTTATACCCAAACCAGACCACACGCTCACACATACACTCCATAGTCCAGCTGCAGGACTGATGTTAATGACATGCCAGATCAACCTTGAAACATTTAAGAGAAGCGGAAAACAAATGGCAAAGAAAACTGTTGATAGTAGAAAGACATTCTAGTTTTTAATGGCGAAATGACATGAAAGAAAGGACTTAGGAGATAGGAGTCCATACTCCATGGTTCAGTACCCAGCAGATGAGATAAGGGAGAATGGCTTGAGAAACAAAAGGATTGGGAGCATTACAAGTGTTCCAGGATTCAACATTTAGGATTCAAACACAGTAAATGATTAAATTGTGAATAGAATTCTATGCCCTCCTAAATGAAATGAAATGATAACTGAAAACTATTGCTTTCAAATAAATAAATGTAAGATTGGAGAGCTGCTGCTCAAGTTAATAAGAAAACATTTAAGTTAATATTGTTTCAGACGGAAATAAAGCTTTTAAATTGCTTTCATGCAAATTACCTTGGTATAGTGGAATTGCATGGGGTCATCTGTGGACAGAGAAACACGCAGTCCCTTATGCAAGAATTCTCGCAGTGGGTTTTTTGAATACTCCAGGAATAAGCTGTTGTTGCTAAGAGGAGACATGGCAATGGGGATTTGTGCAAGATAATAAAGATACTGGAGAACTGGACTCTGTACAAAAACAACACCCAAAATCATTATTCATTCACACAGAGATAACAGGAAAGGAAACATTCAGCCAGAGGAAATGGAAAACCATTTCTACAGTTTGGGAAACTTTAACTGACCCCAGCCCTCTGGCATTATACAAGTTGAGTTGTTATATATACAGCTATACACCCTTATTTTGCATTGCATTGATGTATTGTTTTTAAAAATGTATTTTTATGGTGAAAAATTAAACAGATTTGAGATGTTAAAACGCACATTGTTGCATTAGCTGAAGTGGGAAATAAAAGGTCTTTTCCTATCTGTGGTGACTGAGTTGTGTCTTTAGTACAAGCTACCTCTTCAAAAACCAGTCCTATTCAGTCTATTTATCAATGAGAAACCAGAACACTTTTGCAGTTACATGTTTATTATATGAAATACAACTGTCTAGAAAAAGTCCTTAAGGAAACTCATGTTTGCTGTCCAAAAAAATAGAATATTTCTCAATTAGAACATCTTATATCAGAATTATATTGAAATCTACCACTCAGTTGAGAACTGCTTTATAAACCCAAACCCAAATCCAACTGAAAGTAAGCTTTTTATAAATCCCATTGATTTCAACCACATAAAAGTAAATATGTCCTTTAAGCTTCCCATTTGTAGTAATTAAACACATACATTCACTCAGCAATAAGCCCACATGAGTTTAGTCAGGGTGGTCCTTTGAGAGTTATACAGGCCCAGAGACCTGGCGTGCTTTCCCTAAGAACTGCATCTATCCAAAAGCAGAACAGTATGATATACAGATAATAAACACCTTTCTTTGTGTATAGCAAACCTGAAGATGGAGATCTATAGATTCCATATACTCCAGTGGTGGGTTTCAAATTTTTTTACTACCGACTCTGTGGGTGTGGCTTGGTGGGTGTGGCGTGGCTTGGTGGGTGCGGCATAGCTTGGTGAGCGTGGCAGGAGAAGGATATTGTAAAATCTCCATTTCCCTCCTTCACCCACCCCCCAACTCCAGGGGAAGGTTATTGTAAAATCCTCATTTCCTCCCTGGGACTCAGGAAGCAGAGAATAAATGGAGGTGGAGCCAGTCAGAATTTTTACTACCGGTTCTCCGAACTACTCAAAATTTCCACTACCGGTTCTCCAGAACTGGTCAGAACCTGCTTAAACCCACCTCTGATATATTCCCATGCAGGGGTGGTATTGACTTATCTTTGCTACCAGTTCGCAAATGTGAGCATGTGCGCAAGCAAAGCTCGCGCACACCACCTCTGCGCATGCACAGAGCATCAAAAACAGGACGTGATGACGTCCGGGCAGTTGGGCGGAGCCTCCCGCAGCTGCCGCTAGCGGTTCACTTAAACCGGATATAACAGGTGGAATACCACCACTGCTCCCATGATGTATACAGGTAGTCCTCAAGTTATATCCATTCATTTAACAATCCTTCAAAATATGAACACAATGAAGACAGTGACTTACAACTGGTCCTCGCATTTACAACCATGGTAATGTTCCCAAAGGCAAGTGACCAGAATTTGGGAGCTTGGCAATTAGCATGTATTTTATAACAGTTGCAGTGACTGAGGTTAAGTGATTGCCATTTGCAACCTTCCCAGGAGGCTTCGGACCAGAAAGGTCAATCAGGGAAGCGAGATTTGCTTAAGTACATCATTTGCTTAACTGGTTGTGACTCACTTAATGACTGCATTATTTAGGAATGGAAGTTCTGGTCCCAACTATGTTCATAAGTATAGGACTACTTGTATAAGTACACCTAGCCTACAGTGCCATAAATTAAACTCTATTAAAGTTTTTCAGTGCTCTGATGACTCCCAAAGGTATGAGTTCAGTTTCAGAAGTCCCAGACCTTTCTATGATATCAGAAGTCATTTATCAGGAGGGCAACAGATTGGTGGAGGCTGCAGTAGAACCATTACTATACCTTCTTCAGGAGCAATCCATGGGAAATATTGTCTGCAGTTAAAAAGGAGGACACCAGGTGAGTTATTGATCCAGCTTCTCCACAATGAGGTCGAAACAAGAAGGTGCTCATACCTCTCTCCCTATAAACAATTTAAAATACAATTAGTGTCATACCTGGCCCTTCTGAAATCCCAAGACCAATCATAATGATACTTCTCACAACTGCTGTGGGAAGTGCAAAAAAAATGTATCTGTGATCCACTGATGGGCAGCAATATGTATTAAATGATTCCGAGGTAAGTCCTCCTCCATCAAAGCCTGGGACAGCCTCTAACCTAGCCTGACTTAAAGATACTCACACACACTTTCATGTTAACTAAGGGGGTAGATGGGGCTCAGTGGCTGCTGAGCTTCAGATTAAAAATGGTTTAGGATGACCTTATCCAATCGTTCAAAGGTAAGTCCTCCATTTTATTAGACAGGTATTTGTGACTGCAGCTCAAATGGCTCACTGCAGGATAATTCTGCCAGTGGGCTAACTCTAGTGGCACCAGCAGAGATTAAATATCATATTGCGACCCCAGCTCTGTCTCAATTCTTGAAACTTAGTTTATTTTATATTATATTTTACCAAGGCTTAAATGCTACTCTCTAAATACGCTATGCGTAACAGACTTTGAAAGTCTTGACTGCTTTGTTTTCTCATTTTAAATTTCCTAATTCCACACTTTCTCTTCAGTTCCATACAAATAAAGACAGTCTAAATCAGCAGGCTGCACTGTGTTTGCAATCCGATTTTGTGCTTAATATGAAGATTAGTATGCAAACAGATTTGTAAACAAACAAATGTCTGTGAGAGAATGGATAATCTGTACTATTTGTGCAGATTACAGGTTCACTATGATAATTTAACTACAAAGGGCTCCAGACAAGGCAGAGAAATGTCACTTGTGAAGTCACGGACACAATTCTACCGATTAGTAATTACAACTTTAAGCACTCCTGCTGCAGAAGTAATGCTGAAAGTGACTCTACATATCTGCTGTTACAAGTAATGCAGAAATTTGAGCTTCTGCTGATACCGCTTGATTGCTAAAGCTCATAAAAGTGATTTCATATAGAGATCACAAAAGATATTAAAATTAAAATTAGAATGCATACTTCAAGTACTGATGATCTTCAGTCTGGGGAAAGTTATCCCCTCCTTACCTAACAAAAGGAACTTTGTGCAAAAAAAAATGTTCTGCATTGATGTTTCTCAGACTGTAATCAAAATCTCTCAATTTCCACCTAACCCCAGCTTTCCCATCAAACTCACAGATGACACAAATCGTAACCCAAAAACATCTAAGGGTCCTAGGTTAAGAAAGAGTTATAAGATATCCAACTTTTTGTTTTTTCGTCTACCTCCAAAAGATGATAGCATCTGTAATGGAATTTATCATTAGGGCAATTTATGCCTATTCCTAATGCCCAGAGCAGAGTTGTCAACTTGGAAATGTGTAGAACTCCAGCATGTCTTCATTGTATAATTAGAAAGGAGGCAAAATAAATTTAAAAAGAGAGAGGGGAGATAAAGTATATGCATTTTTGTTTATCTTACGGAACCATGATGTAAATTCTTGTCATACCTTTCTACCAAACTTATAGAAACATGAAAATAGAAATATTACTACTTACTTTCTAAGGTTGTTGAGAACCATGATGTTTGCATACATATAATACAAATAATAGCTATATGGAGGATTTTTTTCACTAATCCAAGAATCAGGATGGGGGCTCCTTTCAGAGAACATGTGATCACTATGTTTTGATTCATCATCCACACTATCAAACCCTGTCACCTAAGAATTCAATAAAAACAGATTTTTGTATGAATAAAGTATGTATAATTTTCTGAATTATCTCACTTAACTGCTACAAATTAAAATTTAAATTGCTGAATATCATAAGGTCCAACCCCTATTTATTTATTTATTTATTGATTGGTTGGTTGGTTGGTTGGTTTGATTTATATGCTGCCCTTCTCTGGAGACTCTAGGGCGGCTTACAATGTGTTAAGCAATAGCCTTCATACCTTTGTATATACCTGCTTAGTAGGGCTTTTGCCCCCCCCCCCAAGTGGTGTTCTTTTTTATACAAAGTCAGTTTATTGCCCCCACAATCCGGGTCCTCATTTTACCTACCTCGGAAGGATGGAAGGCTGAGTCAACCTTGAGCCTGGTGAGATTTGAACTTGCAGTAATTGCAGGCAGCTGGTAACTAAGTTCTACTTTAACAGCACTTTTAGTCTGCTGCGCCACCAAGGCTCCTTGGAATGTTTTGAAATGTTTCTGGGAGTTAGATGCCATATAAATGATGGTGATAATAATGCAAGCCATTATAGGGTAACCATCACAAGGTGATTAATTTGCATCTCCATAATTATGTATGAAGGCATCCTAATTTTATTATATTGTCCTTTACTATGTTCTTGGTACTACAAAACCTAATGCTGCCTTAAAACTACTACACAAAATAACTTTTGATTGATTATCTCTTGAAAATTAAGTGAATGTTCACACATATATCCAAATGAATAAGAATACCATAAGCAAAAAGAAAGAGTGCACTGGGATAATCATATTTTAGAATGCAGAGTAGAATTTTTGGCACCATCTAGAGGCCAAAATGCACTGTTATATATTAAAAGTTTCCATAACAAGAATCAAAGCAGTTAAATATTTGTTCTTTTCTTTTATGTAAATTAAATCTGAAGCTCTTATGAGATCTAATGTGGTAAAAATTGTGGGCTCTCGGCAAATATTCTAACACAGGAAAGATAGGAAGAAAGCTATCCTTAAACGTTATAAAATTCAGAACCAACAATCATGAACTACAATGATCCATTCTTCTAAATAAACAAACAAAATAGGAGCATTTGTGGTGAAGAACAACAGGCAGATAATCTAAAGTGGTAAAGGTGTTTTGTGGGAATCTGAGCTCTAACAACAAGAACTCACAACTCCTGTGGGGTTCAAATGAAGGGGACCTATGTGGCTATGAGACTTGCATGCTTGGGCAATCAAAATTATGTTATCATGGTCCCAATGAATGTACATATTTGAGTCTAAAGGCAGTCAAGACTACTGAAAAAATTACAGAGAAAATAAATAAAAGTATTGTCAAAATCAGTAATGCAATATCAAAAATCAAACTCCATATTGTGTGAATCAAATTTAAAGCATTCCAGCCTTCACTTAGTGAGTATGTTAAGCTGGAGTCTCTGTAAATTGTCTGATTTTCTTTCTCAAAAATTCTCTAATGCAGTACACACAGATATGAGTCCTAAGAATAAAAGGCATTAATCCTTTCAACTGAAGCAGGGAATCAACAGCTGGGTGAGAAAAACATACATGTGTTGCTATGTTGCTGAGGCATTCCAGATTACTAGAGCTGGCTGTTACCTTTCTCAGGAAATTATTATGGTGAATCTTGTTACATGTCTGGGCAATACTTCATTCCTGGATATCCCAATCTCCCTGAGGCTGTAACCTATTTGTTTTCCAAAATATTAGATTTCCTTATAAAATATCCCCCTTTTCAAATACATTTAGTTGCTGCTTCTAAGAGAGATAGTTATATTCAAATTAACTAGATCCACCACAATATAAATAAAGGCCTTTTATGTCCTGGCAATATTTAATGGAGTTCTGCTGGTTCCCAGCTGCACAGATTCCATTTGCACTGTCTATATACAAATATTTGTACAGAGGCAAGAATAAGAAAGAAGAGTGGCATCTAGTTTTCCTTCCCTTACTCTCCCATATTTTTTCAAACACTTGACTGATACTCAAGTTGAATTAGATTAATACATTGAATGTCTCTGGGTTGCCTGCAGAATACGCGCATGTAATATTTCACCTGATAGTCCCTTTTATTGGTCTGTTACATCCCTTTCATTTCAGGCCACAACTGAAAATGAAATATATGTGGTTAGAGAGCACATATTCCATTGTGGGTGATGGATTTGATAGTATATCACTTGTTCACATTGCAGGGGATTATTATAATTCTCCAAGTCCAAGCAATTCTATAACAGAACGGGGTATTGCCCGTTTTACAGATCCAGTAGTAAAAGATTAATTATAAATCCTGATTGGGATCAGTCAATGGTAATTTTTCCCCAGGCCTTAGGAAGATGTAGAATTCACTACTGAGAGAAGATGGTATTAAATCTGCCAGGAGTCTGAGCATGCTTGTCAAATAAAAAGGCAGGTGTTTGGCATCCTAGCACTTCTGCTCATTAGCAACACCTGTAGGGACTTTAAGCTGGAAGGAGTAGTGGAGCACTGCTTGTGGCAAATATTCTCCCATCTACTGGGCTAGCTGGTTCATCATCTGGGTTAACTGGTCCAACTTGCAACTTGCTGTGATATCTCAGCAAGACACTAGGCAACCTGTTTCAGGATCACTGAGATACCAGACAACTGCTGCCTCAGATTTCCTCCTTTAGAATTGGGAGTAATAAGATGGGAAATTTTCTGCCAAAGCTTCCTGCTAACAATTAAACTACTTACATTACAAAGAATATTAAAACAGCATGTGGGTGTAAGATGTCTAAAATGAGAGATAAAAAATTATCATAACCTCACCATATGCAGAATGAAATATTTGGAGCCTTTAGCTCTACATTTCCAAATTTAAATCTTGTATCCAGAATAAATGCCCTAATTAAAAAGCAATTCATATTGTATTTTGTAGGATTAATAGATATTTATAGAACAAATTTGCTCATATTTTACTCTGTCTAAATATTTCCCCAATACCTTGTAATTTTCTTTTATCATAAAAATTACTTAAAAGATTATAATTATTTCTCATCAGCACTTTTAGATTTCACATTCTGTTTGAAATTAAGTAGTTAATTTTCTCAATATGAGAAAATTCCAATTTATCATGCAGGGAGTTTGTTATTTGTAAATACTGAAACCAGACAGAATTTCTTTTCTTTCTTTTTTTTAATTTGATTTATATGCTGCCCTTCTCCGGAGACTCAGGGCGGCTTACAATGCGTTAAGCAATAGCCTTCATACTTTTGTATATTTATACAAAGTCAGCTTATTGCCCCCACAATCTGGGTCCTCATTTTACCTACCTTAGAAAGGATGGAAGGCTGAGTCAACCTTAAACCTGGTGAGATTAGAACTTGCAGTAATTGCAGGCAGCTGAATGTTAATCACAGTGCCTTAGTCTACTGCGCCACTCTTTCACCTGTCTAGATGCCAATTTTAACTCTAGTCAGTAATGATTCATTTAATATCATACCATACTATAGATTCATATTTTTATTTCTCAGTTTAGAAAAGCAATTTTGCATTTGTTGATACTGAACTGCTTATATATCATTAAAATGCTAGTAAGATGCTAGCAGATTTAGTTTGAGCTTAGAAAATGTCTTCTTTTATACCAGATTTTGAAATTCTTTTGGAATTAATTCCTGTTCAACCAAATTCTTTACATCAACAGGAAAGCCAGTTTATCTAATCTAGCGATCCAATCTGAAATATATGGAAATAATTAAATTAACTGCACAGTCCCATGATATACCTCAGTAAATTAGAATGAGACAATTATATATTAACAATATATTTCAAAGCTTTATGCAAGGGACTAGTGCATTTTCACTAAAAATCTTAGTCCACTTTCCTCTATCTGGCTTTTAAGATTTCATGTCACTAATTACTGCCCAAACATTTAAAGCCTATTTCTGTAGTTTGAACTTGCTACTAAAAACACATAAAAGAAGAATGCAGATTGATACAATCACTAGATACATACAGTCTAGGACAGTCAAATACTTACAAATTTAAGAAAAAGATGTAATTCTTTATGATCCAAGGGTCTGATGGTTGCTTCAAACAGAGGTAAGAATATGTTTTCCAGCATTTTCCCAAAGTTAGGCAGAATGTTTTTTGCCCTAAATATATCACTGGGGGGGGAGGGGGGGAGAACAAATATTTGAACATTTTTATTGTGCTTACTTGGGATATGGCCTATTTTAGGAATAGGTATTCTTGTCCAACAACCCTCCCCCCCACCACTCCCAAGATCTCAGTTGAATTTTGACTGCAAAAAAACTCCTTCAGCAACTTTAGTTCAATCACTTTAAAGTACATAACAAAAAAACAAAAATACTTGAATTATGTAACATGAAAATGATCTGAATATTCTAGTTTTACCTTCCAAATCATATTATTATTTAATAACATATTATTAAGTTACTGCTACCCATCTGTAATCTTTAATCTAAAATAATGGGAAAAAATTGATAAAAGTTTACTTCTCATATCAATCCCATTCCTAGAGCCCTTCAACAAAATCCTAAGATATTGCATATGGTTATTTATATACCATATTTATTAGATCAATTTATATAGCTGTCCAATCAAAGTACAGCTCAGAGCATCGTACAAAAGAAAAACATCGAATAGTAATAAAAACATTATGTAAAACATATTCTGCCAGAGACCATTTCAAAACAACCAAAACCAAGAAAAATAATCAAGATAGGCATAAAACTTCCTATCTCTGTGCCGGGTGGGACAGCCATTCTTCAGAGTCCTCTGAAAAGTACGCAGGATAAGGCCATCCAAATCTCAGGGGGAAAGCTTTTCATAGGGGAAATGTGGCAACAGAGAAAACACATCTCTTGGGTTCCTCAAGATGACACTGCTTAAGTGATGGGACTGAAGCATACCCAACCTGACAGATGTATCAGATACATACATCATAGATAGGGAGCCTCAATTCCTGTGCAACAAAGGACTTTGTATGTAATAACTAACACCTTGGGTTGCACCCTAAAGCCTACTGGTAACCAGCGCAATTCATGAAATAGTGATATTGCATAGGAAAACCCAAATACTCCTATAACTATATATACTACGATACTGCATTCTGGACCAGCTAAAGCTTCTGAGTGGTCTTTAAGGACAGGCCCGTAGGGAGTACATTGCAGTCATCCAAACAATAGGTCATCAAGGAGTGACCATGAGTAGGGCAGTGATGGATCATGAGTAAGGCAGTAGGGTTGCACAAGGTAGATTTGTACAAAGACCACCTGAGCGATAGCTGCCACTTGTCTTTGAACAAGAGCCATATTGGCAACGCCAAATTGTATCAACCTGCTTGTTTTCCAGATCTCCCACATGAGTCATTTTTGCAATATTTGTGGAAACAACTGAATAACAAGGGCAATTTAAATATAGGAAGATATTTGGGGGATGTATCTTTGCTTCCCATGTATAAACTCGAATAATTATAAATTTAAAGTAAAATTACACTGCAGCAGTTTACATGGATTGCATTTACACACTTAACATTACATGATAAGCCAATTTTTATTGGAAAATGGCAGGATGGACCTGCACATGGCTCTCAAGTCTCTCTTGTTCATTAGAAATCAGTTCATCAAATTATGGAAGCAACTTGCTAAAATGCTGCTAGCTTTGTGCTAATCTCCCAGGTTTAACATACCAGAAAGGGAAGGGAATGAGGAAGTAAGCCATACCAACTCTTCTAAAATAGAAACTTCCTGGTACCACCCACTTTAGCAATGCCATGTTACTGCCTCACTTTCTTTAGTCCTTTTATCTTCTAAATCATTATGGTTTCCGAAATATTGACCTCAACACTTTTTAAAGCAACATGTTTGGTTCTTACAGGCAAATTAATTGAAGCTGTCAAACCCTCCAGATGACCTCACACAATATGGTGTGGCAACAGTCATGGTGCAAGGTTATTTACTTAACCACAATTGTGGGAAGAAAAAAAAGTCAAATTTCCTCATTGCTGTAAGGGAAGTTCTTTTTATACTTAAGCATATTTTAAATCTCACTCTCTGTTAAAGAACTGGAAAAAAGAGAAATGAAACCATTTCCACTAGTGCAATTAATTATTGATTCTTTTACTTACTAGATTCTTGGGACCTGAATCATCCAGCGCATGTGAGGTGAATACACTTTGTGCCTTATGAACCATTTAGCCAAATTCTGCCACTCATCTGCAGAACGCCCATAAATAGACAGCCGAGGTTCTGTGTACTGGTATTTACTTTCTTCTAGTTCACGGGCAACTTCCTATTCAAAATAAGCCATTATTACTTTTCTGTTTAGAGCAAACACATTTCATCAAAAAGTCTTACATGCAGAGCCTAACTTAGAAATACACTTACTGATCATTAATCAGAATGCATTTTGTATTCCACATTTCAAATTCCCCAAGTGTTTACAGACCTAATGATGCCATTTAGGATTATTTTTAACTTTGCAAAGTATAGAACTTCCTGCCACATAATATTTACCACAGTGTTTGAAACTTCATATATTTCAGCATTCTTCTGATGCAGTACCATGAAATTTAGAAATGTGAGCAATACGGGAAAGGCCCTAAAGAATTTCTAAACTTTGTTAAGACAGAAATATTCCCTCCACCATAGAAACCTAATTGGAAGAGGTGAGAAACTCAACTCTCTTAGACATGGATATCAGGGTTTTGCTGAAATCTCATGAGGGGACAGGAGGAATATAGATCATATTATTAGCTACAGATGTTGCATCCTGTTTAACATTCACCCCAATCATGAATGTCTGAATGAAGAATTATTCCACCTGTACTGCTAGATGACCACTAGATGGTGACAAGGAGATCCAGAAACTGTGATGTATTGTTCTATACCAGTGATGGCTAACCTTTTTGCCATCGTGTGCCAAAAGTGGGGGGAGTGTGGTGGGGTTACATGCACGCGTGCCCACATCCATAATTCTATGCACCCTGCCCCCCCATGCCCCGCCCCCCGCTTTTGGCACGTGATGGCATGGTGGGCTCGGTAGGCCCGTTTTTTGCTCTCCCCAGGCTCCAGAGCCTTTCTAGGAGCCTGGGGAGGGCAAAAACAGCCTTCCCCAACCCCCAGAGGCTCTCCGGAGGTGGGAAACAGTGTGTTTCCTGACTTCTGGTGGGCCCAGAAGGCCCGAAAATCAGCTGGCTGACGCACGCATGTGTGTCGGAGCTGAGCTCATGTGCCCACCGATATGGCTCCGCGTGCCACCTGTGGCACCCGTGCCATAGGTTCGCCATCACGGTTCTATACTCTACCTAACAAAGTTAATAATTGATTGCATCTGTAACTGTGAAACCACAGACTGAGCTCTTTGAGACTTGCAAATTCAGTGATCAATGTTAACAATAAAATTAAGCACCAGTACATGAAACTATACTGAGTAGTTTCCATTGTATCATCCAGGATCTGTTTATCAATCATAACACTCGTTTATCAATAAAAGCACTTAAGTATAGGAAGATGCCATCAAGTCCACCCCCTCTTCAATGTAGGAGTTCCATTTAGAATTAGAATTAGAACAGAATAGAATGATCTGGAAGGGCTTCTAGTCCAGCCTCCACCACCGGTTCAAGCAGGAGAGGCTATATCATTTCAGACAAGTGACTGTCCAGTCTCTTCTTAAAAACCTCCAGTGATAAAGCATCCATAACTTCTGAAGGCAAGCTCTTCCACTGGTTAATCGTCCCCACTGTTAGGAAGTTTCTCCTTAATTCCAGGTTGCTTCTCTCTTTGATTAGTTTCCAACCATTGTTTCTTGTCCTGCCCTCCGGTGCTTTGGAGAATAATTTGTGGCAGCCCCTCAAATACTGGAATATTGCTATCATGTCACCCCTAATTCTTCTTAAAGCATTGTGTATCAGAGGCATCCACAAAACCCAGTGCTTTCATCAAAATGACCAAAGCAGTCTTGCACCATTGCAACACAATTCCATTTCTTTCACAGGTGCCTGCAATATCATGCTATGTGTAGAAAAAGGGCAGAATTGTGTCGTGAAGCATGACACTACTTGCCCCTCTTTGACTGTCCTTGCAGATGCATCTGTCCCAAAATAATGGCTATCCAACACATCCAGTGAAGAGTGCAACGGCTCATTAGATTAGACACTGGGCTGATGATCAGTAGGCTCGTGTTCGAGACCCAGTTGCTGCTGTGTGAGATGGGATGAGCTCCCATCACACACTGTAGCTCCTGCCAACCCAGCAGTTCAAAATCAAGTGACCATGAATAAATAAATGGGTACCACTTCAATGGGCAATTGAAAGGAGGGGATATGAAAGGAGCCCCAAACTTGGCGTTCCCTGGGCAACAGTGATGTGGTATTCAATCCTTTCAACCCTGAAGAAATGCGGTGCTCTCCATTTGACTGTAGAAGCAATATCCAGTGAAAGGGAATCCCTATCTCTTTGGGTAATTGATTAGCTCTAATCTTTTTTCCTGGATCAATTTGGACATGATACTCCTATTCTTCAGGCACAGTTGATGTGGTTCCTCCATGACCTGAACAAATAGACACTATAGGAAGACCCCTCCCTGAGCAGTGCATACCAACAATGAGCTGTAAAATTCAAAACATTAGCCACAAACTATATGGATTCTAATTAAGAGTAATAAAACATACGAAATTGAAGTCATCCCATCTTTGTTTTACTCTACACATACTCTTCCATTATTTCATAAATGTCATCTTCATAATTAACAGCATCTCTGTTAATTAATATTAAACAGATATGCTGCTAATATATGAATGAAATAGGATTCATGTAATTACTATTACATTCAGTCTGGTTTTCCTAATGGAGGCAGGATGTCCAATTTTGTCTTCTAATTGCACTCACAAATGTCCACAAATTTATGTAATGAAGCATTTCAGCAATCCATAATTCACAGAAAAAAGGTAAACACATTTTCACTGTTGAAAATGAGATTTAAATGTGCTTAACCTCTAAAAATTTAACCAAAAATTTAACCAAATAAATAAAGACTAACATCAAAATAATTTTGAAGAACTGAACAGATTAATCAGATATTCCAAATCATTTCTTGTGTTTTGGATAACTGTTTTATATCAGAATAATGTAAAATGGTGTGCTATTTAAGTTTTATAAACATTTTATGTATGATTCATATATATTGCATGCATGTGTACATCATTTCTCTTTATTCAAATATTTACAGTAGGTCAAAGATATCCTTCGATTCCAATCCCATGCCCTAATTTATGCAAACAGAAAGTATTTGTAGATTTATAATATATTTTTCATGCAAAATTTGATTTATATTAATGCTAAATTGTATTTCTCTTTCAAATAAAAACATTTAAGATTAACAAATCCTCAGTAGTATTTAGACATTGATACAATTGGATTAGAAAGCTTATTTTCATGAGTAAAACAATTAATTATTATCTACAACAATGGAAAAAAAACTGATGAGAAATTCATCAGTTAGAAAAGTTCACATTAAGATATGCAGGTAAATGGTCTATGCAAGACATCAGCCCATGGCATAGTTACAGGATTTAACTTTTGGAACAGAAAAGTTCAGGACTTTAGAAAACACTAATGGAAGAATTAGATAAGGCTTCAATGGAACTGTATCTAGGATGAATTATTATTCTGGTTTATATACTGCTTCCTTCATAAAGACTCTGAGCAATAACAAATGCATAGCAGAGTAAAAACAATGGTTAAAACAAATGTACAGTAACTGATATGCCACACCTCTGATATCCTCATATCCTCATTCATTTGAGTCCAAAGTTTCAAAAGAGGTACATTTTTTATAGCTCTTTGAAAATATTATCAGCAAGGAATAGTTTAAATATCCAGGGCTAAGCTGTTCCAGAGTAGGAGAGTTATCACAAAAAAAGTTTAACAATGGGGTCCCTGCAGGTCAGGGGTGAAATGCTCCCAGTTCGAATAGGATTGAGCGATCCGGTAGCGATTGTGGCAGGTGGTTCAGAGAACCGGTAGCGATGGCGGCGCGAGGCTCCGCCCACCTGTCTGGGTATTGTTACTTTCTGGTTTTAAGCAGGAAGTTATGTGTTTTTTACCCTGTGCGCATGCACAGGTTTTGCATATGCGCGGAGGGTCTGTGCATGCATGTGACGTGCACAAGCACTTCTGAACCAGTAAGGAAGGTAAGTAGATTTCACTCCTGCTGCAGATGATATCTCCTTAGTGGGTTAAGATCTTCAGTGAGTCTTTTCCTGAAGAAACTCAACCCAGGGCAGACAATCTCAGAGATATTCACAAAACTTTGAACTATGAAAGGTTTAAAGTTTTTAAGGGTCTTCAGAAAAACAAGTATCTACATAGACTGAATTCTTGTTTCGCTTTTATATCTTTGGTTATTAGTAACCTATTTAAAATGGTTACATGATGACATGCTCCTACAGAGTTTTCTGTCCATTGTAACTGAATGGCCTAAAATCTTTCAGAGCAGGTGTAACTTCTCCTGATTTTATTTGGCATACAAAAGAACTCACATTCTAACTAGATTTACTAGATGGCTTTGGGCCAGAACAAATAAATTTATAATGGTCACACTCTTTCAGCCCTAAAAAGAAGGCAGTGGAAAGTCACTTCTGAAAAACTTGCCAAGGAGCCTTCAGGGATGTGTCTAGGCAGTCACCAGGAATCAACATTAACTTGGAAGTCACTCAAGCTAAGACATGATTGACTGAAAAGTTGCTTACCTTCACCATCCGAGCAAAATATTCACCACCAAGATAGTTTTCTGTTTTCAAGTATAAGTCCCTCAACTCACTTGCACCAACCGGATTATATTTGGAGTTAAATTTATCAAACCGGTGAAATGTCTGGCGATCCTAAGAAAAGCAGGGGTTAAAAAAGTAGATTTGTTATATTCTTTTATATTATTTATCACTGGACATTAGTTTTAGTAACTCACATATTCATAATATGTTTTTTAAAAATATAAAATATGAGCCTACAAAAAGGTAACTTGAATTCAGACTATAACAACTAGCACAGTAAATACACAAAAGGCATAAGAGTTTGTCAACCCAAAGTTTCTTTCTCTTTCCATGGCTGGGCAATTTACGAAACCTTGATAATTATTCTGATGCGATCTTTATTTAAAATGAACTTACTGCATGGACATCTAGTGAGTCTACAGTGAGGTCATAGGGATCCATGTGTAGGCTTTCAAACACCTGCTTCAAAGTCAGCTTCTTGTCTTTTCTTTCCCCAACTATCCTGTTGGGTTCAGTTTGATAAGTGTGCTTAATGAACCGCAGCAGATGTTTCTGATTCATGCAAGCAGCAGCGTGGATGTGGGTATCAACCTGAAATAATAAAAAAGTAGCAATTTTCCTCAGCTGAAGCTATTTTATTACTATCTCTGCGACACAAATTTAAGTTAAAAAACATTACAGATAATGATTGAGCCTCAAATTTCTGTTGCTAAGCAAAATAGTTGTTAAGTGAGTTTTGTCTCATTTTACAACCTTTCTTGCCAAAGCTGTCAAGTGAATCACTGCAGTTGTCAAGTTAGGAACATGGTTATTAAGTGAATCTTGATTTCCCATTGCCTTAGGCTTATCTGAGGGTCACAAAAAGTGATCACATGATCCCATAATCTATCCCAAGTGTCATAAATATGAATCAGTGTCTGAATTTTAATCAAGGATGCAGCAACAGTTGTAAGACTGAAAAACGGTCATAAGTCATTTTTTTTCAGTGCTGTTGTAACTTCAAAGTCACTAAACGAATGGTTATAAGTTAAGGATTACTTGTAATTTATCCATTAATGTGCTACTGTTAATGTAAAATTACAAAACACATTTTCACAGATATCAGACAGCAAGTAAGGCAAGAAAGATAATCTTGAATTCACCCAAAGCCACACCTCTAATAAAACTGAACTATGTCACAAACAAGTCCACTTTGAGGGTTGGTGAAGGATCACAGATTTCTTTTGTTTAGCCCTTAGGATAAGAAACTTCCAAAACTAAAATGGAAGAAGATTGGAAAGCACTTCCAAACTGTATAGACAATACCGTTGTGAATTAACAGCCTTGTGAATGACGTATGTTACTGTTGGTAGAAGCCTGTCTTTTATCCTAATATTTGGTCCATCAACAGAAGAGACTGGGCCCTTTCCACCTCACCTATACCTTTGTAGCCCTGAAGGACTTTTGAGTTGTTGCCCAAAGCAGCATCTACAGCAGCAAAAGGGAATTACTGAAACTAGAGATTAGATTATGATTAAAGGGTGCGGTGGCTCAGGGGTTAAAGACATTTGATCTTATCAGCTGAAAAACTGATAAGTTCAAGACTGCACGACAGAGTTCAAGACTGCAGGTTCAAGACTGCATGACAGAGTAAGTTCCCATTACTTGCCCCAGCTCCTGCCCACCTAGCAGTTCAAAAGCATGTAAAAGCAAGTAGATAAATAGGTACCATTTCAGTGGAAGGTAACAACATTCCGTGAATAGTTTATAGTCATATACCGTGTTTCCCCAAAAATAAGACCCTCTCTTATATTTTTTTTGAACCCTGAAATAAGCACTTGGCATTATTGCCATGTGCTCAAAAGCCCGATTGGGCTTATTATCAGGGGATGTCTTATTTTGGGGGAAACAGTGTGGGGTGTGTGTGTGTGTGTGTGTGTGTGTGTGTGTGTGTAGATAGATAAGAGAGATGATAGACAGGCAGACAGACAAGAGATTTGGCTACCTATACATTTTGTTCAGTACTTTTTCTCATGACATATATGTTTTCCCTTTCCCTGCCAATTTTAATTTACTCCCTTATTTTCAGCATATCTAAACCAGAGCCAACAGTGTTAGCCAAGTCACAAAAGAACAGTCGTATTAACCTATTAGGCTGTTTAATGAGTTTTACTCAAAAATATTTAGTATTTTAAAACATATCCCATGTGTCTTATTTTCTCAGGGATTAATGCAGTGGTGAAATCCTCTGCGGATTGCTACTGGTTTGCTGCCCGCGCATGCACTGTGCACAGCAAACATGTGCTGTGTGTGCACATGTGCAGTGCATGCCAAAAGCATGTTGCGCATGCATGCATGTACAGTTCGCACCAAAAGCACTCTGTGCACATATTCACAATGCATTTGAAGCACACAGTGCGCACATGCATGAACAATGTGTGCCAAACTCGTGCTTCACGCAGAAAAAAGGGGCTTAACCAGGTAAGTAGAACAGTGAGGGGTGGGAACAGCTGTGCTGTAGGATTTAGATTTGCTAGAAAGCAGGATTTCCTGCAAATATAAATCACGCGGCACAGCTGATCGTCGGAAAAGCTTTTTTTTACTACCGGTTCACCCAAACCGGTGCGAACCGGTAGCATTCTCCACCTTTAAGATCTATATCAGGGCTGTCAAACTCGAGGGCCGCGGCCAGTTGTGTCACATGCTGGCCCCTCCCCAGCTTGGTTTAGCGAAGGGGGTAAAAGGTCCATTACATCACGTGACAACACCGTGATGATGCAAGTTTGGCACCCCTAATCTATATGAACCAACACTTTTATGTTACTGTCACAGAGAAAAATACAATTAGATCTGTAATCTTTCTGCAGGATTTTGAGAATTGAGTGCAAGCTAGAAAACAGAGAGGACTGAAATAGAAAAGAGTTCTTATTTCTGCAGAGTCCAGATTGTTATCAGATTCTTCTCCAAAAGCAATTGCACTTCTGACTA
Source organism: Ptyas mucosa (assembly GCA_012654045.1). Lineage (NCBI taxonomy): Eukaryota > Metazoa > Chordata > Lepidosauria > Squamata > Colubridae > Ptyas > Ptyas mucosa. Next base: position 12,807,881 of record WNWU01000001.1, on the reverse strand, counting down.
TTTGCAGAAGCGAGGGGAAATGTCTTTTTTTAGCTCAGCAATAGGCCACATTTTACTTCAGCTCACAAATATTATTATTAAGAATTTAAGGTGATATGATATACTGTTCCTATCAAGGGAGATCAGAGTGGATAAGCTTTTCACCGAATAGATGAAGTTGACCAATCCTTATTAATTTCATTTCAATTGCCAAAATAATTCAGCCTCTACAATGATTTAAAAAAAAAATCCTTCAACTTCATTCAATCCTCCATGGTTTTTCTGTGGTCTTTAATCATAACTACTCAAGCTTAAACAAGAGGTATTTATTTAAGGGACTGTCTATTTTATTTTCTATAATCATTATGAAACAAAACAATGCTTCAATTCAGCAAAATGAGAATCTTCAGTATCTTCAGCTCTTTTATATCTTGGGGAACATTATTTAATGAGCATGGCAAGGGAGTACTAAATGAATTACAGTTGACCATATATGCCTCACCAACTATTTAGAAATTTGTAATAGGCAAGCAGAAGATTCTGGTTTACTCAACAAGGAAACAAACATTCAGTATAGGAATTAATTTCCACAGATAATATTACACCTACACCATGCAAACACATATCTTGTTAGTCTAGTCAAATGCCATTAGTATTACAAATACTGTAGCAAAACTGAGTGTCTTGATTGTTCCATTAACTAATGAACTCAGTTAAAGTCAAAATGACAAAAGTACATTTAGTAAGTCACATCCTGATCCAAAAAAATGTTTTGGAAACACAAGTAGATTTTTGTGTTTATTATACCCTTTATTGCCTCTTCAAAATACTGCTATTGAAAAAGATACTTATTTTGCATGTATAAATCAGGTCCTAAGATAGAAAACAGCAGCAATGAATTATCTCTTAAAAGTAGCAATATCAATATCAATAGCACTTATATACCGCTTCATAGTGCTTTACAGAGCGAGCATATTGCACCTAACAATCTTGATCCTCATTTTACTGATCTTGAAAGGATGGAAAGCTGAGTCAACCTTGAGCTGCTCAGGATGCAATCTGTTTTGGCCAAAGGTATGTCATGGCATCTTACAATATAACAAGGGGTTAAAATTAGGGGGGGAAACACCTAAATTTAAAATAACTTAATTCAATTAATTAAACACAGTATCATTGCCCTCTGTGCATTTAATTTTCCCTTTGATTACATTAAAAATTATGGGTTGGTAACAATTTTCACAAAAGCTGTGGGAAGGTTTGAGGAGGTTGTACATGGTCCCTGTGGTCTCAGATTGCCCATCTGGGCATCTTTCAATCATGATTCAGAAAGGTGCTTCAGATCTCATGTGAACTCAGCACTTCTCTGCTACAGATTAAGTCAGCCAAGTCCTTTTTCAGACTACTGAAAACCTGAAAAATGATCATGTTGCTTTAAAGATTCATTAAAGCAGCTTTTCCCCCCCTCTTTTGGGCAAATGAAGCTGGAAAAAAGATGTAACTGTTTTAATGAATAGCAGAGAGATGCTATGCTTGAATAAGATACAACACAGTTCATTGAAATCATGTTTGAAATCAGCACAGCACAGTAATAAGGCACAGAAGGAAAGTTCATTTTTTTAAAAAAATGTTATTCAGAAGCATTTATTGGACTGGGTGAAAAAAAGCCACAGATAGTGCTGATGCCATTCACGTGGTCATCCATTTATGACTGCATGGGTAAATGAACCATTCAGATGAAGCAAAAGAGAGGTTTCAGGGCAATTAGCAACCAATACAGGTTCTATAATGAAAATATAAAAGTATGTGAACCACTCCATAATTGTGGTGGTAGATTACACTGATTTACAGTGTAATTGTATTGACATTACAGTCAATTACATACAAATAAAGGCTATGTGTATATGAATGTATATTCTATTGAGTCATCCAGCAATGACATACTGAGCATATCTATCTATGAAGATACTATCCACTACTATTCTTCTCTGTGCATAATATTCTTGGAAAGGAGATTAAGTTATGATAGATTTTTCCCTCTCCTTATAATATTTTCCCATTGGTCTGGAGGTAACTCGATCTATTATCACAAAATTAGGAGATCACAGGGAATCAGGCAGGCCAGGATTCATGGTATCTGACTTCCATCACCTTCTTTTCACTGAAGGCTTCAAAAAGTAAAATGTTCTTAAGATGGGAGATGCTGAAGTCTTTGGTATTTATTTATTCTTTACCCATCTTTATTTATTTATGGTTATAACCCTTTCCTACTTGTGGTAGAAAGACCACTTTAATTTATTAAAGGTTTTTAAATGTCTGAGAAAAATTCCTCAGTTATATTCTCCTCACAGTAAGGTTTTCTTTTCTCAATAAACAGCAAAATCTTTACATGCTTCCTATGAATTCCCATGACTTTAGCACACAGTTAAAATGTTTTGTGTTCTTCACTTAGAATGCACAATTTATTTATGTATTTATTTCACTTATAGGCTGTCTGACTCCATTATCATTCTGGCAGCATATAGACTAAAAACAATATAAAACACTAACATATAGAGACGCTAAAAAGGAAAGATATCTGGGGGGAAAAAACAGAATATAACAAGCCAAAATTATTTGTTTGGAGTGTACATTTTCCATTGGCATTTATTGTATTAGGACACTTTTGGGGAAGCAATAATAGCCAGTTTGTGCTAATCAGAAAATCTACATATTTCAGTACTAGACTGATTTATTGTTAAGGGTACAGTGAAACCTCACTTTAATAAACTAATTGGGGGGGGGTGTCTGTTAATCATGAATATCTGCTAAATAAGAAATTAAATAATTTTCATCCATTTTTACTATTTACAAAATTTATTATTTATTTTTTACATAATCTGCACAGCAATGTATATTGCTGTGCAAATCTGGTCCATCACATATGATGTTTTAAATCAAGGTCTACTAAGTCAGGGTATCTTTAAAATTTAATTTGTGGAGGTACAGGTTCAGAATACACACACTGATGTCTTGAGTTTATTCTGATAGTTCCAAGCAAATACAAAATTGCATTTGTTGCCTGGATATATCATCCAGAGTTAAGGTCAACTCAAGCATGTTTTTCATCATTTTAAAAATGAATAGGATTGAATAGCATAGTTTTCTTAGAAATGTTCCTTTTTTAATTTCCAAAGAATTCTCAAGACTGTATCACAATTATCTTGATTCTGGTGCTGTAAAATGTTAATCCAGAGTAATAATTTAAGGTGCTAAATCAGTTAAGTATTTTTGAAACCTCTTAAAATTTTAAGAATGCAATAATAAAACCGATAAAGCTGATTTGCACACCAGATAGATAATTAATTAGCATACATCTTTTATGCACAATTTCATTTGAAAACTTGAAGATGATAGAAAACAACATTTCTCTAATCATTTGTCTTACTTTTTCTTTTATTTGGTATGAAAATCAAAGTGGCACAAACACTGAAGGCATATGTCTGCTATTACTTTAGCATAGGATCATAACTGGGTTATATTTTAATTTTTAGGCAAAAACAGGTACAGATCTGAACAATAACTTTAATATGTATGGATAAAAAAAGTAGGGCAGGGGTTCACCCAAACTATATTTAACTATTGTTTCTCTCTTTTTTCCTCTTACTTTCTTCTCCTTGGCACCCATCCATTCTTCTTTTTGGCCCCTTCCATCAACAGGGTCATTGAAGGCACTGTAAATTTACAGCATACTAAACAATTCTGACACCTTCCAACATTCTGATGAGGGAGGTAGCACTCGAGAGTTTTATGTACACACATGTATTAAATCTGTCACCAAGATAGATAAATATTCTATATTTAGAAGAGTTGGTAATTCTATCATTGTCTCCAGCAGTTTACATAGTGTGGTGACAGTTGACTTTGGTGCTTCAGTCAAGGTTATCCTAGGCGTCCCAATATATAACATCAATTCTGTAAATACTACTAGTTTTCATAGAAGGCTGAAGAAACGTGGCAAATAGAGACACTAACAAAAATAGCTTTGATTTGAACATATTGCCCACAATTTATTTAATATTACTGAATTATGGTTGCTTTATTATTACTTTGTTTATTGTTGTTGGTTAGAAATCTTTTCACTCTCAGAGGCACAATTGTGAAATGGGTGGCTCAATATAATTCATAAATAAATAACAACACTGAACATTCAAATTCTTAGGTTGGATAACAGTAGTTGCTACACAAAGAAAAACCGCAGCATAGAAACTCATATTTAACTGACTGCATGCTCAAACTAATATTCCCTCCAACTAAGCTAATGTCCCCTGAGCAAATGAAAATCATGTAATTTCATTTCATCAACTACACTTCAGGATAGGTGGAAGCAATCAAGTGCTCTCCAAATGTCACTGAATCACAGAGCTGGAAAGAGTCATTTAAGTTATCAACTCCAGCTACCTGTCACAGCAGGAATCCAAATTGAATTGAGAATATTCAGCAAAGAGGAGCTCACCATCTTGTCAATCATTCGTTTCTTGCTGATTTGCTCCCATTTTTCTTTTTAACATTAAATGTGTCTTCCTATCCCTGGAGATGATTGTTTTTTCTTCTGAATAATACCTCTTTTTGGATATTTATGGGTGCTATTGTATTCTCAGGACTAAACCAACCCAGTTCCCCTAATCTTCTTCATTTTGTACAACAAATCCTAGCATTATTGTTATTGGCAACACCGCTTAAATGTTTGGGTCATAACACAGTTAATTACTTCTAAAAGGTTATTCAGTGCCAGCAGGCCACTGCTGGGAGGAAGGGAGTAAAGGGAGGAAGATGATGATGGAAAAAGTATGGTAACCTTTTAGCAAGCTATGGGGTTTGGGCTGGGCGGTGCAGTGTTGCACTGGGTCATGAAGCTCCTTTCTTCAAGGACAATTCCAATCAGTGTTGATATGGAATGAGAGGTCCATGATTGTTTCTTTCTGGTATGCTGCAAGAATTGGTGCTCTCTCTGTTCCTTTTTAACATCTACATGAAACCTCTGGGTGAGATCATCCAACACCATGGGATAAAGTATCATCAATACCTTATCCCAACTTCTTATCTCCATTCCTGGTGATCCAAGTGATTCTATAGCTACCCTCTTGCAGTGTCTGGAAGCTGTGGGGGTCTGGATGGAGAGCAGCACGCTTCAGCTGAATCCTGTAAGACAGAGTGGCTGTGGGTGTATGTGGCCTGGGGAATCTGTTGGTTTATCATCTTTAGTTCTGGATGAGGTTACATTACCCCAGATCTGGGAATTTTCCCAGGCTCACGAATCCTGTTCAAAGAGCAGGTGGCAGGTCTGGCTAGGAAAGCCTTTGCACAACTTTGTGTTGTGCACTAATTTTTCCCTTTCCTGGATTGTGAGGCCCTGCGCAGTCACTCATGCCCTGGCTATCTCTCAGTTGGATTACTGCAATGTGCTCTATATGGGGCTACCCTTGAAGATTATTCGAAAGCTACAACTGGTACAGAATGCAGTGTTGCAGAAGGTTCGACACAGAAAGAAATTGGTAACCAGCACAATTTGTGTAACAACGTTGTCACATGTGCCACAAGGGACCTCCAGAACCTTTTGGAGGTCCCTCATATAGCACATATGACAACATTGTTACACAAATTGCGCTGGTTACCAATTTCCTTCTGTGTCAAACTCAAAGTTTTTGGTCATTGACTTTAAAGCCCTTTATTGCATGGGTCCCCACTCATGTCAGTGAAATAGATCTACTTTAGATCCCATCAACCAAGGAATTTTGGGTGGAAGATGGTTGTGGGGGGAGGTCTAAGAGAAGAGCCTTTCTGCTGTGGCTCCTGCCCTCTGCAATATTCTCCCATTGGAAGTGAGGTCCACCCCCACACTCCTGCCCTTCCAAAGAACCTGAAAATTTGGCTCTGCTGCCAGGCTTGATACCCCAACAGAGGCATGTTGTATTGGGGGTGGATGTCAGGGTAGGGAAGATCCCTACTCCCAGGCTGCCTACTGTCTTAGTTTCTAGCTTTCTTATTTTACTCTCCTAATTTTAATGTTCTTGTATGACTTTTTTAAAAAAATTTTCATTATATTGTATATTGCCCAGAGTTACTATCAATGAAATGGGCAGCATAAAAATTGAGGAAGGGAGGAAGCAAGCAATCTATGGTGAAAGATTTACACTGGTCCATATAACAAAGCTATCTCATTCTTATTCTTCTTATTAAAAGGTTCTCTAATCCTTCATAGCAGGATTCTGAAGACTGAAGATGTCCATTCCACTCATTTGACATATATTGCCAGGTTAGCAACAGAAGCAAACAAAGCAGCCAACAGCTATAGTAATAAGTGGTAGTAATTCTGAGACAATGAGATGCTACAAATACACAATCACTCTTTTCCAGGATCAGAGATGTTTAATCATTGGTTTAACTGATGGCTATTTTATAGGTAATCCTCAATTTATGACAACTGAACCCAAAATTTCCATTGCTAAGCAAGGCAGATGTTAAGTGAATGTTCCCCCATTGTATGACCTTTTTGTCACAGTTGCTAAGTGAATCACTGCAGTTGTTAAGTGAACTATGTGGTCGTTAAGCGAATCTGGCTTCCCCCAGATTCCTTGTCAGAAGCCAGCTGGGAAGATTACAAATGGTGATCACATGATCATAAGACAGTGCAACTCAGGGGTGGGTTCTACTTACCTTTACTACCGGTTCGCAACGGGATTGCGCGCGCACTCACTTCACTCGCGCATGCTCAGATCACTTCTGATGATGTCAAGGTCAGTGGGCAGAGCCTCCCACCGGTTTTACTACCGGTTCTATAAAACCAGTCCGAACCGGGGGCAACTCACCACTGGTGCAACTGCCATAAGCACATGCCAGTTAACAACTACCCAAAAACTGATCACATGACCAAGGGGATGCTACAGTGGTCATAAATGTGAAAACTGGTCATAAGTCACATTTTTTCAGTGCCATCACTAAACACTCACTAAACAACTGGTTGTAAGTTGAGGACTACCTGAATTTTGTACTTGTTGTATGTTACAATAATTTGTTTTGAAATCTGAAAGATCTCTACAATAGCATTACAATCCATAACGCAACATTTTTAGATGTAATTATTTTGTTTTCAACACTTTGGGGGGAGAAATTGTTACACCTACACAGTCTAGTTCAATACAGCAATCTGAAATACTTGTTGAGTAGTTTATTATTGGATGTTTTATGGATAGTTTATTCCGGGCTTTTCTTATAACTTGCATGTACATCAGTCACAGTAAGGACTTCCTAGAATTCAGAGTAATCTTATGAGGGCAATGTTTATATCGTTCCTTCCCAAGCGAGGTCACTCTGTCCCGTCTGCTCACATGCAATGCTTGTGCTAAACATTATTAGCCCCTTGTGATAGTCAATAAACATGAAACAGCACACCATCTGGGCCAGCCCTGAAAGAGGCTTAACTGAGATATTTTAAGATATAAGAATCTCCTTTACTGCCTGTAGAATTCACTATTCCCATCCTGACTTGTTGGAAGGGGAAAAAATGCTTTTGATTATTTCCCTTATTCTTAGCCTTTAGTTCTTCTCACTACAATCAGCAATTCTGTTCACCTGATATAAATAAAATATAAAAATATATTAAGCATAAAAAATAAAATGTTACATAAAATGCTTTATTTTATTTATCTTTACACCTCCACCCTTTCTCCACTGATATCAACTATTTCTCTTGTGACTGTTTTTTAGATTTCTACATTTGGCCTAAGTTACTGGAGTCTATCAAATGGGGAAATGACTGGAGAAAGGAAAATTAGGCAAACCTGTTGCTAGTTCTCTAATTCTCTGTTTAGATCTTATAAAAGAGGGAACCTGAAAAAGCTCATGAGGAGAGATTCTGCTTCTTTCACAGAAGGTCTGAAGGAACTGATATAGGTAAAAGAGATACTAACTCTTTTCATGCCCACTCTCTCCACAACCCTTTCAATTGTAACAGGAGCCTTTCTATGATCTACCATTCTCTTCCTTGAGTATTAGACCCAGTGAGGAATCTCTAAGATTACTAGAAGACATTATTACTAGAAAACAATTCTGAGAGTATCCAGTGGATGAGAAACTGCCCAGCTGCAACCAATGATCAGCTAAAAACTAGGAGGAGCATGAATTGGGAGTGTATTTATAAATCCTCAGACTTTTCTGGATTTTATTGGATTGTGTTTCCTTTTGAGTCCATGTTGTCTACCCTGTTTCCCCCAAAATATACATCCCCTGATAATAAGTCCAATTGGGCTTTTGAGCACATGGCAATAAGGTCAAGTGCTTATTTCAGCTTATTATATTTTCAAAAAAATATAAGACAGGGTCTTATTTTTGGGGAAACACAGTATGTAATATGTAATTTGGCCAAAAGTTACTGGTCAAACAAGAATTTGAATCTAGTTTTTCCAATTCTAATATTCTATTCACTGGTTTATTTATTATTCAATTTCACATCTTAATATGCACTAGGCTGATTTTATTTATATAATAAATTCATTCTCTTCAAAAAGTGTCAATCTTTTGAGTTATAAAATTTTGAATAAATTGAAAAAAGATGCTTAAGATGTCTAAATATATATTACACTATACTGAATAAGAACATTGACAACTTCTACCTCATCCCAAAGATACTAGTAGGTTATGACTTTTGTATTACACAAAAGTAATATTGGAGTAAAAATTAAAGTATCAACTGCTCACTCTAGATCTCTCATTTGCAAAGGTCTGCATTACAGCCTCTTTCTACAGATCTTCAGGTAAGCACATTTGCTTTCAATGTTGTGCTACTACATATTCCATACTTCCACCTCAATTACACTCTTAAACTAGCTGAAAAAAATTGAAGCTATAAGTCCTTTAGTGTTCTATTTCTTCAGTGTTCACAACCTGTGTTCCTGCCACCAGATTCAAACTTTAGATATGGCTATCCATACTCAAATGGCTTTAAGAAGTGAGATTGATTACAAAACATATCACTGAAACAAACACAATGTTAAAAAGTTATGATATTTATATAGTTACTTACAAAGCACATCTAAATTATATTAAAGTAATCAAAATATCTTTACAATCCCTAAGGCATGTCACAACTTTTGAGCACCCCTAATGTTTGGAAATTGAAAGCTGAAAAAATTGACATTTCAAATTTTCAATATACAATAAGACAGTTTCAATGATTGGGGAGACTAGATATTAAAAAATGAAGAATAATTGTATAACCTTTCACTTACCTTTCTTACATTATAAAAATCTCGATGAGGGTTACTCTTCAGTTCTTTTAGTTCAGACATCTCATTTAGCATTTCATGTAAACCAAACTTAGATCCTAGAAAGTTAAGCCGCTTGTGGCAATATGTTTTCCTGTGAAAGATGAACCCTCATTGATTAATTATACTTTTATATTATATAGAAAAGAATTGTTTTACATTAAATAACAGATATCTGCTGGGGATTAATACTGACCAGGGACCTCTGCAGTACAGAGGTCAAAATGTAAATAAGCCAGTTGTGAGCACACAAGTGAAACAACTCCTTTTTAATAAGTGTCACCTGTATGTAAAAAAAGGGCAGGACCAGGAGTGAAATCCAGCAGGTTCTGAAGAACCCGTAGCAGAAATTTTGAGTAGTTCAGCGAACCAGCAAATACCATCTCTGGCTGGTCCCAGAGTGGGATGGGAATGGAGATTTTGCAATATCTTTCCCCCAGGAGTGGGGAGAGAATGGGGATTTTGTAGTATCCTTCCCCTGCCATGCCCACCAAGCCACGCCCACCATGCCACGCCCGCCACGCCCGCCACGCCACACCCACAGAACTGGTAGTAAAAAAATTTGAGTTTCACCACTGGGCAGGACTGATCTCACAGTTGTGTGAACCATTTTACCTTTTTGACATGTCCCGAGGAGCCCTGATACAAATAACTTTGAACTAGAACTGTTTTAAATCTGAAGCATTCCATTTCAGGTTTAAAATGTACTATTTCACACTAAAACAACTGTTTCTCACTCAATAGGTCATTTCCATTCTTCTGATTAAGGAGCACTTATTTATATTACTTTTCAGGAAGTGCTGGGAGTTAACCTAAGCCACTACCACAACTAATACACATACTATTCTTCCACTGTCTTTATATGCGCCTAATAATGTATTTTCAGACTAAAGCTATTTCTAAATAAATAGGATTAGGGTTCTAGAACTTCATCAAACAGAAGTGGCTGAAGAACAACTGCAGCATTATGATTAATAAAGCATTTAATGTCCTAGCCTTATGGAATTCTTAAAGTTAAAAAGAACCATACGTTGGGCCATCGGCAATAAGAGCCAACACATGGCTGAGGTCAAGGGTGTAGGTCTGCCGATCAGGGTAAGGCAAACTTCGTGGTTCATTAAGTTCCATCATGTCTTTGTTTTCAAAAACTAAGAAGATGCCATCCTTCATCTTTACAACATAGTCCAAGTTCCCTGGAGAATCATCAACATTATAAGGATCTTGCAGTTCTTTCGGTGGTGGATGGAAATCTGTAAAATATCAAGGTCAAACATTCTAGCATCATTTAAAATACAGACTCATTCTATCGTAGCTGGAAATTAAATTGCTAGTAATCAATAGTTTTTCTTAAAAAAAGAACCTGTATGCTATATCATACTGGTCTTATTGTGAAATAGTAACTCTGCTTAAAGTCTGTAGAGATTCTGTCATCCAGGTCATGGTTGACCCAAAGATGCTTTTTCAGGAGGAAACTGGACTGTCTTGTTTTTTCTTTGAAAACATTTTGTTTCTCATCCAAGAAGCTTTTTTAAAAAAATATTATTTTATTGATTTTTTGTTAAATACATTTCTTAGTACTTAATAAACATTGTGTTCTCTGGGTATTTAATTTACTTAACAATACAAAATACATTCGTAATCTCCACCCCTTTTTTCCAGCCCTACATGTTTGATAGTATTCTACACCCCCTTTCTGTTTAATTTTCAAGGTCAATCTATCCATTTTCACACAATCTAATATCTTAACTATTTCTTCATCTCGTGGTATTTCTTCATTTTTCCAATATTGTGCAAAAATAATCCTCGCTGCTGTTAAGACATGTAATATTAAATACATACTTTTCTTATCAAGTTTTTCTGATATTATATCTAATAAAAACAGTTCAGGTTTGAAATCTACATGTTTCCCTATCATCTTTTATAACCACCTGTGTATCTTTGCCAAAAAAAGTTTTGCTTTGTCACAAATGATAAAATGTGCCCGATTTTTTTTTATTACATTTCCAACATTTCCTAGACGTATTTTTAAAGCTAATCTAGCAGGTGATAAATGCCATCTATATAACATTTTATATAGATTTTCTTTATAAAAGGTCACCATTGTTAATTTATAATTCCTTTCCCATAAGTTTTGCCATTTCTCTAGTTCTATATTATGGCCAAAAAAAATTTCCCATTGTAGCATTGTGCCTTTTATTTGTTTATTTTCCAATTCCAAATTCAATAAGAAATTATATACTTTCTTAATTAGCTTTTCATCAGGGTTCAACAGTGGCTGATCAAAAGGTGTTTGTCTTTTATAGAAGCCGTACTCTTTCATTTCTGAATCATATCTAGATTTTATTTGCAATTTCAGCCACCATGATAATATAATGCTCTGTTCTTCAAGTTCTTGTTTTGATTTTAATTTCCCTACATTGTCCAAAATGTCTTTATAAGTGACAATTTTTCAAACTTCACCAAGTTTGGGTATGTAAAAGCTTCCATCGTTGAGAGCCATTCTGGGATTTTCAAATGTATTTTAGGTTTTATTTTTTTTCCCATACAGATATTAGTGAATTTCTTATATAGTGATTTTGGAAGTATCTATGGCTTTTTTTCTTCTCATACTATAGGAAGGCGTGCCATCCCAGATGTAAGTCATGTCCTGCTAATCCAAGAAGCTTCTTCTGCTCTGACAGGACAATGGGGAATGGAAGGATTTATATTCCTTGCAGAAAGCTGGTCATTTGCATCCTTTTAGAGAGTCGTAGTCACAGATAAACCTCCAAGTGCGTCAACATAGCCATCCAAGTCACAACCATGACTTGGATGACTGAGGATCTCTACAGAATTTTAGCTATATAATTTGGGATGAACACCCTTTGAATGGCGTGGGAGTAGGAATGGATTTCCAGAGGAAAAATTGCAGACTACAGGAGCCAGGAGCATCACTCAGGTGACTCTGAGGACACAGATAAACCTCCAAGTGCTTCAATGACTCTCTAAAAGGATGCAGATGACCAGCTGTCTGCAAGGGATACCAATCCTTCCATTCCCCACTATCCTGTCAGAGCTGAAGAAGCTTCTTGGCTGAGAAATGAATCATTTTCAAAGAAAAAACAAGAAAGTCCAGTTGCCTCAGTGGTGAAATCCATTTTTTTTACTACCAGTTCTGTGGGCGTGGCTTGGAAGGTGTGGTGAGGCTTGGTGTGTGTGGCTTGGTGAGCGTGGCAGGGGAAGGATACTGCAAAATCCCCATTCCCTCCCCACTCCTGGGGCCAGCCAGAGGTGGTATTTGCCAGTTCTCTGAACTACTCAAAATTTCCGCTACCAGTTCTACAGAACCTGTCAGAACCTGCTGGATTTCACCCCTGAGTTGTCTCCTGAAAAAGCACCTTTGGAAGTAACTCTGCTTCCACACTAAGTGATACAAGGATATTTATTAATCAAAATATATGCAGTACCGCCCAGCAGGTACATAAGCCATTTATTTGGTTTATTATTAGCTACACTTTACCATGCAACAAAGTGTATTCATACCGTGTTTCCCTGAAAATAAGCCCTCCCCCGAAAATAAACCCTCCCCAAAAATAAGCCCTCCCCCAAAAATTAGCCTTCCCTGAAAATATTTAAACGCATGTGTAGCCGGTCCCCGCCATTTCCTCTGGTTAGGGTTAGGAAGACAGCGCTGGAAATCAGGTAAGACGGGAAGAGGAGCCCCGTCTCTCTCTCTCCACGCGCCCCAAAATAATAAGAACTCTCCAAAAATAACACCAAGCACTTATTTCAGGGTTCAAAAAAATATAAGACAGGATCTTATTTTCGGGGAAACGTGGTATATTGGAAAGAAGACAAAAAGCACACATCTCCAAGAGGATTAGCTCTGAAACAGCCATTCTCTATATTTTTTAAACCCAAATAAATTTTAGAAGCATTTTTTAAAGTAATTTAAGAGGCATTAGCACTTGTACCGAAATGATAGCAACATGTTAGTAACATAAACCCCACCCTTTCCCACATGTGTGTGACATAATGGCAGATACATTGTAAAGGCAGAGCTTGTACTACTTTCATTGTTTGTTCCCCTTGACCCATCCTGCAGACACTTCTAATATTTAAGATTCTTTTTCACCTTTCAGTCCAAGAAAGGGACAACAACCAAATCTGGTTAGGATATAGAAAAAATATTCCCTATTCCAAAGATTTAAAAAGGGGAGTTATGCTCTTACTTAATGATAACTATCTTTTCTTCATATTCTATTTTAATACTTTTAATTGCATCTCCGTATTAATATAGCAGGTGATGTATTTTCTTGCTTACATTAAGTACCATTAACTGTTTTATTTTGGCATGTCAAACTCTTCTTAATGCATAGGGGAAAAAACTAAAAGCAAGTGGACTGATTTTGTTGATACAGTAGAAATTCCTGCATTACCTAAAAAATGTAGTGCACAGCAATTGCATATAGCCATCTATAGTATATTTACTAAAATATAATGTTTATATTGGTCTGTGTCCATGTGCTTAGAAATAAGCATGAATTTTTTTTATGAGTACCAATTAAAAGGGAATTGTGTGGATGGGTGATTATTAATTAGACACCTGTAATTCATTCTATTTGAAAGGAAGAAAATACATAACAGGTCGTCTTCATGTATAAATCAGACTGAATACATTTTTAAACATAATTGATTCCAGGTTACCATTTTATTTCTTTTTTAAGCCATTATCTGTTAGTTTGCTTTTTGCTCAGCTTGTTGCATGAATGTGGCCTATAAAAAAGTTGACAGCTTTAAACAATCAGTAATCCAACTGCAGCTTAATGAACAAGCTTTGCATAGATATGGTTATTTCATGGACAAAATATTGTGCTGGAGACAGATTTCAGATTGCTGTACTATAATTTATGTATGCAAAATACATCAGCATGTGTTTTTTAGAACTTTAGAAAGTTTTAAGTGCTTATTTTATTTAAATAAGTAAATAAATACCTCTGGCTAGATTTACAGGCTGAAAAAAATCAATAATTTCATTTGTTGTCATTGAGTACAATTATGGTTTTAAGAAATAACATGCTTTAAAGTTAAATACAACTTGAATCATGACATTTAGTTTAACAACAAGTTTAAGGAAACCATAACTTAGCTCAATGGTGGGACTCGGCCAGAAATCAAAGCATTATTTTTTTAATTAGAGGTAATTTACCTGGGAGCACTTCATCTTCAGTTTTCCATTTTTCATTTTTCATACTGCATAAATATTGTGCTGTCGTCCTTGGAAAACGATGGTAAGCAAAGCGGCAATACTTCTCTCGAATAAGTAAAGCTTTTGCTAAATTTCTGGCAGCTTGTTCATAATCATCAACTGTAACCTAAAGGGAGAGGTTATACAGTTAATAATTAAAAGTATAATCCTAATCCAAAATGAATGTACTTGGAAGTAAATTATGCTTCTCTTTGAAGCAATACACCTCTGCCAGACTACAGGAAAATCCCAATAGCCTCCTTGCCTGGTGCAAGGACAGCCCACTAACTATTTTCCAAAGACATGCCATAGATCTGTGATGGCGAACCTATGGCACGCGTGCCACAGGTGGCATGCGGAGCCATATCAGTGGGCACACAAGCGTTGCCCTAGCTCAGCTCTGGTGCACATGTGCGTGCCGGCCAGCTGATTTTTGGGCCTTCAGGGCCCACCGGAAGTCAGTAAACAGGCCATTACTGGCCTCCGGAGGGCCTCCAGAGAGATAGGGAAGGCTGTTTTCGCCCTCCCCAGGCTCCAAGAAAGCCTCTGGAGCCTGGGGACGGAGAAAAAGAAGCCTACTGGGCCCACCGCGCCATCGCATGCCAAAAGCAGGGGGAGCACAGGGGTTTCGCATGCGCATGCAGGGGTGTGTGGGCACACTGAATTATGGGTGTGGGCACGCATGGGTGCAACAGTCCCACAGTCCCCCTGCTTTTGGCACACGATGGCAAAAAGGTTAGCCATCACTGCCATAGAGTCTATCTCACCATCTTCCCACAGGGGACAGTGCCCAAGGATGGTTTAAACTAAAAGTTCTGGAAGTGGTGTTTTTCCTAATATCCATCTTCAAGACACTCTGTCTATACCAGGGGTCTCCAACCTTGGCAACTGTAAGACTTGTGGACTGGGACTCAAGTCCCAGAATTCCTCAGCCAGCAAAGCTGATTATTAGTCCACAAGTCTTAATGTTGCCAAGGTTGGAGACCCCTGGTCTACACAATGTAAAGAGTGTTAACAGACTTCATAAAAGTAGCCTGAAATTACATGCTCTGGGTCGGCAATATTGTGACTCCAACCAGAATGGCACAACTTGCCACAGCCAACTCACCATCGTCAACTCACTGCAGGACAGTTCACCACAGCCAACTCATTGTGGGACAACTCTCCGCAGAACAATTTAACAATTCTATTTAATTATTTAAAATAAATTTTAATTTTTTTCCATTCACATTTCATTCTTTCCCTCCTTTCTTTAATGATTCTATTACACTATTTCTTTAATATTAGTGTATGTCTTGTCCTGCAGTGAGTTGTCCTGCAATAAGTTGGCTATCGCAAGTTGTCCTGCAGTAAGTTGGCCATGGCAAATTGGCAATAGTGAGTTGACCGTGGTGAATTGTCATAGACCTGACTCCAACTAGTTCTGATGTTTCCTATGGAATAATTCCCTCCTATTTCATCCCTGAACTCCTTCCCTATGTTCCACTTCTCTTTTGGCAGTAAAAGAAACCAGAACTTTTGCAGCCAACTTTTTTTTTTAATGTTTTAATGTTTTTTTTATGTTAGATTAAAATTATGAGAAGAAATTTTTTGGATTAGTGTTAATTAGCATTCTAAGACAGTTTAAATATTGAATATTCATTTCAATTAGAGAATAGTTGTTTTCTTTGTACTGAAATGTGTCTGAAGTCACTTTTAAAAAATATTTGATGTAATTTTGTCAACTTTTAACTTGTTCCATTATTCCCCTCCCTATTTTCCCTTTAAGTTAGTTTGTATTTTAATGTTTGTTTATGAAATACAATAAAATGTTTGTTAAAAAAAGAATACTGCATGCCAAAATTGAATGAATACAGTGCAGCGCAGACATATTGGAGACACATAAGGGTGCAACTGTGGGGGGTATAAATATTTAGAGTGAGCATGATTTCCTGCCAGCTCTGGGGTGGGAAAGCAGATGTGTGCATGCAGCCTATATTATTCAAGAATGCAAGTGGGAGTCAATTCACGGAATGCTCCTTCATTCAAAGGAATTCCCTGCATATAAAAAGCTAGAAAATTGTGATAGAATGCTTCTCACTAATGCCTTATTAAGTATCTTGTGTGGAAATGTTGTAGAGATGGGTATTTAATTATCTACCTTCTATCTGCAGTCTGGCTAAGATTTATCACTTCAGTGAGAATCAGAGATAAAGATCAGATATTTTAATTTTAAATCAGATAGATTTAAAATATAACTTTGTAAAACAATGTGATTAAGACCTCAGCTAATTCAGTAAATGCAAAACACATTTCCAGAGCTTTGGCTATAAATAATGGTTCAAGAAATTATATTCAGGTCTAGGCTTAGTATCTGATTTCTGAAGACTTCTTATAAAGTATCCTTTCAGCTTAATGAACACTGTTACTTCATATCAACACATCATACAAGTGAAGATGTAATATCCTATTTGTTACCTGAAGCTGGGGGCCTCTGGACATTTCCCACAAAGTTATCTAGTTATTTGACTCCAATTTCATACCTATTCATATTCCTAGTAATAATATCCTGCAAATGGAACGAGGCCAATATATGTCACTATGGAAAATATGCTTGGACTTCCTATTTTAGATAATGTCTAGTCATGTTGTTTAGCAGTACATGCCTCCAGTTGACGATTAACGTGAAGAAGAGAGTAAAAATAAAGGTTGTCTTTAACTGCTACAGGAATCCCACAGGACAAATTGTGTACTCCAAATCTATCATTTGGAATACTGTATTTCTATAGTAGTATCTTCATTCATTGCAACAAAGCTATTGACCAGGACAATATTCCTATGGCTGCTTAAACAATTCTACACAAGCATAAGCATCATAAAACAAAAATTTAATTTCACGTCATATATACAATATTTAATTTATAAGAAAAAAAAATCATTGCCATCATCTCTCTGTTTTCTTACCCCGGCACAGTAATCCCCACTAATTGTAACTCTTTGAAATTCTGGAACATCATATGTCCCTTGGATAGGTTGAAAGGCACCTGGAAGAACTGGAGTAGGAGGAGACACAGCCGGAGTAGCTGTTGGAGGCTTCCAGTCTTGCAATGGAATTTGTAATGACAAGGACTGGGATCGAATCATCTTGAAACTTTTCTTCCTAGGTATACGTAACACACAATATAAAGTCAACAAGACATCAATTTAAGGCAGCAAATAGTCTCTTTGCTCTGGAAATCTTCTAAAGAATAATACACACATTTCTTTAGTCAAAAGGCTTTTTTTCTACTTCATGAATCCACTATGTTACTTCTGTCACATGTAGAAATCTCATTGGAAATATTCAAAACAGGTATTTATGAAAAATATTAAGTGTTGTAAAATATGGTACTATACGAACTCCGCAAATGTGTTAGACAAATGGTCTGTTGAGACTTCAGTACAAATTCATTTTACAGTGTTTATCAAATGAGCAATATTTGTAAACCTATTTCAAGATTCACAGTATTACAATGTAAACCTTTTGACTGTTTGAATAAATTTAGAAGTCATTTTCTCCACATTAAAAAGCAATACTTTTGTTTAATTAAGTTGCTAAATATTTAGACAGACGGGAACGTAACTAGAAGGGACCATTTATGTGATGCCCATATACATCTTTTGTATTTATGTCTCAGCCATCTATTTACAGCTGTTCGTTGATTACTTGTCAACAACAAGTAAGATAGAGTATCACAGAGACAACAAGGATGAACTTCAACAATAGTCAGAGAGTGAGCAATTAAAAAAAACTTAATATGCCTTTACCAAATAGTTATCTGCAGGGAATGAGCTTGAGTTTTATGTAGGCTCGTACTTGCACACAAGCTGTATAAGTAGTAGGATCAATTGGACTCCTGATTTGCTCACTTTCTATCTGTATAAGTTGATTTCATTTCTAAATGGCATTCCCTATCTTCAGTTTAACTGAATAAACTAGAAGTGGGTGGCACTGAATTCATATAAATAAGAAGAATGCACAGAAAACAGAAGAAGACAACCAGGATCAAGATGGATAAACTCAGTTACCTTGGCAATGGATGTACTGTTGAAAAGACCTGGAAGACCAGTGTAAGGATAGATCATCATGGAGAAAATATATTTATAGGATTTGCAACTGGATGGCACATTATGAGTCAATCAAGAATACATCACCAAAAAGACTAAAATCATATAAAAAGCCAATGGCAGGATTAGAGAATGACAACACTTCATATTATATCTGGGGGTATCAAACAACTGTTCTTAGCAGACCTCAAATCTCATTACTAAACATTCTTCCACCCCATCAAAGTTACCTTTTGGTAGTTTCCAAAGACTGTTGTTCTGCCAATTCCTTCTGAAGCTCTCTTTCTTTGGCCTCTTGTTGCCCAATAGGACAATCTTCAGGCACAGTGAAAAGTGACAAGGCATCTTTGCTATCTTCTTCTCGAAGAACCTTGGCAAAAACCTTTTCAGCTAAGATTCGCACTGACTCGTCAACTTCAGACATGTTTAACTTTGGGAATTGTCTGGGCATCTCTGCTATGAAAAACACAAAATGTGTTAATTCTGCTATTTCTTTTATTAATATAAAATGTAATAAATTCACACCACTCTAATAATTTACAAAAAGCACATTTTACCTTAAATTCTTCCATTTTCTAATCATCCTAGCAAGCTTTTCTTATAGGGATAAACCAATTTTAAAGACCTGAATAGCTCAGCAGGAATTACTAAAATTAAGTAAACTTCAAATATTCCTTTGTGGTACGTGTGAAATATTTTCTAATGAAATGTTTCTTTCCAGTTTCCATATTCATTATTTCTAAGTCCTTAGTCTTAGATGCAATTCAAAAAGCCTCTGCAGTTATGTAAAAAGGATGAATGCCTATTTGCATGATCTGCTTATCTAGATCTGGGAGGTGTTAGCATGTCATGTAACTATCCTAGGTCCAAAACAGGCCTCCATTTGGGACTAAGGTAACCCTCTGTCTTCCATCAACTCTATCATGCAAGCTGCTTACCAGAAGCTTAACTGTTCCTTCTTAATAGTTAGACAAATTCAAAGCCTTAAAAAGTCCCTGGGAAAATGTGTCCCTTCTGTGAACTCTGACTTACTCTGTTATAATCTTTATTCTTCCCCTGAAACCACAAAGAGGATGGAAAAAGGTCTGAGACAAGTGGGCGTGGATAACCACTCCCTATGCCCAAACATGGTGCCAACATTGAAGGGTGGTGCCAACATTGATTGCACTACTGTGAACTGATAAAATACAATAGTGAATTGCAGCAGGAAGGAGTGCTTAAAAAGTAAGCAATTTAAAACTTTCAATTGTCCCCAACCCTATACTGTTTGCACACTGTGTGTGTGTGTGTGTGTGTGAGAGAGAGAGAGAGAGAGAGAGAGGGAGAGGGAGAGAGGGAGAGAGAGAGAGCCAATTGATTAGAGAGGATGTTGTAGAAACAATCTCTGTGATTAAATTTAAGAAAACAATTGACCTTTTCCCTACCAAATGCAACAACTGAGAAGAATGTAAATTTACACTGAATTGAACCACAATTCAGTGCTGACTTTATGTTCTGCCATACTATTCTGGTGAACCAACTTTTCTTAAGAATTTGATTCAGAAACAACTGAAACCAGCAGTAATAAGACATCATGGTGGCTATCCAACATGAATTATTTGTTTGATAATATTGTCTTTTTCCTTCAGGGGTTCCAGACAATGTATTCAACATGCTGTCTTCCAATTTTCCCCACCGCAACATTGTGAAGTCCCAGTTCATCTTAACCAGTACACCCTACTGCTTTATATACATTTGCAACGGATATTTCAGTATTTCAATGCTTCATTGTTTCTATAGTTAATAAAATATTTATGTAATGAAATATTTAACAGCATAAAGTATATTTAATTTTCCTTGTTTTGCACCCATATGTAGTAAGAATCAGGACACAGCACAAAATCCATTCAAGTACTTTAAAGGTAACATAGTCAAGAATATTTACCTAGGACCAAAGACTCAAGGCTAAACTCAGCTGAAAAACTGGGTGGGCATTTTGGGTCATTCAAAGTGTATGTCTCCAAGACATACAAGCCAAAAATTGCAATTAACAAACATTTGCATGCTATTATCTTAACCTGCTGTCATGTCAGTTCTTGAACTAAATCTTAGGTTTACCACTGGTTAGTAAGCCCAGAACAACTGCAATTTTGCACTTAGAGACATTAACATTTGGAACTAATTTGTTACAGATTTGAAATTCTATTGTCTGTAAACCCCATCAGCAGCCACTTGGCTATAGACAAGAATAAGAGTTGGAGTTGGGGAAGTTGTACTTTTAAGTCAGTCTTAACTTGGGGTGATGGCCTGGAAAAGTTACAATTGTTGACAATATTTTTTTCAGAACTGGCTTGTCATTATCTTCTTCCAAGGAGTTATCAGTTGGCTTTGCATCTAAGGCAGATTTAGGAATCCCAGTCTCCTGGTTTCTAGTTCAGTGCTTCAAACAATGTATCAAACTATCTCTCCCTTTAAGATTTGGGCTAAACAACCTAATTTGCATGGGCATCCATTCCTTATCACAATGACGAAATGATGAAACCTATCATGACATCACTATGCAACCTCCAAAATCACAATTTCAGAAACAATATCCTAAGGAATGAAGTTTGCATTGTGACATGCATTGTAATCACTAATCCTAATTCCCTCTTGCTCCCCAGATTTCTTTACCCATATAATGGAATACACAATAGAACAAACATATGCTGACTTTTTGCTTAGCCACTGTTCTTAACCCAGCATAATTTAGAGAGCTATTCTGTTGTAAGAATAACACCTCAAACTCTGTAGGAAAGATACAGCATAAATTTATTAAACCAGGCCCAACTTTTTCTCTACTCTTTTTCATTGTATTCATTATGTCAAATAACTATCACAGGGACTGGCTTCCTTTTGTTTTGAATGAAAGCACCTTGTTCCTAAAGTAAGATTATGCAAACTTATTTGAGTCAAATACAACATTTGGATTTGAACTGATATGCCAAGCACCATACTTCAAGAGTTGCAAGAAACAAGTGAAACCAACACAAAGAACTCAATTTGATTTAAATCCAATTTAACTGTAATGAATGAATTATATTCAAATTATATTCAGCTAAGGTGATTACTTCAGCTTAAATTACTGTAAAACTGGAGTTGAAAGACTCATTCATTTCAATGAAAGTGTTAAATGAGATCTTTAATTTCCCTGACTAATAACAATAGAACTTTTAAAATTGATTTTTAAAATTGAAATAAAACCAAAATCAGATATATTTGATCTGATATTTTTTCCTCAGATGTATTAAAGAACATTCCCACAAACATAATACAGCTGGTCAACTGTTGATACATAAATTTGCTGATCTAAGAAATAATCTAATAATTCCAGTCTAATAATGCCAATGGGCATTTTATTAATTTCATGAAATTTGGTTAATTTCATCCTAATAACAGTTCCTAACATTAAATATTGATCTGTTCTGATACTTAATAAAGAAGTAAAGCCTAATGTATTTTATTTCTTATTTCTTATCTCTGTAAAAAGTTTCCAATAGCACTCATTCAAAGTAATATCTTGTGATAAGCAACAAACAATGCAAGCTTTGTTCTATATAGAATTATACATGAACAGAAACTTTATTACACAGGTACAGAGATTTTATTGCTGCAATAATATCACAGATGTGTATGTGTATGTACACACATACATATATACTCTCAATGCTATAACCAGGCTTATTTGCTAGCTAAAAAAATAAGAAGATATTTCCAAGCCACACTTTGTTACACACAAACACACACAAATAAACTTTCCAAGATTGAATTTGGTGTACACTGAGAAATTCGGGGGATGCTGTGATGTGCCGTACTCATGAACCACTGAAGCTGGCTAAATCCGATGATGTCACTGCATCTGCTTCCTCCTATATACGCTTACCAAATTCATGATCTGCAAAGTATAATCTTCAAAACAAGGAGTTGCTTAATAATAGCAGGAGAAAACGAATGAAAGCCAAGATGCTGGGAGAGCCCTGAAATTATAGCATGAAACGAATTGCTTGCCGTTTTTGAAAGATACTTTTTCTCTTGTCCTTTAAGAAACAATGCCTGCATATGGGGGGGGGAGGTTCCCCCCCCCCCAAAGTTAAACTGATGAGCTGGTCCTCCGTTTAATCTCTTCGGAGTCAGCTCGCTCCCTTCCTCTTTCCAGACGTCGAATTAGAGACCATTTATCGAGTGAGATACACTGGGGCTTGAATATTTTATATTACAAGCTATTAAGGGGGGGGGGCTGGGTAAGACGATGTACAGAGAGAGCGCGGAGAGCGCAACTGGGAGAACGCAGCCAAGCGTTTGGGAGCCTCGGCCAGGGAAAGGGATTCCCATCTCACCCTCCCACCCACCAACCCCTGAGCAGTTCTGCAGGTGCTCGAGCATGGTTTCCATCCGTCCCGTGGACAGCGGCGTGGCCGCAGCCCGTTCCCGCCCTTCCCCAATCAAGCTCTGCGCTTTATGCCCGGCCGCCTACTTTAAAGCAGAGACGCGGATACTACTTACCTAGCGTCCCAGCAGGGGCAGTCATGGTGGAGCTCGGGGAGCCGGGCTGGTTTTGGCTGCTGGGCAAGGAGGTTTCACGAGAGCCGGTCGGCCTGCTGTGGGAAAGAGGCAGAAGGGGGAGGAGCCGCCGCGGTCAGAAGCTGCCGCATACATCTCGCCAGGGTGCCGCAGCTGCCGCGGCCGGCTAAAAAGCGTAGCTGTTGGCCGAAGCGGGAGCAACCCCAGCTCCGGCAAGACGCTCCCCCCCTCCCCACATACACACACCTCTCCCGTTGCACCCTCCCCCCACCCTCCCTTCTCCTTCCAAGGGCTTGGCAACAGGCCAGGCCGGAGAGGTCTCCTATGCAAATATTGTGAGTCTTTCCGGATGCGGAGAGGCTCGTCCCAAGCACCGCCGTATATGCCGGCGGACACCAAACATGCGCGCGCGCTCCTCTGGAGAACGTGCGTGCGAGCCCTACCCGATGCTTTGCCCACCCCACCACCTCAAACGCTGCGAGGGTTAAGCCCGAGCCCCGGCTTCCCTTCTCCTTCTCCTCCGTCCACGCTACCTTGTCTCCGAGCCACCACCACCCCCCATCCTCGTTACCCTTCTTGCTCTGCCCGGCTGGACCGCCTCTGCCGGCATTGACAGTCCACCAAGCCCTGCTCTCTCGCTCTCTCTCGCTCTCTCTCTCAAGGGTCACAATGCGTGGGTACGGGCGGCAGGACGAGCGTACCTCAGCCGGCGGTTCTCTCTCAGGCAACCGCGTAGGGAGGAAGAGATGGCTGGGTCGTCTTCTCCCCTGCGACGCCAGCCGGAGCTCTTCTCCTTGAATCAGGCGTGTTGAAGAGGAAAAACTTCGAAGAAGGAGGGGGTCGCCTCCGCGAAGCCGGCTCGGTCCCCCTGGTGGAAAGGCTAAAAGAGAGCTGCCGGGGCGCGGCGGCGGCGGCGGCGGCGGCGGCGGCGACACGACACGCCTTGCAGGAAAGAGCCTTGGCCAAGGCGGAGGGCGCCTCCTGGCTGGAGTTAAAGCGCAGCCCGGCTGCAGGTGATCGCCCGGAGGCCAGGCTGGTGCGCGCCTCGCGGCGGTCCTTGAACGATGAAGCCGGCCAGCCGCGGGAAAGCTTCCCTCTCACGCGAGATGTGGGGAAGGGGAAAGGCTGGGGTCTATGTGTGTGTGTGGGGGGGGGGGTTGTTCCTGGCCTAAAAGCGGCTCTTGGAGGGAAGTCTTGGGACCGCATTCGGAGTCTGAGGCGTCTTCTTTCCACAATAAAGTGGTGACTGCGGTAGCATAAGCCCATTCACAAATTGCTTTAAGAAACATTAGGAAAAAAAGGAAATTTACAGTGATGCTTGTCCAAAGGTGCTTTTTTCAAGAGGGGACTGGAGTGGACTTTCTGGTTTTTCTTCTGAAGACATTTCGCTTCTCATCCAAGAAGCTGCTTCAGCTCTGACTGGATGGTGAAAACGAAAGAAGCTTCTTGAATGAGGAGCGAAACGAAACTTATTCAAAGAAAAACCAGAAAGTCTGGTTGCCTCTTGGGGAAAAAAGCACCTTTGGGACAACCATGACCTGCATGACTGAGAATCTCTACAGACATCGAGGAAGGGAAGATCTATGCAGCGGTTTGCATCTCTCCAGATGAAATCCGTGGCACTTAACATTGTGCCACTCTGCTGGAATGGTCCGTTATGCTCCATCACTGTAAATGTCTATGGAGATTCTCAGTTTCTTCAGTTCAGAGCTGAAGAAGCTTCTTGGATGAGAAGCGAAACATCTTCAAAGAAAAACCAGAAAGTCCAGTTGCCTCTTGAAAAGCACCTTTGGGTCTTCCCTTCCTCAATAACTTTGGAATTTACACCTATCTCTTTGGGATGGTTGATATAGATGTTGTACCCCAGGGTTGTTGCTGTGAGGAAGGTGGTTGAGGTCAAGAAGATTAATTTGTGGTATGATTGCAGGCAGTCCTCAGTTTGGGACCACAATTGAGCCCAACATTTCTGTTGTTAGGTGAGATATCTGTTAAGTGAGTTTTGCCACATTTTACGACCAGAGTTGTTAAGTGCATCAACTGCAGTTGATAAATTGGTAACCAAGTTGTTAAGTGAATCTGGCTTCCCCATTGACTAGGTCACAAAAGGCGATCACATGACTCTGAGATACAGCAATGGTCATAAATATGGAGCAGTTGCCAAGCCTCTGAATTTTGATCACATGATCATGGGGATGCTGCCAAGGTCATAACTGTGAAAAATGGTTGTAAATCACATTTTTTTTAGTGCCATTGTAACTTTGAACAGTCATTAAATGAACTGTTAAGTCGAGAATTACCTGTATATGAAGATAATGTGATACCAATAACCAGGATCGGAAGACATAGAAAACCAATTCTGTACTACAGAGAGAGAAAGGATTGTTCTAGTGTTCTATCTGGGTATTCTAATCCAAACCCAAAATAGTAATGTCCAAAGTTTAATAACATGTATTGTAAGCTGCCCAGGGTCATTTTGGATAGTGAAATTGGAGAACTATAAATTCATTCAATCAATCAATCAATCAATAAACATATTGAAGCCCAAGATCTTAGAGTTCTATAGTTCTATAAATGGCAAGACAGTTAATTGGACTTTTTATACAATTGCCTTGTCGCATTTAAGAATTGTTTTCTATTCAAAGTTGCCCCATATTTTTCTACAGAGGCTTCTGTCTTTTTTTATTTTATTGAAAACATTTAAGAAGATAAGGTGGATTAACTACATAGTGCCTTTTGATTGGTAAAAATTCAGGCTGCTTCACTGTAAGTAGGCTTAGTCCAAGCATCTCCTATTTAGAAATAAAGTACAACTTACAACTCCATGGAAGAAAGCTACAGTCAAGATATTGTGATGTAAGATGAGTGAGAAAGAAATAATGTATTCATTGTATTCTGATGTGAATTGCATCCCAATGGAGTAAAAGTTCTTTTAAAGGATGTGAAATCCTGAATAACCATATTATTAAGAGAAAACTTAATGTGAAGATATTTGGGCAAAATAGGCATATATCTGCTTCAGTAAGATTAATGTATTCATTCTAAATTATTGTTTTTGCTCAGGCTGTATTTCATCCAAGCTAATTTATCCCTCTGCTCATCAGTCCCAAAGAAATATATTTTATGGTTTTATTTCACTACCTCTTTATGCCAAAGGGACCTCTCCATGCTAGTTTCAGTATTGTCAAGTTTAAAAAATAAATTAATAAGTCAACATAAATGCTCACTGAATATGTAAAATAAATCCTGTAGCAACAGAGTGACAGCATTGCCACACATTAGAACAGAAACAGCAAATGTGAGACTTACTGGAGTCACAGATCACTTTAACAGTTAATATAATTTGTTTTGTTTTGATTTAATGTGATATATGAATACAATCATTGTTATTTATTCAGTAGCCAATACTAAATGAGTCACTGCTTAGTACAATGTAAATTCTTGCAAAGACCGTAGTTATGTTATATATATATATATATATATATATATATATATATATATATGCAATTTCCTTCTAGCCAGGTTCTACCTACGTAAGCTAAGATGTTCCTCAGCCCTGGTTCTGTGAAATCTTATTCACAAGTTCTGGGCTTTTTACTGCAACTCTGTGTTGGCTTATGACAAACCAACAGAAGAATAAGTGCACGCATTGAAGAACACAAGAACTCAGTCAGAAAAGAGGAACCAACTTCTTCCCTGGTCCAACACCTTAAAGCCACAGGACATGAAATTGACTTTAAAAAGACCAGAACCATCGCCAAAACTGAACACTTTAACAACAGAATAATCAGAGAAGCTATCGAGATAGAAAAACGCCCAGCATTATTCACAGCATGAATAAACAAGATGATACTTCCCGCCTACCAGCCATTTGGAAACCCACCCTCATTGACAAACAAGTCCCTAACACAAAGAATGACACCAGACCCACACTCACAAAAACCGCACAGGATATCACCACCACACTTCCACGCAAAAAGCAAACCCAGACCCACACCGATGATGAGGCACGACCACAGACCAGAAGCCAGACCACAGCTGCATCATTGGCCACTTTAAACCCCTCCAATCCATACATGAAGCAAACTGACACCCACCATGAAGATGTGGCACGACCACGAACGCGAAGCCAAACAACAGCAATGCAGCTCACCAGCTCAAATCCGCCTGCAACTCAGACTAACCTGAGCACAGCCAAGGCCCCACCCAAACAGAGCACACACCCATCCAATCAGAGCACAGCCAACCTCCCATCCAATCAGAGCACAGCCAGGCCCCCAACCAATCAAAGCACACCTCCACCCAATCAGAACACAGCCATGCTCCCACCCAAACAGCTCCCACCCCTACTGGCAGTTAAAAGGAAGAAACAGCTGCGATCACACATTGCTCCTGGAAGTACGAAGCCAAGAACACCAGCCTGAAGATGACGAATGAGACTTCGTCAAAACGTTGCCAAGACACTTCCAATTTTACGCAGGAGAAAACCCGAATAACCAAAGACCTACATACAAATACCCGCGAAAACCTCAGAAAACACACACACACACACACACATATATATACACACACACACACATATACATACATATGTATAACATATACATAACTTACATAGGTAAAACCTGGCTAGATAGGAACTAGGGCCGCATAAAATCTTGGTTTACGTAGGTAGAACCTGGCTAAAGAGAAATATACATAAAACCTACGAAAAAGATAGATAGAAGATAGATAGATAGATAGATAGAGATATATGTATATATTTAACTAAGATAACTTTGACTAAAATATAAAAAAGCAAAAATATATAAAATTACTTCATGTTATTAGTTTAAGATTGAAGAACTTGTTAACAAGCTGCTGCCCAGTCTACTCTCTCCTACTAACTCCCACAAAACTATATTTCCTAAAAAAGAGTGACACTCTGTAAATAAAAATTTTAATTTTAAAAATTCATCCTTTGTTTTCAGGTTAATGTTAACCAAACTACATAACCTGCAAATATTTCTGTATCAATCTGGGACAAGGTTCAATATTGTACTGCTTAGATCGATTTTCTCCTGATGAAAATAGAATAAATCATTTTATTTTAAATCAGTAAATAAGTTTTATATATAAATGAGAAATATATTGAAGATTTACTTGCTATAACATGCTAAACATAGCTCCTTTTCATCACCAACTAATCTTAAATCTTCCCACTGTAGAGTATGGCCAGGACCCAAACAGCTACTTGAAGTTCATTCAGGAACTTTTTTCCCATTTGAAAAGCTGGCCCCGGTGTCATATTGCAAACTATTTTGGAACATTGCATTAAAAGAAGTTTGCCAGGAATCTTGCATCAAAATCTTTCTTGATTGGTGAAAATGACTTGGATTCTGGTCTGTTTTTTCAAAAAAATTGAAAATGGGTAGGGTTTCAATAACAACAACAACAAAAGATTCTCAATAATTTCCATCATAACATGGAATAAGCACATAAGCAGTAATCTGATCAGTCCTCTGGCCCATTTAGTCAAGGAATCTGTTCCCAAAATGGCTAACCAACTGCATAAGGAAATCTAGTAGATCTTCCTGCAAATATCCTTCACTACCATCAGGTTTTACAGCATTGATCTCCATGACTTCCACAAATTGACCCCTATCCTGAAGCCAGCCAAGCTGGTAGCTACCATCTCATCTCAAGGGGAGCAAATTCCAAACTTTAATTACATGGTGTGGGTTTTTTTAAATCTTTTCTCTGTCCTGATTCAGGATCAGTTTCACTGGGTGATGGAAAGGGGAAAATAACTTGTCCACTTTATTCACACCATGCGTAATTTTGGCACCTCAAGCATATCCCCTCTCAGTTGCATCCTGTCAGCCCTTGAAAGTAGTCTAGAAAAAACTCCAGAAACCTTAAGTATTAAGTCTACCCTTATTGTAAAGCTACAGTAACAAAATCTTGCAAGTATGAAAGTATTTCTACTTTTACTTTGCAGAAAACTATAGATTCTATAGTTTTAGTATAGAGGATCCTTTCCATTGCCCCTCTTCTCTCATGTGGGCAGAGATATCTTTTGTCTGTCCTTATCAAGGTTCCTGTCTCCCAAGGTTATTTTCACAACCCATTACACCTTTTCTCTAGAATAAAAAATCTCAAATGTCTCAATCTTTCCTCAAGGGAAGCTTCTCCATCCCCATCCCGCTTATCATTTTACTGTAGCTGAGCTAAACCTTATCTAGCTGCGCTATATCCTTATTGACAGTATATCTGGAAAACTCAAGCACCTGACAAATATTACTCAATATGCACCATGCTCTCTACTTCTGATAGGTCATAAACTTTATATAAACAGGTCATAATTTACATAAGAATTCTAGACACAAGTCACAAGCGGTGTAAATTAGTCAACCGGCTACATTTCTCATGTCACATTTCTTCAAAACACGTATGGCCCAGGGATGAAATATATTCAACCACATAGATTTTAGATTATTAGATTTAAATCTCAGAGATTTCCTTTTATTTACTAGATTCCAGAATTTGAAGAAAGGAAGAAAGAAAGGAAAAAAGCTCCATTTTTACACCAAATAGCCCTTGTATGAAAAGGTGTTCTCCACTGTCCCTGTTCAGTAAAGAAAATTACAAATGCAGGATTTTCTTAGTTTTGCAAAAGATGTTGCAAACTACTTTTTTTTTTTACAATTGCAAATGGGCAACCTGCCAAAATCAACCCGTCAAATAAGGTATGTCCTTAAACACAGTGCTTTGGATCTCTACTTCTCTGCTAAAGTAGTTTGCAACATGCTTTCCCTACCTGCTCCGTTCTACCCGCAAACTGCTTTCTTAAATCCTAATGCCGGAGAAAATAAAAACAGTGAAGTCAGCCTCACCACTCTTGAGAGAGGGTTCTATTATTGCCTATGAGAATATTTGCTGTACCAATTCAACATCCACCTGAAACCTCTCTAATCCCATGAGACTATCTGTGT
Organism: Ptyas mucosa; assembly: GCA_012654045.1. Taxonomy (NCBI): domain Eukaryota; kingdom Metazoa; phylum Chordata; class Lepidosauria; order Squamata; family Colubridae; genus Ptyas; species Ptyas mucosa. Next base: position 12,777,780 of record WNWU01000001.1, on the reverse strand, counting down.
TCAAGACTGTCTGCCTCAGCTGCAATGTCTTTGAAGCTGCAGTAAACTTATAAATAACAAAACATGCTGCAGTATAAATGTGGCTTGATCAGTGGTGGGTTGGTACCGGTTTGCCCTGGATTGGGCAAACCAGTGGTGGCAGGAGGCTCCACCCACCCACCCAGATAGCTTTGCGCATGCGCAGAAGCATTGTGCGAGAGAGAGAGAGAGAGAGAGAGAGAGAGAGAGAGAGAGGGAGAGGGAGATCCCATGAGCGAACTGGTAGTGGCAGGATTTGAATCTCACTACTGGGCTTGATCCATTCTACTAATTGCAGGAACCCTCACTGTATTGCTCTTATTTCCTGGTCTTCAGATCTTTCCAGAGGCAAGATGGCTTGAAGCTGTTTCAGTTCCCCCTCATAAGAACTACTGAAACTTTATTAGTTTGTTTTGCCTTCAGCCAGGCAAGTGCACTGAACATTAGCTACATATGTGGGCTGGAATGTCTGTGGAACCAGTTGTTAAATATACTTTTTATAGGGAGTAAAGGTGACTGGGGCAGAGGTGTGATTTTTATTTCTTTTGCTCAGTTTGCAGATTAGCAGAGGTTTGAAAACAAAATTACAAATCAATGCTTTTGATGGATTGGGGAATTGAAGTGCCAGTAATTACACAAATGTTCTGAGGTCTCAGTGGGATTACCATGTTCATCTCCTGCAATGCCTTAAGATTTTTGCCACAAGCTACCATTACTACTCTTAAAGGAAGCACCTTCAGCAGTTTGATAAACAAAAAGTGGGAAATAGATCACCCAGTTCCTTCAGCTGTCAAGTTGGCTGCAATGTAATGGCCTTTAGATTAGCGTACATTAACAATCAGACAAACTCAGGATTTCTCCATGTATTTTCTTCAGAATGCTAATATATTGTCTGGGACAGTACTGTAAATAATGTACCACCCCTTGTATGTTGGCAACTTCTTATTTTTCCCTATCTGGACATCAGCCTTTTAAGTGCATTCTACTCAGGTCAGCACATACACTGTAGACTTTGAAGACCTAGATTGCTATAAATACCTCTCTTTCATGCTGAACCATTTCTACAAACATTTAACAAAATTCCTGCTTTCCCACTTTCTTTGCAAAGTCGGCTTTTAGATTAAACTCTACAGTTAACAATGCAATCAATTCAGGCCTATGGATTAAACTATAATTTAAATTGGTTTTCTGCTTATCACTATAGCAGTGGCAAGGCAGAATAGCTGTGTAATCTGTCCTTTGCCGGTACCCAAACCCTTGCTCACATCTCTCTCCAGTTCTTGTTGGATTTATTTCTGACCCAAGAGTTTGGTGAATGACAAAGCTAGGACTAGCAAATAGCAGTAGTACTTAGACTTATATACTGCTTCACAGTGCTTTATAGCCCTCTCTAGGCGATTTACAGCATCAGCATATTACGCCCAACAATCTGGATCCTCATTTTATCAACCTCGGACAGATGGAAGGCTGAGTCAACTTTGACTTGGTGAGATTTGAAACTGCTGGCAGCTGGCAGTCAGCAGAATTAGCATGCAGCACTGCATTCTACCATTGGACCACTACAACTAAACAGAGTTTGATTAAAGGACCATCACCTTTTATCCATTGTAGCTTCTCTTTGTGGAAATATATAGTCACTAGCCAGAGTCTACTGCTAGGAAAAAAAGTTCTCCATAGGTTTCTGAAATACCATTATGTTTTAATAGTATTAATCATAATAAGGGCAGAACAGCACAAAATTGAAGACCAAAGTAAACATGCAGCAGATACTTTAGCAAGAGGTACAGTGAAACATCAATGTGTAGAATAATTTGTCTGTGTGATTATCTTAATTATGTGCCATCAAGTCAATGTGGATTCTTAGTGGTTATTATAAACTTCCCCAATTCATGTGGATGATAGTAGGACAGTGGTAAAAGTAGAGAAGAGGTTGTTAGAGAAGTCAGCATAATGAGGAAGTTCTAAGCATGTCAAAGGAAGAAACAAGCATGCAAAACTAATGGCATGCTAGAATGCCTATGGATAAATATTATTGGTCAAAGAGAAGTTTAAGATGGAATGCAATACTTTCCTAATATACAAATTCATGGTGAAACCTAGAAACATTTTATCTTCCTTGATTTGGAGGAAAGATAGGAAAGACTCACAAGGCTTGGAAACGCCCTATTATCAGGAATAGTAGAGATGTATTATGTACTAGAAATTTGATTACAATAAACAAATATTCAAAGAGGAAACAGAATTAAAATATGATAATGTTTGAGGAATTCTGGTTAAAGTGCTGGCCTACAAACCAGAAAACTCTAGGCCTGCCTCAGGCATGAAAGTTAATCGGGTGACTTTGGGGCAGTCACTCTTTTTCAGCCCAACCCATACACACAGTTGTTGTTATGGGATAAATCAAGTGGCAGGAACATTAGGTAGGTTCATTGCTTCGAGTTACATATTAAAAAGTTGGGATTAAATGAATACATAATAGTTAGTGGCTGCAAGAAGATTGCACAGACTGACTATAAAGAACAAACGTGGCAAAACAGCAACAATGGTTCCTTAGAATATTCACAAGAAATACCATTTACCTACAAGCAAAAACTAATGGAACTATAAACTAGTAAGCAATAGAAAAGAGAGAAGCTAAAGTGCTCTTTGAATTCAAACATACAAGCACCCGCCACATAACAGACCCAGACTTAACAATTGATGATAGACAAAAAAAAGTTTGGATAGTGGATGTGGCAATACTTGGAGACAGCAGAAGAGAAGAGAAAGAACCAGAGAAAATAACAAAATATGAACATATGAAAATGAATGTAGAACAAATATTTGGGGGGGAGGGGAACAAAGATAATATCTGATAGCTATAATTTCATGTTGTTGTATATGTAATCATAATAATAATAACTGCAATCCCAGCATATCTGGAAGATAAGCAGGTTCACAATATATGGGGGGTTTTGTATAAATTTTGCATGTTTTTTGTATAAATTTTGCACGTTCTGATCCTGAATGTTAATACACAGGAAGGGCACAGCTTCCTATCTTTGCAGCACTTCAGAAATAGTTCTAGACTTGCCTGACTACTTGGAGTTGTCTGATTTGGGGAGCTAAGTCAACTTACGTCTGGCTCTGTGCCAGGTTATTTGCAATGGGAGCAAAACTCTTTTTTTCCACCAGCAGTTTTGCCAAGGTTTTGGGTGGTCTGTTCTTTCATTGGCAGCAACTTGTTTCATCCTGCGCCCCTGGCTTTTTTTCTTCCCCACAGAGCTTCAGCATCTCTTTCATGGAATCTCTTGGAATTCTCTGGATTGGCTCATCATTCTCAGTCTTTCAAGAAGACAGCTGCTGGCCAACTTCAAACTCTTTGTGAGGGCTAGAAGTACAAACAGCCAATAAAACCTTCCTGCCAATATGGTCAGATGGTTAGAAACTTTTGGGGACAAGTTTCAGCACAAAAGTATAGGACTTCTCCTTCACATACACACATGCATCTCAATTCATCACATGAACATCAGTCAGAAAGAAAAATTTTATCTTTCACATGCATTTAATAAAATTTCAGTAATCGCTTGTTAGGGGACTTCAAGGGAGATGATGAGAACTCTATGTGTGTGTGGTGGGGGATGATACTTTATTCTAAACCTTCCTCATTTGCCAGATTTTGTCCTGGCCTTGCTTTGCTCTTTTTTGATGTTCAGTCTTATTTCAGAGAGTTGGGGGCAGAGAGAGGATATTAGTTATTCTGTTCATATAAAAGGCAAGAAAGAATCAAAAATGCAAAATATCAGCATATAGTTCCAAAGAAGGTCTCTGTGCTTTAAGTGTTAGAGATGTTATTCTATTGTTATATTGATGTGTTATGGATCAATGCTGGAAACTTATTTTACTAAAAGAGACTTATTTAAAACTTTCTAACTTCCCCATTAACTTTCCAACGTGTCATATTCTTTCACTTATTTTTCACCTGCAGTTGGCTTTCCTCATATTCTTTAATGTTGTGATTTTTATATTTCAAACTTCATGTAAAATAATGTTTTTATTTGTAAATTACTTTGGAGGATTGTTCTTGGCTGAAAGCTCAGAAATAGCCTCAGGAAATAAACCAATATATTCCTAGTTCTCCTTTCCTTTCGTTACAAGAGCCTTCTTCACAGTTACTCCTTCTGCACAAGAGGCTCTAGTCAACAGCAGTCAAAAGGGTTGTCACCAGACTGTTAGCTGAGAGGTCTACCATCCTAAGACATTTCGCTGCTTGTAGTGAAGGACAAGAGAGCTCCTTTTTCAACACCATGTGCAAAAGGAACTGGAATGCAGGCAGTGCAAGAGATTTTCCTGCTCTTCCTGGAAGTAGCAAGCTACTTTTAGGGACATAGAACAGACTGCCCCTAAGAGTATAAGTCATTATTGTCAACAATTGTATCCTGGAAGCCTTCCTAGGTCTGCTGTCTAGGGGAAATCTCTTTTTCTGCTTAAGAACAGAACAAACCAGTCCTGAATATTTATATTGAATGTTTATATTCTATAAGAATGGTATGGCTTCTTTAATATGAAACAAGGAACAAAATCAGCTATCGCAGTGGTGGGTTGCTACCGGTTCACCCCAATTCAGGAAAACCGGTAGCAGCGGCAGCGGTAGGCTCCCCCCACTTAACCGGACATCATCAAATACGCTCTGCACATGCGCAAAAGCTTCTGCGCATGCACAGAAGTGGCGTGCACACGAGCAAACCAGTTGCAAAGGTAAGTGAAACCCACCCCTGAGCTATTGTCAGTCCAATGCCAAAAAAAAAAAAAAGAATTAAAGAGGGAAGATAAATCAGAAGGAATCTGGTAGCCTTTTTTTCAGGCTAACAATTTTTTTTACAAAGTTGTAAGCTTTGGTGAGGTATAGTTCATGTCATCAGATACAAGAGAAGAGGGAAAGCACGTTTTTTTTTCTTTCTAGTGTTATTCCTGAGCTATCTCTCAGAAATATTGCAAGAGGAAAAGCACATAACCATTTATATAGTCTAAATTAGTAGGCTGGTTCTTTTGACTATAAGCTACAATAAAAATGGGAGTAAAATTGCATTAAATGCTACTTCGAAATTGATTTAATGATTCATGATCCTTTGAAACGACTCATGCAAAATGTAGCATTTATTCTGTATTACTATTATCTGACAGAGGTATTATCTAACAGAGGCAGATAGTATAAGCTAAACAGATCTGCTATCTACATTAAAAGGTCACAACCAAACACAAAGTTGCTATCCTTAAGGTTAGCTTAACTCAGAGTTATAAGGTGATCCAAATATTTGTTATATTTATTTATTTTTACAATAAATCAAGTCAGTGAACATATTGAATGGCCCCTCCATCTCCTATTTTCCCCATGACTGTGTGAGAGGGATTGGGCTGTGTGAGACATAGTGTTCATGTCTACAGGACTAAAAATCACTGTGTCCTGGCTTCTAGGCCAGCACCTTAACCACTACACTCGATTTACTGACAATTGAGCACAAAATTTCTGTTGTGAGTCAGTTGCCATGCATCCGAATTTTGATCATGTGACCATGGGGACACTGCAAAAGGTTATAAGTGTGAAAAACGGTCATAAGTCACTTTTTTCAGTGCCGTTGTACCTTCAAATGGTCATTAAATCAGCTGTTGTAAGTCAAGGACTACCTGTATACCAAATTGGCTCTATGTTTGAGTAGATACTTTAGTCCAGTGATGGCTAACCTTTTCCGGACCGAATGCCCAGAGCATGTGCATACGTGCATGAATGCATGCGCTTGCACCTGAACCCCAAAATGCAATGCATGCACAGCACCCCTGCATGCGCCCTGTCCCCACTCATGCACACGCAGCCCCCTATATGCTCCCCATGTCTCGTGCCCTGGGCATGCTCCCTGCCCCTGCACAGGGACGCATGGCCCCACAAGTGCCCCGCACATGCACATGTACCCCTGCATGTGCCCCTCCCCCACACACATGCACGGAACAGACCCGAACACCAGTTGGCCAGCGGGAACCATACGCACATGCGCAGTGGACCTGAGGCAACGGCTCGTGCCCACAGGGTGCTGCATGCCATCTCTGGCACACGTGCCATAGGTTCCCCATCATAGCTCTAGTCCTTTTCCCACCAAAGATCCTTCAATGATGTTTATATGCTGGGAAAAATAAATTAGCATTGTTCAAATATCTAATATCACTAAGGAGAAAAAATACAATTAAACTGCTGTATTATTTGATGCCATGAGCAGAGACAAAGCAGCAGGAGAATTCATTTGATATTAGGAGAAATTTTAGCTGTGATGGGGAACAAAGACTGTTATGGAAATACTAAGTTTCAAAAATGCCAGTAATGAATATTTACCAAAATGTGGATTCTAACAGGGGTGAAATGCTCCCAGTTCGGACCAGATCACGTGATCCCATAGCGATTGCGGCGGGTGGTTCGGAGAACCGGTAGCAAAAAACCCTGCCCTCCCCCCATGCCCAGCTGAGTCACGCAATCATCAGAGGCTTTTTAAAAAACTTTTAAAAGGATTTTTTTCTTCGGTGGAAAAAATGCTTTTAAAAGTAAAAAAAAAAGCCTCTGATGATCGCGCGGCTCAGCTGGGATCATCAGAGCCTTTTAAAAGCATTTTTTGTAGAAAAAATGCTTTTAAAAGTTTTTTTTTAAAGTTGGCCACGCCCACCCAGTCACATTACCCCCACCACCACCAAGCCATGCCCATAGAACCGGTAGTAACAAATTTTACATTTCGCCACTGGATTCTAGCTATTGTTTGTTTAAGTAGTAGGTACCATAGATAAAAACAAAACATAAAAACATATTATATGATATATGCAGTAGGTATATAAACCATGAAAATTCACAAAATGGCACTCAAAAAATTGGAAGAGAGAAACATTGACTCGACATCCAGAAGATCAACAACTATCAATTTCCTCACTCTTGCGACAGAGTTGTAACTTGTGTTCCAAAATCTGGGCTACAAAAGTCTGCCCATGATTGCATGAGTTGAAAGATCTCTGCTACATAGTTATTTTTAATCATAAACTACTGTATATCCTTTGGTAATATTCTGAGTTATAAGAGTAATTAATACTCTTAAAATAGGTCTATGGGATCTGAGCAGCCAGTGCACATGGTTTTATTTGTTTAATTAATTAATTAATTTTGTATGCGTATTTTTGGACTTTGTTGTAATTTTTTTAATAGTAATTAACAGTTTATAGGCACCACATTCAGATAGAAAAAGGACCAGCATATTTGAAGTTCCCTCTGTCAGTATCAGAAATCGCAAGCAATGTGCCGATTAAGGAACATAAGTAAATGTTAAGAGACAGAAAAGTAAGTTGAAATTCCCATGAAAATAACAGAAAAAGGCTATTTCCAACTTCCTGCAGGGAGCTCTTAATGTGCTCTACTAACATCAAATAAAAAAAGCTATTGTATGTTGTACATCATTTTGTCTGAATTGTAATCACTCTTCCTCCTCCTCCTGCTCCTCCTCTTTTACTACTTTGGATATCAAGGAAGTTAGAAAGTTTTGGTTCACCATTGTTATTTTGATGTTGTGTAGTGTGTCTTTGATCCCTTTGCATGTGGTTTATTTGCTAGTGTCAGCCTATTGAGATTAGCTGTTGATTTACACCTATCTTTTACTTATTTCAGGGTCACATAAATACAATTTCTTTTTTTTTTAGGTTTGTATGTTTTATTTAGACAGTTTGGTCTACTGCCTTTGGCATGAAAGCCAGCTGGGTAACCTTGGGCAGGTTTTAAAGCAACAGGATTTAGATTATGCAGAAATTTAGCAATTTGTTACAGAGATTGATACCTGCATGTAATGGATGTTTACAGATTTGTGATTACTTCACTTGCAGGGGGGGGGGAGAGAGAGAGAGAGAGAGACTTAAGTGCATCAAATAACATGAATATAGAGCCACCTAGTGATCAAATTAAAAATTACTGTAGTTAACATGGTCATTTTGTGCATAGAAAATAAATCCAGGAAGGCAGTTCTTTATGTGTGTGTACTTTTAATGGTATGGTTCTTGTATGAAACCAAATGGTATTGGCTTACTTTTATTTATTTTATTTTTTATTTTTATTTGATTTGTATGCCTTCTCCGGAGACTCAGGGCGGCTTACAGTGAGTTAAGCAATAGCCTTCATACTTTTGTATATTTATACAAAGTCAGCTTATTGCCCCCACAATCTGGGTCCTCATTTTACCCACCTTAGAAAGGATGGAAGGCTGAGTCAACCTTGAGCCTGGTGGGATTCGAACTTGCAGTAATTGCAAGCAGCAGATGTTAATAGATGTTAATAACAGGGTGCTTTAAACCACTGTACTACAGGCTCTGTCCATCTTTAATCTATGTTCATCAGTTCCTCCTTCCTTCCTTCCTCCCTGATGGCTGAACATTTTCAAAATGGAGATCTATTTGTGTTATTAATCCAAATCAAACATTTCCCCCTACAACTTCAGCTATGCTAAGTGTAACAAAAAGGGAATGATTCTGAAACAGAGGCAGAGAAATGGTGCTGCTAAAAATAACCATCTTTACTTTTTTGGAGAGAATGGTTTTGAAGGAACACATACATCTTGATCAGCGTAATATTAAATTAAGACTTTTGTGTGCGTTTGGTAGCAAGAATAACAGAATGGATAGAAAACAGAATCTTGATTTCCAACAATCAATATACATTGACAATTGAATATTGTCATGAATAATCAACCCAAGCACACTTAGCATTTTTCTATTACTGATTAATCTACTGCTAAGACATTTATAACATGACTCTTCAGTTCAAATGAAGCACTCAGGTCAGCCAATGTTAATAGAAGCCTTTAGCAGGAAAGATAATCAATCTGGGAAACAAGAGATTGTTCCCATGTTAACTGTATTGCAATATAGAATGAAAAAAAGCTCTAAGCAGCATTTAGCAAGTTTTAGGCCTCAATAATGAGTTCCTCCGTGAGGAAACTGGTTGGTTGTTTACAATGTAAATTTTACAGTATGGTTGTAGGTTATTTGCATTTTGCAAACAACTATTATTAATAATTATAAATTATTTGCAAGGCATTTTGTTCACTCAAAAATCCATTGCTCATCTACAGTTCATTTTCAAAAAAGTAAAATTAAAACTGGTCAATATATAAGAGGAAGAATGGGGCACCATTACCATTAAAGTAAATAGAAAGGGGTTTTAAAAGTTTCTTCTTTTTGCTCTTCACATCCCCATTCTACACATTCCTCACCCCACATTTAAATCCACATATGTGTGTTTATATATGGCCCCAGGCAAAACCAGACTGGGCACCATCTGGTAGCTCATACAATACCTAGCCTTACCTATTTGTGCCTTATTTTCTAAAAAGTGAAGTTTATTGTTTTACACAAACTTCTTGCCCTTCTCCAGTCAGTCAGAGGTGAAGGAATCCAGATGAGTCACCTTCTTTGACCACCATCCCTTGAGCCATCTTTTCTACCCTGGGCACTAGCAAAGCTGGCAAAAAAAAAAGCAAGTCTTGCTGTAGTCCTTGGAGAACTATCATCCACCTAACAGCATTACAAGTAGTCCTTGACAACAATTGGGGCCAGAATTTCTGTGCTAAGCAAGATGATTGTTAAATGAGTTACACCCAATTTTACAGCTATTTTTGCCACAGTTGTTAAGTGAATCCCTGCAGTTAAATGAATCCCGTGTTCATTAAGTGAATCCAGCTACCCACCCACCCCCCATTGACTTTACTTGTTGGAAGCTGACTGGGATAGTCACAAATGGTGACCACATGACTCCAGGATGCTGCAACCATCCTTAATACATACTGGTTCCCAAATTTTGATCACATGACCATGGGGATGCTGTGACAGTCTTAAATGTTCTGTAGGTCATAAGTCACTTTTTCACTGCCCTTGTAACTTGAAACAGATTATTGAAAGTCAAGGACTACCTGTATTGTACTAGATGGGCTAATGATATTAATCAACACAAAGCATGTATATAAGTCATAGGAAAATAAGTATAGGAATGCATTATCCTTTGATGGAGAGGAGAGGGGAAAGAGGAGAGGAGAGGAGAGGAGAGGAGAGGAGAGGAGAGGAGAGGAGAGGAAAGGAAAGGAAAGGAAAGGAAAGGAAAGGAAAGGAAAGGAAAGGAGCTCCACTAGGATACCAAATAAGATCAAGATCAAAAAACAACACCTGGAAGTATATTCCATATTTCAGAATGCCAAGGATTCATTCATGGAGGGTAACTGATGTAGAAAGAGGAAATGATGCATCATGATCACATTATGCCCTAGTAACTGTCCTGGGATCTGTATTATTTTCCAGACAGTATTATTCCAGATGTTGATCTTCAGTTCCAAAAGTATATAATAACATTTCCTCAATTTCTGTTTGTCTCTGCTGCCGAGAAACAGAGTCACAATATGGCCCTCAGAGAGATGGTTTCTAACCCTTGGAATACTCTCTGCTGGTGCTCTGTCATGTTTCCAGCCCTTTTCAAATAGTAGTAAGCCTGGAAAGTTGGCTGTCAGACCAAATTTGAGTTTGATTCAGTTACAAAAGTGGCCTTTCTGTTTGCTTTGAGAGTGCATCCAATGGCCAAGAGAGTTATTGCAAAAAGAACCGGGGCATGGCCCTTGTGATGACATTTTCTTCTTTTCTTACCAAGGTCATCAGTTAAGCTCCAGATACATTAGAGGATTCACGTAGGGATTGGATTGTTGAAAATATATCAGGAAGAAAAAGGAAAGATAAACCTTACTTGAGGTGCTTGAAGCTCCACTAAACTCTCCACACAATATTCAGACGTGTGGCCATAAAGATAAGCTAGTGTTGCATGAGTGAAAACTACTCTCAGCTAATTTGGAGGGCTGCATATTGACTGCTAAAAATAATAACAATAACAATTCAAATCATTATTGTTGCCTATAATTCCCTAAACAACTATGGTCAGCTTTTCATCAGGTATTCTAACCTGATGAAGTAGTAGTAGAAGAAGGAGGATGCCAGGTTTGGGGAACATGACATTGGAAAAATCAAACATATCCTGTGGAATCCATATTGGATTCTGTATCATACTGCTAAATTCTAAAGTCAAGCCAAATACAAAAGCTGCAAAGATCAGGGACTAGAAGATAGCTACCTAGCAATTCATAGACTGTTCAAAGCAGAATATGAACTCACAGAAACTGGGATGGAGTTAATGTTTTCTAGACGAAATCGAATTAATTATTCTAAGGTTAATAGCTAAGTATTATTTCAATTTCAACTGATAAAAATAGGGAGTGTAAGCTCTTAAGACCATTCTTAAACTTTAACTTCCTACCATTAACTTCCTTTTCATATTCGTGGCTCTATTCTTATATTAATTCTCATAGTTAGATCCATTTCTTAGGTAGTCCTGAACTTACAACCACAATTGGGACCAGAATTTCTGGTTTCCAAGCACCCAGGTTTTGACGATATGATTGTGTAGATGCTGTGACAGTTGTAAGTGTAAGGATTAGTTGTAAGTTACTTTTTTCACTGACATTGTAACTTCAAACAGTGGCTAAACAAATGGTTGTAAGTTGTATCAGTAAGCTTAAACCCATTGCCACTTGCAATTTCTAGAGCATGGGTGTCAAATGTGTGGCGTCACATTGCCATCACGTGACATATCGCAATGTTTTTTTCCCCTTCAGGGAGCTGAGGTGGGCATGGCCTGTGCATGATGCATCCAGCTGCCAGTTTCACACACCTGCCGGTCCTAGAGCACGATAGAGCTTCAAGCAGCTTGAGGTAAGAGGTTTTCTGCCTTTAATGATCAAAACTCTATTGTGTGAGTTCCCGGCTCTTGAATTCTGACTCTACAGCTGGTTGTTTGAGTTCATCTTCAAAAGAGGGTTGTTTCAAGAGAATTGTGACGTAATATTGTCTTTCAAAAGTTTGCAACTTTATACCCATGCTATCAAAGCAATATAGGACAAAACAAACAGGAGAGGTAATCCACGTGAGTAGATTCTTATGGCTTTCATAAAAGTCATAAGTCCTTTTTGATGCAGAACACCTTTAACTGATCCAATACAGGAATGTAGAGATCATTAGAGGGTTTTGTGGAAATGTAGAAGCCAGTCAGTCATTTCTCCTTCAACATTAGTCAGAACAGAGGTGTGACAGAGGTCCTCTCAGTAGACTCAGTAGTTCATTCTCATTGTTTTTGTAATCTTCAGAGGAGTTGGCAAGGAGAAGGGCAAAAATAATAATAATGAAGAGGCAGGCCATAATTGTGTAATTTATTTATTTATTTATTTATTTTATTAAATTTCTATACCGCCCTTCTCCTTTCAGACTCAGGGCGTTGAACAGCCAACTAAAAGCACAATATACAAAAGTTAAAAGCAATTTAAAATGATATAAATAAATTTGGCCCAATTTTAAGTTAAAAATCAATAACAAAAACTTTAAAACCGACATGGGGTCAGGCCAGCCCAGCTAACCAAAAAAGATGGGTTTTAAGGGCCCGACGAAAAGTTGGGCCCTTAAAATTAAAATTAAAGTGTATAAAAGGAAGGGAGCACTGATTGCATGGTCATAGTTGACTTTTGGGGGGCAGGGTGGGGTTTGATACTTCCATGAATGTTCCTGACTGTCAGATTAGCTGGGTTCTTCATGCTGTCTAACAATAAGGACAGATATTCCTAGAAATAAAGGAGTATTGAAAGCAGGGGTGCTATTCAGCAGGTTCTGACAGGTTCTGGAGAACCAATAGCGGAAATTTTGAGTAGTTCAGAGAACCGGCAAATACCACCTCTGGCTGGCCCCAGAGTGGGGTGGGAATGGGGATTTTGCAGTATCCTTCCCCTGCCATGCCCACCAAGCCACACCCACCAAGCCACGCCCACAGAACCGGTAGTAAAAAAAATTGAATTCCCCCACTGATTGAAAGGTTTCTGTATTATCACATATCACATGTTTCAGTAGTGAGACTTTCATGATGCACGTAGAGTTGAGAGAATTACCTTCCAGATGGTCTCAACCATATTGTTTTTGTCTTGACATAAACTTATTTTAGTAAAATGATTCTGTAGCATAATGTATTTCTCATCATAAAAAATTGAGTCAGATCAAATAAGTTCATGGACTATGTCTAAACTAAAAGAGAAAATTTATCTTCATATCAGAATAAGGTCACCAAAGGTTTATTCACATAATTTATATGTATTGCCTGTATTTTTTTTAAGGGCCAAGGATACTGGCAAACTTGTTGACAGATGAGAGTTGTGGAAATGTTGTGAAGGACTGTATTTATTCTGGCTCTGTTTTTATCCTTTTACAGATTGTAGATTGGCCGGGAATTGAAAATATGTACTCATCCAAATGAAATGTTTCTTCAAACTTTCTTCAGGAATCATTGCCAATGCCTGCACTTGTTGCTAGAAATCTGGCAAACTCTTTATTTCTCTGAATTGTGTGAATGCATCCTTCACAGCTCTGAACTTAAAAGATTGTTTCTGATGTCTCACACTTATTTATTACATGGGTGGACCACAACTGTGTTGCTTTGGATATAGAAAATGTATGGACTGATGGCCACATTTACTTTTGAAACACTAAAAGAGATTGCAATTACTTTTTTAAAAAACTTGTCATTCCCCCCCCCCCCCCCGGCACAAATGGCTTTGCAATTTATCTTTGACAAGAGCATTTTCCATGAGGTCAATGAAATCCAAGAAGGTCACTGTATAGGCAATTATGTGGGGGCTTCCCAAGCACGTGCCAAAGGAGAGGTTTTGATGTAGTAAAGAAGTACCTTCACAATCTGTTCTGAAGCCAATGAGGAGTACTTGGATCATATCCCAAAAAGGAAGCTGCACGTAGGGAAATGGCACAAGGGTTGTGTCTACAGACTGCAAATCCTTCCTTTTCAGGATTGATCATCTTATAGATGACATACAAGCCATATTAGCCACAGGTTAAAGTTGGCACCCACACTGATAGGTTTTTTATGTCCATAGTTAAGGAGTGGGATGGCTGATCTTTTTCAGTTTGGAAAAAAATGCAATTGACCAAGTTAATTGGCCAACTGATGTTCAAGCAGAAGACATGAATTCCAAAGAAACTACATGTGATAACTGTGCTCTTTCAGTGAGAACTAGCATACAGGCCAACACTAAAACTGACATTATTTGACAAATGATAACTTAAACTTCCTATGATTCACTTTCAAGTTATTTTCCCCCATCCAATTCTTTACTGCCTCCAACATTCACTGCATCCCAGGTTAATGATATATACTGTAACTGTGTATTTTAAAAATGTATTTAACACTTTTCCAGCATTTCATGTAGATGCTAACCAAGCCCTGTGGCACTCCATGCTAGAGTAGTTACATGTTCAGTGGTTTATGTCCCATTACTACCAAACAGAGCTGTCTACATGAATGGGAAACATGGTAAACAGTGCCCCCGCTCCCTGTCCTCATAGTGGTCCACAAGGACACGGTGGTTGATGTTACTGAACACTGCAAGGATATCTAATATGAACAGTCCCAACAGAAGAATGTGACTTTATTGATATAAGATGTAATAACAGAATCTTGAAAGCCTACTGTGGCTTCCCTCCTTCTTACAGAAAGTAGAATTAAGTTTTTTGAGCTCCTTTTTTGTATTCCCTCTTTTCCTCCCAGGACTGAATTATTTATTTTCTGTTACCAGTTCTCCTAACAAATCTTGCATTGCTTTATTAAGACTCCCTCTGCCCTTCTATATAGGTAGGAACACTTGTGGCCTTCCAAAAGTTAGATTCTTACCTTTCAACTAACCTAACTCCAGTTAACATAGTTAATAATGAGAGCTGTATGGGAATGCCACCCAACTATTGAAGTCCCAAATATTTCCTATTCCTGTTGTATATGATAACTTGAAGAATAAATAATCAATGCTCACTTTTACCTTTTCCTCGTCTTGCCTTGCCTTCCATTTTTACCCAACTTAAATTATTTTGGATCAGCATCTTCTTAAGTAGAAGAACTCACAAATCCATCTTTTCCTTCTTTTTTGTTCAGTTTCCTCAATTACATTCCAGCTACCAATGACCTTTTCTTCCTATCTATCTGACATTAGCTTTTCAAGATCTCTCATGAACATTTATAGATTGTGTGATTTGCCAAACCTTTTGATGCCGATGCCTCGAAGATTATTCAGCAAAAGACATTCCTATTCCAGAATCTTCTTAACCTGTTTGTTTGTTTGTTTGTTTATTCATCACATTTATACAGCCTCCCATCTCACAAAATGTGACTCTGAGCAGTGCAGAATAAAAAATTGATAAAACAATAATATAAAAAAATAAATCAACAATTAAAAATAATAATACAATTTAAAAAATGCATGTGTTCCTGATACATTTCTTTTTTAAAGTATTGTATTAAAATATATTTAATTTAAAAAAATATGGGTTTCAGATAATGACAAGATAATTCAGTTAATAAAGTATTTTATCTGTCATATTGATTAGCATTGTATGAGAGGAAAAAGGAACTTTGGAGACTTCATTCACTGATGTGTTGGGTTTCTCTAGTTTTAATGTTTTTGTTTTGGTACATTACATAACTATTCTTTCCATTCATTGTACAATTATAATATGGTGTAATCTGAGTCATGCCAAATAATTAGCTGGGCGCCATCTTTAAACAATTTCATAAGTGTCCGATCATGTGATGCCTATATTTGGCATTGTCATTGGGTTGAGTTTTTCAGAAAGAAAAATAATGCAACACCCCCCCACTTCTACTGGAAAGCTGGAATCCCTTCAAAAGTAGTCAGCACATGAGCCAAAGTATTTGAATTTGAGAAAGATTAAAATAATATGTCGTTTTTCATTATATGTTGGATAATCTCTTAAAGAGGAACATTCCACATTCCATATTACACGTCTTCTGGAACAGAAGTGGCAATCAATGGCCTCCTGACTGCATTTCTCCTCCACAGGGACGTCGTTTGCCACTTTTGGAATCTTCTAAAGTGAGACGGATCAAAATATGTTAAAATGTTATAGGCACATAGAGACATGAGGCACTTAAGATTTTTTTCCCTTCTCTCTCTCTCTCTCTCCCCCCCGTCTGCCCCTCCCTCCCTCCCTCCCTCCCTCCCTCCCCCCCCCTCTCTCTCTGTCCCAAAGGTGCTTTTTCAAGAGGCAACTGGACTTTCTGTGTTTTCTTTGAAGACATTTTGCTTCTCATCCAAGAAGTTTCTTCAGCTCTCACTGGATTGTGGGGAATGGAAGGATTTATACTCCTTGCAGACAGCTAGTCATTTGCATTCTTTTAGCAGGTTGTTAAGGTCACCTGGAGGTTTATCTGTATCGTCAAGATCACCTGAGTAGTGCAAATTGGTGTGGAGCCTTCTTGGAACTATTGAAAGGACTGTGTTGTAGATTGGAGATATATGATGTTGTATCCCTCCCCTTCTGCTGAGAGGACTGTTCAATTTTGACATAGATGGCCTCTTTCAAACCAGCAATCCTCTATCCAAAATATGGACTTTGTTGTCTTCAAAAGAGTGGCCTGTGTCTTTTAAATGCAGATGGATTTCTGAATCTAGTGCTGATGTGTTTGTTCTCCTATGTTGTGCCATGCGTTTATGAAATGGTTGTTTTGTTTCCCCAATGTACAGATCTGCACAATGCTCACTGCAATTGTATTGCATATACCATGTTGCTCAGTTTGTGTCTGGGTGTTTTATCCTTTGGGTAAACAAGCTTCTGCCTTAATGTATTCCTGGGTTTGAAGTATGCACGCATCTTATGTTGACTGAAGATCCTCCTGAGCATTTCTCCACCATCCCCACCATTCAGTCCAGTTGCCTCTTGAAAAAGCACCTTTGAGACAACCATGATCTGGATAACTGAGAATCTCTGTAGACATGTGTGTGTGCTGAAAATTGAGCCAAGTTCATCCCTTAAATCATTCCCCAAAACTCCATTTCCCAAATGTGATTCCATTCTCTCTGATGAGATAATGAGATCAGTAGCCCCACTATACCTAAGAAAGTTACAAAATTAATAGTAAGGCCACCAAGCCAAAATAATTCTCTACCACATAGTATAAAAGGGAGGGAGTGGAAAACTTCTTCAGGGTAATCTAGGTTAGTAAAAATGAAAAGAGCTGCATCGTTGATGGCTTAGAACTTTAAATGTGAAAACCAGCTCAAAACCATGTTAGCAGTATGTGTAGATTACAAAGCAATAAGATTATATAACACAGTCTTAGGTCAACTTCACATGCAGTATTTGTATCAATTTGACATTAGCGCCATATTCTTAAGATGTTGTCCTCTTCGACTGCCAAGCAGATTTTCTTCCGAATATGCTGTGGCATAGAACAAATAGCAAAATTTCTATTTTGTGATATGCTATGCTGGAACGCTATGGATCTTGGGGGTGAACTGTTTTTCCATTTGTAGGAATCCCATGTCATCTTAACTATCAGCAGCTGAATCCAAAGCTCCTTAAAAGATTTCATACACAGCTTCATCAGTAGACTTGATTTTAATCCTTTTGATCAATTTCACAGTCCCTGTAATCACACACAGAGAGAAACAACAGGTTTGATTGTCCTTGCTTATCTAAGCAATGTGCATTAAATTTCTACCCCATCCTATCTCCACTCTCCCAGCAAAAATCATTACTGCTTCATAAAAATACATACCTATAGCTTATCCATACAACATCTTACAACCAGGATTGTAGTTGCCAGAGAAAGTAGCAAAACTGAATGCAAAACTTCAGTATTATCCCTTTGTCACGGTTTTCGATAGGAATTTATTCAAAAAGAATAACATTTTATCAGCCAACCAGATTACTCCTTATACCAGAGGTTCAAACTCGCAGCCCTTGGGCCAGATGCATCATCCGCTGCCCATGCCCACCCCTGGGTTTAGCGAAGGGGGGGAAGTCGCAAAATGTCACATGACGATGGCGTGATGACATGAGTTTGACACCCCTGCCTTATACCAACAGCTCAAATGTTTTATAAGACAACCAGATATGTATTAAATGTACTAAAATGTACCCCCCCGGCTGGAGGGGTTAGGGGTGGGGGGCACCGTTTTGTGGTGGTTCTCCTCCTATCTCTCCGACTGGTCACAATTCGTGTTGACAGGGGGGCAGCAGTCGACCCCGAGGCACCTTGTTTGTGGGGTGCCACAAGGGTCGATCCTCTCGCCCCTCCTGTTCAACATTTATGTGAAGCTGCTGGGCGAGATCATCTGTGGTTTTGGGGTAGAGTTCCATCAGTATGCTGATGATACTCAGCTGTACATCTCCACCCCAGACCATCCCAACGATGCTGTGGAAGTGATGTCCCAGCACTTGGAGGCCGTGCGGATCTGGATGGGGAGAAACAGGCTTCGACTCAATCCCTCCAAGACTGAGTGGCTGTGGCTGCCGGCGTCCCAGTATAGCCAGCTGGTGCCATCGCTGGTTATTGGGGGTGAATCACTGGCCCCCATGGAAAAGGCTCACAACTTGGGCATCCTCCTGGATTCACGGCTGTCTTTAGAAGAGCATATGACGGCCGTGGCCAGGGGGGCTTTTTATCAGGTTCGCCTGATACGCCAGTTGCGTTCCTTTCTAGACCGGGACTCCTTATGCACGGTCACTCAAGCACTCGTCACTTCTTGTCTGGACTACTGTAATGCTCTCTACATGGGGCTTCCCTTGGGGTGCACCCGGAGGCTCCAGCTGGTGCAGAATGCAGCCGCACGGGGGATTATGGGAGTGACGGGGTGCTCCCATGTGACCCCTCTCCTGCGCGAGCTGCATTGGCTCCCGCTGGACTTCCGGGTGCGCTTCAAGGTGTTGGTGATCACCTTTAAAGTGCTCCATGGCTTAGGCCCAGGGTACTTACGGGACTGCCTTCTGCCACCGATTGCCTCCCACCGGCCGGTTCACTCCCACAGAGAGGGCCTCCTCAGGGTGCCGTCAGCCAGACAATGCCGGCTGGCGACCCCCAGGGGGAGACCCTTCTCTGTGGTGGCACCCACCCTCTGGAACAATCTACCCCCAGAGATACGAGTAATCTCCGACCTCCAGACTTTTCATCAGGCCCTAAAAACCCATCTTTTTCAACTAGCCGGGCTGGCCTGATTTTATGTTGCTTTTATATAGTGATACTGATCTAAATTTTAAATTTTGAATTAGTAATACCTTTTAACTATATGGGCCAAATTATTTAATTTATTTTAAAATTATTTTAATTTTTATATACATATGTTTTATTCTGGCTGTTCACTGCCCTGAGTCCGAAAGGAGAAGGGCGGTATAAAAGTTCAAAAAATAAATAAATAAATAAATAAATAAATAAATAAATAAATAAATAAATAAAT
>WNWU01000001.1:12712107-12758370 GCA_012654045.1 Ptyas mucosa | reverse complement strand
AATAAATAAATAAATAAATAAATAAATAAATAAATAAATAAATAAATTTTTTAAAAAAACTTTACAAGACTTGCATGCTCTGAAAATGTACAAAGTGGTGGTGGTCATTCTATCCCTTTTCTATGGAGAGAGGTTGAGAGTTTATGTGTTATTCCATTAGCTAGGTAGTTCAAAAGACATGGACTTCCTGATTTTATTACTCTCCTATCAGTTGTATGTAGCATGGATTGGATCATAGTGTTCTCCATCTATTGTAATGTGGGAAACACATTGTACAGCCAGCTTCAATCCTTTCTGAAGAAATAGGGGAATGGAAACAGTGCTATATGGAAATATCTTCAGTTAGCAGGCTAGCTGCCCTGTGCTGAGTTAAATTATATTTATATGAATATTTTCTTTAAAAAATTGCACATGACACCTTGCAGTTATTCAAAGAGAGGTTGCCAGTGTATAAATGAGTTTTGCAAGGCTATTTTTCTTCAACTAGAATTGCAGCTAAAATATTATATAACTGGGCAAATCCTTGAGGTTTCTTGCTTCAAGTAAATTTTCAACGAAACGCTCCTCTGAAACTGTTTTATGAAGAATTTTGGAGAAGCAGACACAGTTCGTTGCTTTACTGTTTTATGTAGCCCCTCCTCAACCCCTTTCTGTCTATTGCAAGATCTGAAAAAATCTTCTGGCTGTCCCTGCTAGGAGACCTTGAGGGAAGCTGTGAAGCAACACTCTCTTCCACAGCCCCCTCTTAAAATTTTCCATCACCTTCACAGAGCCACCTCTGACTGACAGAGTGGAAGAGATGAGAGTAATGCAAAGTGCTTTCTCTATGCAAAGTGTGAAGAGTATCCTGTCTCCTCCACAGTGTGATGCTTTTTGCTGAGACAATTCTAAGCGGCTTTATCTTGTCCTAGTATGTCAATCTAATGTTAAAAAAAAGGCATTCCAGGCTTCTGAGGCCATTCACTCAACCCTTTAGAAAAAGATGGGTGCAAATATGTGCCCTATCTTTCCACTAAGAATCTTACTTCCTCAACACATCTCTACAATATCTACAACTCAATAATTCCCAAACAGTATCTCTATCCTGTCTCAGTTCATTAGCTTTCATCTGTCTGACTCTTCTCAAGCTCTGATTCAGAACATCAATATCTTAACCTGTATTAGATGAAAAGGAGAAGCTGTATATTGGTGATAAAGCAGCTTCCACCCTCTATTTAATCTGTGCTATTAAATACAGGTAGAATTTTTTTAAAAAAAAAGCACATGGGGGATGAAAATAGAACCCTAAAGAATCCCAGTTAAGATTTATTTCTAAGTTGAATAGTTCAGGACAATAGGTGAATTATTTTTTCTCCAATGCACAATGTAGAAAATAATGATCTAATGTTCAAATCTATGAATTACACCCAACATTGTAAACTTCCTTAATGGAATGAATTGGATATTTCACATTAACAAAGGAAAAAGGTGTAAACCTCGTAACTGTATTTATCTGTGATTAAATCCTACTGCAGTTAGTGGAACTGACCTCTGAAATCCAACCAGCAAAGTCCCATAGCTAAAATCTTGCCCTCCTTTTAACCAAGAAAAATATTTCGTATTTCTATGAATCATTTCAGACTTTACTGCTTCAAATGAGTACAATATTTTTATTACATTTATTCTAGCCTTCAACTGTTCATTAAAGTTTTTACATTTATAGCTTCGCTGAAAATTAAATTTTCCCTAGAGATTTATTTATCTGTTTGTGGTTTAATTCATCTATATAATATTGGTTCACCCTTGAAATTGGGACAAAAAATAGCAATTTAATTATAACGTGTTGGAATAGATAACAAAGGTGAGGACTGTAATGTCAGGACATAAATAATGCTTTTCACCAAAATGTCACCATTCCTGTCGGACAGCAGCTATGTATAGCCTTTCTTATTTTAAAGTTTTTATTGTTGGTACTGTCTTTAAAAATAGAAATGTTGAGACAAAAAAAACATGAAGAAAATATTCTGTCATTCTCTTCACAAGGAAAGTTGTGAGTGAACCTTCAGATGACTTCGACTATATCTGGATCACAATTGGCAAGCTCTTGTTACTATTATGGCAATGGGAGATGGAATATTGAGGCTGGCAAGGATTCATTGGTAGAAAAAGGGAAAGAATCATTAAGTCTAACAATTCATGTAAAATCTAGTCCTGTTCTGTCATCTATTTCCAATTCAATATGCGAGAAGTGGTGAGCCTAACTTCTGTCTAATTTTCACTCTCGCAAGTCACAACAAAGGGTTCCTTCTCTACCGGTATAGTGCAATTGTTAGGAATGGGAGCTTTCATGAACAGTCCTATGGTATCTGATGACTGCCATCACAATATGACATGGATGTATGGAGGATGGGGGGATACCACTCTTTTTTCTATGCTTAATTCCACACAATAATCAATAGCATAAACAGGATTACCATTCCATCTGATTCTGTATTCTAATATGGTGGCTACAATAATAAGACATTTCCCTGAATTATTATGTACCGCCTGACTTTTTATTTATATTGCCAAGCATTTAAAAGCATGTATGTATTTCTTACATGTGTGAGTATAGAACCAGTTTGGTCTAGTGGTAAGGCACCTATCTAGAAAAACCAAGGAACAAACACATTTAGTTGATCCCCAAAAATAGAAGACCCTTTTTCCTGCACTTTTAGGAATGCAGGAAAAGAACAAAAAATATGAGTGCAACGTTATACTTTTTGTCTATGCAGATACCCTAATGCCGTGATGGCGAACCTATGGCACGCGTGCCACAGGTGGCACGTGGAGCCATATATGTGGGCACGCAAGCATTGCCCTAGCTCAGCTCCAGCCTGCATGTGTGTGCTGGCCAGCTGATTTTTGGGCCTTTTGGGCCCACTGGAAGTTGGGAAACGGGCCGTTTTTGCCCTCCCCAGGCTCCTAGAAAGCCTCTGGAGCCTGGGGAGGGCAAAAAAACGGGCCTACTGGACCCACAGTGCCATCACGTGCCGAAAGCAGGGGTCACATAGGGGTGGTTGCGCGTGCATGCACGGGGGTGGGGCACATCACATTATGGGTGTGGGCACGTGCATGCTCGACCCTGCCCCCCCCCTGTTTTGGCACGCGACGGCAAAAAGGTTAGCCATCACTGCCCTAATGTAAAGAACCAGATCCAAAAAAAGACCTAATAGAGGCAACCTGTACAGGTTGGATGTCTTCTGTATTTCTTGGACTATATTTCCCACTATTCATAGTGCAACACAAGTTGAAGTTGTAAAGTAGGGGAAGACTGTTTAGTGCACAGAATGATGGCCATAGACAAATTATCCACATGTCAAATATTATTTTAGCTATGAAGCAGAACCTATGGTACAGACAGAACATGAAAAAACAGATTGGCTCCAGATTGGCAAAGGAATACATGATTGTATATTCTACCCTTATTTATTCAGTCAATATGCTGAATATATATTAAGGTTGGAAGAAGTGGAGCATGACTTTAAAACTGGAGGAAGAAAATTGGTTGTATATCAGCATATGCTGATGACACAACCCTGATAGCTGAAAATGCATAGATCTGGATTCTGGAAGCTCTAGTAATAAAAGTCAAGGAGCACAGAGAAAAATGGGACTAAAATTAAAAATAAAGAAGACCAAACTAATGACAACAGCTAGAACAACCAGCCTTAGAATTGATAATAAACATATTGAAGTAGACAATTTCTCTCTTTTATTAATACTAAAAGAAACAAGCACTTAAGAA
This sequence comes from Ptyas mucosa, assembly GCA_012654045.1. Classification (NCBI taxonomy): domain Eukaryota; kingdom Metazoa; phylum Chordata; class Lepidosauria; order Squamata; family Colubridae; genus Ptyas; species Ptyas mucosa. The sequence goes on along the minus strand of WNWU01000001.1, from coordinate 12,754,604 downwards.
ATATGTGAGAGACCAGTACTTGATAGAGAAGCATGAAGGTCTTGGAAAAGATATTCAAAGGCTGTGATGGCTTTATACCTCCAAAGAACCATACTTATAAAGATCAAAATTGTGCAAGCTATGGTATTCCATGTGACGCTCTCTGGAAGCAAAAGTTGGACTTTGAAGAAGAGAATAGGAAGGGTATTGATGTTTTTGAACTTTGGTGTTGGAGAAGAATTCTGAAAATACTGTGAACTGTCAAGAAAACAAGCCAATGAATCATTGAGCAAATCAACCTAATCATTGAGCAGCATCGAGTTCTCACTAGGCTCACAAATGACCAGGCTCAAATTACCCTGCTTGGACACATTATGGGAAGATCTAACCCTCTGGAAAAGGTTATAATATTGGAAAAGATGCAAGGAGAAGGAAGTAGAGGATGACCAGCAGCAAGGTGGATAAACTCAGTTACAGTAGTGATAGGTTTACTATTGGAAGATCTGAAAAACCAGGTTAGGGACAGATCATCACGGGGAAAAATCTATCTGTGTGATCTCTACAAGTTGAAAATGACTTGATGGCACATAATCAATCAATCAGTCAATCAATCAATGAAGCAGAACTCCCTCATCTGGGCTGTACAAATCTGGATAGCTATTGGATGGCAGTAATGAAATACACATGAGATTCTAGTGGTCATCTAAACTTTTGAAGCAAAAGTAGTTAGCCTATATGAACAATTCTAAGTATTTTTTATTTAAACAATTTATATGGCTGCCCATCTCAGTATTGAGACTGTGAGCTGTGAACAAAAAAATTAAAACCAGAAAACTACAAAAAAAATCAATTAGTGAAGAAGAAATTGCCATCACAATTAATAATTGCTTTTTTTTAGCTCAGATACAAACCACTATCAAAGGATAGAGTCCATGTTTTTAAACATCTTTATATAACAGAGTTCTTTCAACTCATGAAATAATTATCTTTTCCCCTCTTCACTCCAGGACGTATGACCCAGTTCCAAGTATCTGTGTACTCAGAAAGTTGAAATTACTTCAAAGTTAAAACTAATCATTTTCTGAAACAAATAGCCCTTCTAAAAATATTTAAGGAATAAAAGCCTTATAAAATGTTCTAATATAATAAACACAACTGATTTAGAGCTGGTGTTAGTGATTTGTATTGCTTTTTTGGATATACTCATGTGCAAGAACAATGTTAAGTAATGCTAAATGGGAAATGCATTGGAAGAGACATATTTATAAACCATTGTTTAATTATGACATCCGATCTTTTGGAATTTGACCCAGAAAGAAAAATATTCATTAGAATTTCCCCCTTCCTCTGATATATATATATATATATATATATATTGGCAATGCGATGAAAACCTTTTAGGCATCCTTCTGCAATAATATTGTCTTTTATGTTTTACTCTAAGCACTGTAGAATGTCTGTCAGTCAACAGCACTGGTAAATAAAGAACTTATCTGGCTGTTCTCCAAGAGTCAGAAAATGCCACTGTTGGCTGTGACCAGCAATTTTTCTAATTTAGGTCTATGCTGCATCATGTAATCATATGCTTTGCTTTGTGGATATTGTACATATACCAAGAGTGAAGTCAGATGGTCAAAACTGAATACAGAATGGACAGTCATCATAAATGTGAGACAGACAACACATGGATAAGACAGTGCAGGTTGGTGTAGATTAGGGAGAATGCAGAGTTTTAAAAGGTAAATAAATACTTCATCATCTGGGGTAGATTTTCAGCAGGCACAATTAGATTGTGGTCACCTATTATTAACTACCTTATCTGCATTTGTCTTTTGGTTTGTAACTGGGGCATTAATGAGAAGAAATAGCCCACTGCTAAGAAACAAAGGCATAATGTCAAAAGCATTCGGGCAGACAGCTTCTGTAAATGACTGCCTTGTTTGGAGTCTTATGTTCTCTGAGATTTGCCAAGTGAATGGAAAGAACAGGCAGAGCCGCCCAATGGCATCATGACAGTCCTGGCTGGACTGTCATGAAACTCTACTGGGACAGAAGAAATAAAGTCCAAAATTAAGTGCAGCATCAAGCACAGGGAGTCCCACCATGTGGCAGGCACTAGAATCAGGTTCCAAGTGAAATTTAAGATCTAGCACAGAGAGGCCAGTAGCGTAACAGGTCTAAAGCAGGGCCAACCCACAGAAAGTTAATATATACAAATATGTTCCCTACAATGAGTAGTCTGGGAAGGAAGGTTTTTAAGTCTGAGCACTACCAAATATCATAGTTATAAGAAAGGCCTTAGGCATATAGACATGACCACAAGAAATTCTAATTTTCCCTTCATCTAGCCATATCTTGTTTGAACTGACCTTTCCCAGACTGAATTAGGGCTCAGTTAAGCAGCATTTCAGAAGGGATCTAAACCCTCAGAAGGGGTCTAAACATCATCATCTTCTTTTAATGACCCCATAATCCCTTGCAGGGTGGAGTCTGGGCAACTGAATGGAGCTGAGTGTTTACTGGCCAGATGCCCTTCCTGTCGCCAATGTGGAGGTTTTATTCAGCAGATATAGTTTTGTGCGCAGAGAGAGAAATATCTGTTTCTACCTAGGATCGAACTCATAGCCTCCTGATTGTGAGGCGAGAGCTCCATCTCTAGGCCACCGCATCTCTCAAGGTAAGTCTGAGACATCACCCCTAAGAAAACAGGAACAACATTGACTTTTGCTTCGCAGGCAGCGACTTCAATGGGCCAAGTTTTCTGAAGTCCTCCAGACAATTGAAGTACAACCACCAACATGGTGTGAAAAAATGATACATGCATTCTCAAAACATTTTAAACAATGAAGAATATATGAAGAATAAACAATGAAGAACACCACAGTCACTAATCAATATTTATGACAATGCTGCTGATATTGACCAAAGCAAGGAAGGAAGGCATATGACTGTCGCTACTATATAGTGCTGGGAGAAATATCCATCTGGTTCAATTCCAAGCTGGGAGAAAGGCACAGGAGACAAAATGGAGGCTGGAGGCTGATTGGAAAGAGGGTCCATTTACTGATGAACAGAAGTACATGTTTGTGGTTCTGGTGCAAAAAACACATGGAATTGAGAGTGGGGTTTTTTTATACCTTCTCTTGGGCTGAGCTTCCTGTTCCTGTGCAAGAACATGTATTCTATTCGCTGTTGTCAGATTGCTATGGGGTCATATTTGTCTGAGCTCTCTGGTTTGGTTGAAGTTTGCTGAGTGATGCAATGTTCTTAGGAGATTGTGCAATGCAGTTAGCATTTCTGCTAAATGGTCCTATTATGTCCTGAAGGGCCATATCTTAATCCCATCACCCTGGAGCTGAAGGTCTTTTGTCTTGTAGATAGGCTGGCTCAGTCCTGCTGGGGCTATTAAGAAAGATGGAGGCTGATTTGTAAGAATATGTTTCTCCTTTAGGGAAATAAAATTATTATTATATTATTATTATATTCTACCTTTTTAATATTTCTCAGAATATTTTATACTTCTAGGAGAGGGGTTGGTGCTAACTTTCTACAATAGTAGTGCTGCATCAGGAACTCTTTCTGATAAGTTAACAGTGAACTTTCTATGACATCAACCTTCCTCCAGCACTTATAAATACAACCTGGCCAATACCACTCTGCCCTCCACAAAGTGAGTGTACTCGGCATGAGCTCAGCATTGTCCACAAATAGCCCTCTTTTGACAGCCAAACACGGGGGAAGGAAGCCAGCTGACTGGGAAGAGAGTAAAGAATTAGCTCTTCAGAAGAAGAGTTTTTATTTCTGTGGAACTATACCTGTAAAAAAGGAAGGCATTTTGCAGTCCTGTTTAAGGGGACCTATTCCGGGGAGGGGGGAGCCTCCAAACAGTAGAAATCACAGCTATCTTCTTAGAAGAAATAAGCAAACATCCTCTCTCAGACTGAAAAAGAAAGAAAACATGGGGTATTCACCATCAGAAAGCGTATCTTACAAAGCAAAATGACTCCTTTAAAGTGGGCTTCAAGATTAGCTTTTGTACCTTGTTTTTTTTTCCACTTCTTCTTCTTTACTTTGATGGATGAATTTCAGGACTTATTTCTACAGTTTTCTTCCCTTCATAAAATGTGGGAAAATGGGATGTCATATTTCAGGATCAGAAAACGGGGATTCCATAGAGCCCTGCTGATGATTCACCTCTGCTTTAAAGCCCACACAATATCACAAATATCAATTTTTCCATACTCTATATGATTTTATTGAATAAAGCTGTAAAGAAAGTCCATGACCTGTGAGCCACTGTGGTCACAAAACTCATTTGTGAAGCATGTCACTAACCCTACTGTTGACCACATATGATTCCAGGTAGCCCATTACTCAATTGACTGATGTGCTACAGATAATCTCTTCTACTGGATCACTTTGGCTTTTGCCTTTTCTCCTAGTGAAGCTGTCCCATATTTGTGCATTTCCCCATTTATTTTCAGCAGGAACGCTAACTTCCTTTGATGGAAGGAGAGGGCAACCTTTATACTCAACCCTCTGCTACTGGCAGCAAGTATACAGCAAGTAGACTCTTTCAGTCTTAGCAAAACAGCTCTACAAGTTGCCTAGCTGGAAATGTCAGGCTCTCTGGATCAGGACTTGGCACTACATCTGAATCTTCCTAACATGGCTGTTGTGTTTGGACTCTGCTGCAGTCTCTCAGACATCAGGCATAGGGCAGCTAGATAAGGATCTTTATTGAAGGAATCTTCATTGAACAAGTTATTGTCCCTATATCATAGGAAGGGTGCAGTTTCTCTCTTATACTTATGAAGTTAAAATCTATTGCTTATTTTTACTATCTTCCTACAGTTCAACGAGTGCTTTGACTTGTTCTTCATAGCCTTGAAGCTAATCAGTTATTAACCAGCATCTCTGCCTTCAAATCCACTGGCTTTGGGTTTATATTTTTCAGGAAAGAAGGGGTAAAACTCATATTTCCCTCATTTCTCAAAGTGATATTATAAGATTTAGTATGCATGGGGAGAGGGAAAGTATATCTGTGCATATATGTACAGTATATTGTACGAAAGGATATGTGAGGAAAAGGGAGAAATTACTATATAGGACAAAGTGGATATCTACAGTATGTGTATTGGTAGATCTACATGTGAGAGATTGTTATAGATGTACATGTGAAAGAAAATGTGGCTCTCCAAACTTTAAAAAGTTGGATTTAAAGCACTGGTTCCTAAATTTCTTACTCAATAGATCAGTCAACAGAAGGTAAACATTTTTGTTAAAACAAAATTGTCTGATGGATCTGGAAATCATATCCTGGGTTTCACTTGGCATTTGGTTCTCTGTCACGGGGAAAAAAATGGTGTTTACAACTATGACAACTTCCAAAAGTGTGGACTACCCTCAGAACTCTCAGCATCAGCCATGCTGGTGGGGAATACTAGGAGTTGAAGGCCATATATCTGGAGATGCTGAAGTTGGGGAAAAGTGCCTCAGATGATCACAAGCAGGAAAATAGAAAGAAGGTTGAATATTCTGTGATTGCTAGATAATTTGACCTAATAATAAATGATTAAAGCAAGTGTTAATGGACATTAGTATTCAGGAGGGAATTGATAATAGCTATTTGGTTGGTTATTGGGGGGTGGGGGGAAACCTAGGACGATCTCTATATCCTAACATGGATTGATCAAACAAGAAGATTTAATACATTTCCATTTGTAGATGACACACAAGAATCAGTGATGCCAATCATGATCCCAAATGGTTCCAAGTTACTTACCGTAGAAGATTGCTACTGCATGAAAAATGACTGTTGAGCACGCACGTATATTCATGCCCTAGTATCACTTTACTCTGTTTTTTTCTTCTCTCGTCTTCTCAGCTTTCAGTTTATGGGAAAAGCTGCTATCTCTAGATAAATTCATCAGCTCTGGTGGATAAGTAAATCCAAGAAGCACGGAAGCAGGAAGTGTGTCTCTAAACTCCCCGTGTTATTTCAGGCTCAGAAATTAACTGATGGAAATAAACAATTCTTTAGTTTTATTAAAGAATAATAAAATTGACTTGCAAGAACTTAATGTGCTCCATCCCTATTCCTTTGAGCAATGTCTTTTAGCAAAAACAAAGCCAAAAAAAAAAAGGAACGGAAAAAATGTTTTTACCAAAACAGATTCTTTAGTTAAGCCGAACCTTTCAGCCTATCACCAGCCGCATACCAGTTTAGAAAGCAATCCTTCCTTAAAGTATATTTTCGGATGGATCAGCGAACAAGAATGACTTCCTTTCTGTGAAATTCTTGTTTTTCTTTTAATTTTTGTCTCTGTTATAATTTTAACTTGTCTTAGACCTTTGGTCTAGAAAGTCTAGTCATTTTCATTTTTAGCTGTATGCTTGCATCCCTTGTTCTGCCGGGTTCAGAACAGGCCTTTGAAAATGATATTCTGATTTTAATTGAAGAATTTAATGAACAGATGCTGCTAGTTTGTTTTGAAGCATGTGACTGAATATTTTCATAGGTCATCTGTCACCCAGAGACACATGCTGTCCTTGAACTGCTGACAAAACTGCCACTTAGCTTTTAGCTTATCAGATACCCAGAAAGGCAGACACTTGGGAAGCCCAAAATTGTAGGAAAGCATGGACATCAAAAAGCTTTTTAGTGTCATTTTCTCATAAGTAAATATTCGAAGGGGAGTTAGAATGCTTTTTCCCCTTTGTGTGTATCTGTATGTGTTTTGCTAAAGCTGATTGCTGCTTCTTCTGCCCATTACTTGTTCCAGATGAAAACAAAGAATGAATAAAGCCATTAAAATGGTCTCTAGTGTATAAAATCAATGCCAGTCATAGATTGAAAGTTGCTTTTATCAGTATGCATCTAGGCTATCTAGATGCAGTCTGCAAAAATCTAGACAATCCTTAGGTGGTATCATGGAGTTGGGTTAATCATTATTTTTACAGCCCAGATCTGGATACAGTGACATGATAGCAGTGTTCCAATATCTAAGGGGTTGCCATAAAGAAGAGGGAGTCAACCTATTCTCCAAAGCACCTAAAAGCAGGACAAGAAGCAATGGATGGAAACTACTCAAGAAGAGAAGCAACCTAGAACTAAGGAGAAATTTCCTGACAGCTACAACAACTAATCAGTGGAATGACTTGCCTCCAGAAGTTGTGAATGGTCCAACACTGGAAGTTTTAAAGAAGCAATTGGACAACCATTTGTCTGAAATGGTATAGGATTTCCTGCTTGAGCAGAGGGTTGAACTAGAAGACCTCCAAGGTCCTTTCCAGTTGTTCTGTATTTTCGTAATATGAAACAATTGTTTTGCCTCTAAGCCCCTTTTCTTGTTTGTACATCATGAAAACATGCTGCTTCAGCTTCTTCTGATAATCAATCCACTGGGCAGTCACAGTCCAGATGTAAGGACTTCAACTCCCACATCTAGCTAGCTAGGGAATTCTGAAGTTGAAGTCCATGCATCATAAAGTTGCCAAGATTGAGAAACATTGATGGAAGCACACCCTTTCCCTTAACTGTTTCAGAAATGTGAAAGGTTTCTCCTAAAGAGTGCATTGGGAAAAGTCACTGAAGTTACTGATAGTGAGACAGAATTGGCTGTTCCTTCTTACTGCTTGCCTCCATCTCCTTAGGCTTCTGAAAACAAAAAATAAATGCAGTATTTGCACCCAGACTATCTGATGTAAATGACTGGCTTAATTCTTAATAAGGGTTCGACAAGAGGGGGTTTCAAACTTTTTTTTAAAAGGAAACTTGTTTTAAAAAAAAAGTTGGAACCCCTGATCAAGAGATGAAACTCTAATGGTAAAGAAGGTGATTGATTGAATTTGAAGGAGCCTTCACTTTTTTGCCCTTCATCTCTTATGTAACCCTATTAAACTCTTGTGGAACCCTAGGTACCAGCTGGAAAATCTCTGTTTTACATGGAATACCCCAACTGAGAACATAGTTGAGAGGGTTTTGGGTTTTTTTACCAGTTTGGACAGGGGATGAAGGACAGGGGTGGGTTCTACTTACCTTTACTACCGGTTCGCAATGGGGCCACACGCAAGCGCAGAAGCTTCTGCATATGCGCAGAAGCATTTTCATGATGTCAGGCTCAGTGGGCGGAGCCTCCCGCCGGTTTTACTACTGGTTCTATAGAACCGGTGCAAACAGGGGGCAACCCACCACTGATGAAGGAGGATTACTAAGGACAAGTTTAGTTATAGCTATGGGCCTCACTGAAGAAAGAAGTCACAAGACTTTCTATCCTGAAGATTACTCCAGGATTCATAGAAGCAACGGTAGTAGTCTCTTTGAAAACAAACTCTGCCCGTTGTTTTGCTTATTACATTTACATCCTACCTTTAATTTTGGAGCTCAAGATGGGACACTCCCTCCTCTTATTTTTGTCTACAAAAACAATTCTGTGAGGTCTGGTTGAGAGAGACCAACTAGTTCCAAATTTCCTAGTGAGCTTCTGGAGTGAAAAATGTTAAGAACTTGAGATATTAAAAGTAGGAAAATACACCATATTCCTTCATCGCTGTGCCCATGACCTGTTCAAATGCAAATTTCCTTTGGCTTGACGAAAATACAAAATCATCCTTGTATCTTCCAAGATGTTTTTAAAATGGCCCGTTCTTCTGGTATTCATCAAACATCAGCTGATCCATGGAAAGAAGATGCTGAGATATGTCTGCATATAATTTCTGGTTGATTTCTAACACATGGGAGGGAAAAATGCATCCTAGTTTTACTTCATAACTGTATTGAAATGAGAGAGCATAATCTGCTGTCTTTCTGCTGGTCACTTTTATTTCAGTAGATGGTGCTCTTGCCTCTTCTTTTTACTGAAGTCTGCCCCGGTTCCATCCCTAACTCCAGAATCAAGAGTATCATCAACAGATACAGTTTTCCTGCTTTCAGCTGCATTCAACTAGGCCAGAAATTTAAGTGTTCTGAGTTTTGACATTCTTGGCAATCGAATCACAAGGGCAAAGACGTAAATCGTTTCAAATCAAAGGAATTTGGCAAACAGATGAGAAGAGTAAATAAAAGCAAAAAAACAGAGAGCTGGAATGTCATTATCCGAAGCAGTTGTCCACTTTTAAGTAAATAGCCACTTCCAAACACTGACATTGCTTTTTGGTTGTGTGATTGCAGAAGTTGCCTTTTATTGTAAACCCGCCCCCTCCCCATTGTTTCTTTAATTTCCTCCAGTCACTTTATGAGGCTTATTCTATCCAGGCTTACTCTGGCTCAAGAGGGAGATACCAAGTCTTCATGAAGGTTTGCAGAAATATAGCAATATTTAGAAGCAACCTAAGAAAGGAACTAGAAATAGTGGTGTGTGGAATCAGCAAAACCTGAATAGAAAAAAAAAGTATAATCCCACTTAATATTATTTTCCTGGAGTATCTCTTATTGCCTCCCATAGCACACTTATGAGTATTTGATTGTGCAAACCAAGGCCTTGTCGCCCCTGATTACTTTCTAATATCTTTTTTAAAAAAAATTGCTGCTAACCATTCTGTTTTTATGAGACAAAATAGTCCTATACAGCCAAAAAAGGCAAAATGCTTTAAGCATGTTAGGAAATGTTAACTAATGCTTGCAAAACCTTTACATGCAGCTGGTATGCAAACAAGCACACTCTTTAGCCCTGCTTTGAAGTACATTTCATCTGATAATCCCTAAAGAATGAAAAATCGGGATTCCTTATACATTTTTACAAACCCTGCAACATCCTGCTATTACAGCCTCACACAGCTATAAACGATATATTAAAATGCATTTCTCATCATTAAATACATAGAGTCCTAGGAGCATATTGTTTGACAATTAAATGCATTACGACTGGAAATCACCCTTTTCCAATCATTGTGGTTCCAGACTTCAAAGTATAACTCTTGCTGACAACATAATAAATTCTTCTGGTAAACCATGCAAAGTTAGTCAATAAATACATCTGACAAATGAGAGTTTGGTGAGCAGTTATATTTGAATAAGTACATCCTATATCCCAGAAGTTGTAACATTAATATTGTAGGCATCTTAAAATAAGATGAGAACTCGCTTGTATATTCCAAGGAAAAAATGTCAACCTAAATCACAACTAACTCCTAGCAGATGAACGTAGAAGCCTTACTTGCTGTCCATTATTCTTCCGAACTGACCTTCTTTATTGGCTTTCTGAAAAATAAAATCACTAGATCGAAAGTATTTTATTTGTTTGTTTGTTTGTTCCAGCTATATTCCACCTTACTACTGAAATGAATTGTCTAAGTCAGTAATGGCTAAATGCATTTGCGCGGGCCTCCCATCGTCCAGTTGGTCTTCGGGTCTGTGCCACGCATGCCGCGGGGGCGTGGGGCATGCAGGGGGCTCATGCACATGTGCGGGGGCGGGGCACATGCAGAGTGGCCCGCAGGGACACTCTGGACCGAGTGGCCAAAGCGTACACGTGTGCCCAAACCCCCAAAATGCAATGCACGGCCTCTGCACATGTGCCCTGCTTCCCATGCATGCACACACCCCTCTGCATGTGCCCCGCCCCCGCACGTGTGCACGAGCTCCCTGCACGCCCCACGCCCCCGCGGCATATACGTGGCACAGACCCGAAGACCAACTGGACGACGGGAGGCCCGCGTACATGCACGGCAGAGCTGAACTGGGGCGACCACTCACATGCCCGCAGAGAAAGTGCTGCGTGCCACCTTTGGCACATGTGCCATAGGTTCGCCATCATGTGTCTAGGTGGATATCTATAATTGAAATTCAGAAACAACTTTTTTTTAGAAAAATAAATGAAAAGTCATACAAAACATAATAAACATTAAAAGCCTAATGAGTGTGGTGGAATGTGCACCTGTGGCAGCAGAGGGGGAGGATTTTATCAACGCAGCTTTCCCAGTAATAGGCCCCATTCAAGAGACTTTGAAACCCCAAGCTGGATAAAGGAGAGAGAAGAGGATAATGGTGGCCACACCTTAGAATCTTTGAGGATATAGCTAGTTTAGAAAGTTAGAGCTTTAGTTTGGCAAGATTCTGTCCATCAATCACAAGCAAATAGAGGATTGGACTTGCTTGGATCTCTCTGTCTCGTCTTTGGGCTTGAGCCTGAAATTAAGAGGTGCGTTTTTAAAAGCCAAATTGTCAAGAATTGTCAATTCCTCACATGGAACAGCCTGAAAATGAAACAAGAAAAGTCCCTCTCCTGCACACTTAATAACTGATAAACATGATCCCTTCAGAAAGTCCTCTCAGGTATATTTTAAAGACTGAAAATGTATGTTATGAGAGTGACAGTCCACAGATAGTCAGGTTCTAAACTGTCTAAACTTATAAAAGATGAGGATCTCTACAATAAATTCATGGTAGCAAATTTGTTCCAAATTATTGTTTGTAATTTTATACTACTTAGAGAACATTGTCATTCATTCCCTGTCTGTGGCCATGTAAAGCTGTGTATGAGAATAATGTATTATTAGGCAACTAACCCAGAAGAGGGTATCTTATCTAGCATATCAAATATGTAGAGAAATTGTAAAAAATAGCACCTAATTTTTTAATTAGAAGTGTAGATTGCTATTGCAGGAATACTTGTAAATTGAAGTTGGTAGACCAAGAGACATTTGCTGTATTTCTTAAATGTGTATTTCTTACTGAATGATTGATTGACCATATGATTACAGTAAGATTTCTAATGCAAAAAAAATATAAGATTACTGTATGATGAAGAGGGGGAAAAATAACTGAATGCAGTTTTACATACAAAATATCAGTTTATATCCCTGGCATATTTATTTTTAAAAGTATCAAAGATAGGGCCAATGTATGGTAATATTATGAATTGCATATACCCTGTTTCCCCAAAAATAAGACATCCCCTAATAATAAGCCCAATCTGGCTTTTGAGCGCATGTGTTAAAATAAGCCTCCCCCTGAAAATAAGCCCTCCCCGAAAATATTTAAATGCAGAACTGGAAATCAGGTAAGACAGCAAGAGGAGCCCCATCTTGCTCCACGCACCCCAAAATAATAAAACCTCCCCAAAAATAAGGCCAAGCGCTTATTTCAGGGTTCAAAAAAATATAAGACAGGGTCTTGTTTTCGGGGAAACATGGTATATATTATGTATACTGAGTAGTCTATGTATTATGAAACTTAATTTCCAATATCTCTAGCCAGCACAGTGTAGGATGCTGTTCAGGGACTTATGGAGAAGAGCTCTGAGACCATAAAGAATAAACAATTCCAAACTTAACAGAAAAATCCTTTATGGCAGCTGGTGATAAAGCAAAAATCTTGTTTCCACAAACTGTATACTCTCTCCATCAGATTACTAAACACACACACACACACATATATATACCCATCTGCATATAAACTGATCCAGAAATTTTCAACCAAAATACCATAAAAATGTGCCATGCATAGGTAAGCGGACTATTTTTCATGCTATTTTGATTGAAATTTTCAGGTAAGATTATTTATCGATGCCTTTATCCACGTGTACATGGAAAATACAGGCACTTTTAAAAGGTATTACTATATGTACTGGCAGATAAGCCCATCTGTGGATAAGCTGAATTCCATTTTTTAGGTTTTGGCATCTAGAATTCTTATCTATAAGGAACGTTGAGTTAAAGACATTCATGTACATGGGTGCTATTCCACAGCACTTAAGAAGGCTGTGGGAAGCTGACTCATCTGTGCACAAGGCTAAACCAAGTTTGTTTCATCCAGGTCACCAAAATGCCAGAGTCCTGTCAACTGCCACACTTTGCCCATTGGGTCATGAAACATGGAGCAGCTGAGGAAAGGGTGAGAAATCCATCCTCTCCATTAGAGATCTCACTGCCAAGACCAGCAGCAAGAACATGCTTTCAAATGTTGCTGTAATGGCCAAGCCACAGGGAATTGGGTATCTGCTCAGGCAAAGGGTTGGCAATGAAACCTTACCAGGATTTTCCTGAGAACATCCCAGGGATTTATGGAAGAGGGCAGGAAGACCATATTCCAAATGCAACTTCTGACCCAGTTAATCTAATCTGGTGGTGTTAGAACTATCAATATGGTAACTTGACTAGACTGGTGTCTTACTACTAGACTAAGTATTTCACAAGAGTATGGCTTTGGTGTCTAGAAAATAAACCTTTTTATTTTCTTCTGGTTATTGCTATTATTGCCTAGTATTAGCCAAAAGACAAAAAAATATTATTTGTTTTCAGGTTTTATTTCACTAGTTTTAAATCAGTATTGCAATTGATGTTAACATACACCCTTGAGAATTTTCCAGCCAATGTAATAGTTTAGCTTAAAAACATTATTCTAGGATGTGCAAAAATATTTTATTTTCAAGTTTCTTAATAATCCATGTACTGCATTCCAAAACATTATTTAGGAATAAAAATATGCCATGCTGACTTGGGGGTATTCTTGAGAAACCAAATAGCAGCACCAGAATAATGATAAATCATGCCACTAGCTGGTGCTGTTGTTACATTAAATGACATTGTGACTAGAAACTGATGCAATGTGTGTTTTGGTCACTGGCTGTAATGTGTTCCTGCCCACAACAATCCTCTGGATTAAACCTGAACTGTGGCCCAGGAAATCCTTTAACATGAATAACCTTGGAAGCTATTTTGGCCATTTTTCTTTTTCTAAGAATATGTTCTTCCCCCTACATAAATCTCTGAATTTTGTTGTGCAATGTGAACAGGACAGTTGCTTCTATGATTAATTGCAGCCGAAAATAGAAACAGAAATACAATAAAATAAATAAACGGACAGTCAAAATTCTGGCATGTTATAGCTTCACTTAGAAACGTGTGAGCAGATGGGACCTTGAAGTTTATGGGGCTTTTGGCCTCAATGCTGGCTTTTTGGCCAATGACAAACTATGGCAATGGAGGAGTTTGGGATCCATGTAATTCTAAAGCTAAACATGAAACATCACGTCTTGTCTTTAAAACATCAACAGAGAACTATTTTTGTGCAATAAGATTTATTATTTCTTTCACATATTGGTCTAGGAGAGATTGGCAATATAACTTCATCAAATGGGGCAAACAGACTAATATAAATACAGTGAAAACTACAGGATGCACATTTCAATGCACTCCTGACAAGTAGCTTGTTTTCCATCGGTTTCCTTGATGCTTACAAAATGCACTTTTCATACAGAAAGTATAACTGAATCATAAAACTACACATTACAACAAAAAGGCTGTAGTCCTACAGATCCTTACAGGAAAGCCACCTCCACCAAAACTCAAGAGGGTTTATTTTAGAGAAAAGATGCTTAGGTTAAACATTGTGGACATGAAACATTTTAAAGAGTTCTTCATTATGAAATTTAACCTAAAGAGCACATCCTGCCAATTCTAAAAAAAAGCACTTTTCCTCCCCTAAAACTGTTTTACAGCGGGTGATCCCACCGATGAAAACTAAAAGTTGGAAACGAAATTTTGGGAATTAAAAAAATAATGCCCATAAGCAATATAATCTATGTCTATACATATATAATATAAAAATATCTCTGTCATTAAAAAGAATACAAGAACAGAACACCACTTGTTTAAATAGGATTGATTTCTCTCATCGGCAATCACTCGCTCACTCATCCTTACTCGATCGCAGCCAGAAATCACCTCACGCACATTATAGTCCATTGCACTTTGCCGGGCCAGATCATTCAAGTATCAAGACGCCCCTCCTGAGAGAAGGACCTGCCAATTCCATGCCATGTGGGGAAAAAAGGGAGGGCAGTCACCCCGAAGTAGAGAAGAGCCAGCCACCAGCAGCACCATCACCACCTAATTTGACGAAAGAGTGCCTCTGTAGCTTCCATCCAGTCTTTATTCCACAAGATACTTAGGGAGGGGTGCAAAGTTTGGTCACCTGTTCCTGCCGTAGCCTAAAGCCTGAGTCCTTGGAGGGCATTCGCCCGTTCCCCCTTTTCACCATCAGGGGGCCGCAGCAACTCTTTTTATCCTCTCCAAGTTTGGGAGCACATAGATTTGCATCAAAGTGGACTCCAACTCAATCAAACTGGCCGTGAACGCCTACCCCTGGACCAAGAAAGCGAAAGAGCGCCGCCTTCGCCCATAGCCTGATATGGTGAGCTTCTTCGGAGGAGCAGAGAGGTCCTTGGAACTGTCAGTCCATTGGTTGAGCCGCTTGACTAAGTCCTGAGTGACGCATATCGACAATTTACAAGCCGGTTCTCTCTTCGTACGGATGCGTCTGCTCTCCAGGCTGAGACAGAGAAAAAGAAAAGTGATACAAGAAGTCGTGAGTGAAGGATGACAGAGAAACCACAACCTGGCAAGACCCAGGGAAGAAACTAAGGTGCAGAGCAGAGCTGCAGCAAACCAAAAAAGGGGTTCTTTATACTTAAAGATTCCCCTTTTGGGGAATGAGCCCTCTCAGCTTTAGGCACTTTGACCTGCTTTTGGCACCTGCAGACTTCTTAATAGACTTGATTTCAACGTGCCAGAGGAGCCCACCTTCAACCATCCCGGGGAGGCATCTCTAAGGGTGTGTGTATGCCTCCCTTGCTGGAGCCAAGCCCAACTCAGGCTCCTTTGTTGCTCTCTCTTTTCTTGCTCAAACATCCCACCCTTCCATCCCCCTCCTTCCTTTGCCAACAAATGCTCTGAGCATCACAACTGTTAACATTCAGTGAGAAGACTTAATTACCTGGGCTTCTGCAGGATGTCTTTCACATCCTGGGTGCGGATGAAAGAATGCACCCTTGGATCAGCCACTTGCTTTGGCAGGTTCCAATGCAAGCTTTCAGCAGCCACCTGAGCTGGCAGGTCCCGCCTGACTCGGCTCAGCAACTTTGTGGTCCACCTGGATAATGAGGCAAAAGAGGAAAAAACGATAAAACGCCGAGTTATGTTGGTGGTGTAGAACTAACAGGTTGCCCTTCCTTTGAGAAAGGAGTGATTTGTTGAAGGACAGTCTGCCTTTGACCAGAGGAATAAGAGGTGACAAGGGGAACCCGGAGTCCTTCTTCAATGAAACCTAAAGACCCCCTGTTTAGTCCCCAAACTTTGAAAGAACAGCGAGGGTGGGAAGATCCTATACAGGCAGACTGTCTTTCTCTATCACCAGTCTTAGCCGCAAGTCTAAGTGCTGTTGGTGCCTACTTACTTCCTTTTGAAGTTTGATGCAATATCCAGCTTGGTTGCATCTACTCCGAAGAGCAACATCGAACCCAGGTAGAGAAGGGTAAGTGAAACGGCTTTCATCTTGTCTGGGGAGAGAAGGGCAAAGGGTCAATACAAGACTGATCTTCTCCAAGAGGGTGGGGGGAGAGTTTCTTGGCACCCAGAGGCTCCCTCCCTCCTCTTCTCCCACTCTGTCTTCTCTCATTCTCCCCATTCTTAAGCCAGTGAGAGACCTTTCCAGGCAACGCTAAATGCCCGCTTAATCATTCATTACAGCAAGATCAATACCCAGCGTCCAGGGCTCCCATCTGACACACTTTCGGTTTGCTTAGAAAGGCTGAAGGCTAAAGCCACCGCCTCCCCCCCCCTTCAAAAAAAATCCCAGGTAAAAGCTTTTTTTTAAAAAAATTGATTTATATGCCGCCCATCTCCGGAGACTCAGGGCGGCTTACAATGCGTTAAGCAATAGCCTTCATACTTTTGTATATATTTATAAAAAGTCAGCTTATTGCCCCCACAATCTGGGTCCTCAGATTGTGGGGGCTCCTTTTAAAGACACGCTCCTGTTGGCTATCGCTGCTTTCCCCCTCTCCCGCTTGGCACAACGCGATTGAATTCTGACCATCGCTGCTTTTAGGCTCGCCTTGAACTTTTAAAGGAAGCCCCGATCCAACGACCGGCAGCCTCGAGCAAGTGTCTCTCGCCCGCTTTCAGACCCGCCGTCGCCACCTGACAATCGGCGCTGCACAAGCGCTCCGGTTGAACGAAATCCCTTTCTCCTCCCCCCCCCCCCCAACTTCCCCGCGCCTTAAATTCCCACTTAAGGAGGAAGAAAAAAAAATGCATACCTGATAACGAGGATAATCCAACCGAGGGTTCCCCACAAATCCTCCGGTGAATGCAAATATATATATAATGCAAAAATATATAACCCCGACAACTGCTCAGCTCCGCGTCTACCTCGCTTGCGCCACTGAAGTTACCACTGGCTCTCCACACTCCGCTCGCCCTTTTTATAGAGCAGCAGCGGGGGAAAGTGGGGGGGGGGGGGAGAGAGAAGGGGCGGGGCTATTTACTAAGGGGACAGGGGAAGGGGGGGGGGGGGCAGGCTGTTGAAAAATAGGCAGTATTTTGGTTTAAGTCCCTTTGAAATGAGATCTAATGGACCTGGGAAAGTCAGGAAACTTCCAGCTCTTACCTCTTAAAGAGAGCCTGCCTAACTTGAACTATATAGGTAAATCTGGTCCGGGCAGATCAGATTTTTTTTTTTAAGGACGAGTCAGCTCCAGAAGAAGCGGCCGGGCTTTTAAATCGCGGATCCTCCAGTACCTGGGATTTCAGAATTTAAACGGCCGAGGGGGGGGGGGGGGGGGCTAGGAACGTGCCACTTATAACAACTCTTCCTTTTGCAGCTAGCAGCGTCCCTCTCGTTTCGAAAATATTGCGGGAAATTGCAGTTGCTTATCAACCCGACAGTTGATTGGGGGCAAAGCGTTCCTTGGATGGGGTTCCCCACGGTTTCACTCGGAAAGGAGAAAAAGCTGTTCAGTAAAAAAAAAAACCCATTTCAAGAGAAAGCCTCACGCGCAACCGAGAAGGGTGCGCGCGGCAGTTGTTGCAACAAACCTTAAAAACTTGGGAATTGAAAAAAAAAAAGGAAGGGGGGGGTGGAAAAGGGCTGGGTGTGTACGTGCGCGTGTAGGCGCACATGGGTGTGTGAGCGTATTATGTGTGTGAATGTATGTATGCAAGAACCGTGGACCAATTGATTTGTGCTGGGCAGGAGATGCACCGCGAGGAATCCCAGAGCGCATTACTCAGCTGCATGTGAGCTTTCCTTTAACCGCTATCTCTGCACCTCCTTCGCCCGCCCGGCGGGATCTCTTTTCCAGCCGCCAGCTTACGTTCTTTCGCACACGTAGCCTTGCCGGAGCAGCCTCTCCGCCAGCTGGCTCTCCTCCTGGGAACGTGCAAAGCTATGCAAATCAGAGGAGCCGGTGGCTTCTCTCTGGCTCCCGTCCCTCCCTCCGCCCATCCCCCGTTTTCCAGGACTTTGCAAAGAACCGAAAATAGATTTAAAATTCCCGGGGACTTTCTCTCTCCCTCTCTCTCTCTCTCTTTTTTGGTTTTCCCCCCCGAGATCGCTCTAGGGCTGGCTTGCGAAAAGGTAGCCGCGCGCGGAGAGGAGAGCCGGTTGGCGATCTGGTGCCGGGAACGGAGGTTTCCAGGCGCGAGGAACGACCGAGGCTTGCCTTGACTGCCGAGTGGGTGACTCGGGCAGAGAAGGGAGGGCGTCCCATTGGCAAGCAGCCTTCGGGGTGGAATCCTGAAACCGCAGGAATACGCTCGTGCGGTATCTGCTTACCGCTCGCCGATTTCGGAATCTGGGTTCCTCCTGTAAAGGGGTTACGTTGGCTTGCTCCAAACTGACTCAATTCCCCCCCCACCCCCCCACCCCCACCCCCAGTTCTGGGAATCTGCAAAACTACGGTATCTACTCAAAAGAGGTGGCTTGACTTGGCGCGTAAGAGGTTGCCCGGATCGGATCCCTGGAGTTTGTAAGGGGGATAGCTCGCAAAGGATTGTTTTGCTGGGCCAACGAAGCCGAATGGTAGTTTATTCAGTAGAGGTTAAATAATTCTTGCCTTCCTGTCGGCGTCAGTCAAGGCTAGGAGAGGTGACTGCATTGTAAAGTTTCAAGCAGGGTTTTCCCTTAACTGCAATCTGAAGTTTTTAGGGCTGAGACTGGTTCTTGCAAAGCAGCTTTTGATCACTTAACTTTGGATTTCCACACACACACACACAATAAGATAGACAGGCAGATAGAGAGAGATAATCTTTATTGTCATATATTGACAGACAGACACACCCACACTATGGGGAGGGGGAGAGCACCTACACACATTTGTCCCTCCCCAAATCCCCAAGGTGGGTGTGTATATGTCAGTGATGGTGAACCTTTTCAGCACCGAGTGCCCAATGCATGTGCAAGTGCGCCAGAGCCCCGGCTGGCCGGTACACATGCGCCCGCCGGCCACCTGGTCTTCGGGTTTCCAGGGCTCAGGCATGCACGAAGATCAGCTGGCCAGCGCGCATGAACGTGTGGGAAAACAGAAGAGCAGCTGACGACAGCGCACATGCCCACAGAGAGGGCTCTGCGTGCCACCTGTGGCACACGTGCCATAGGTTCGCCATCACGGGTATATGTGTTCCAGAGCGAGATGACCAAAGAACCTCAGGAGTATAGACCAGGAATATATATTCCCAGCAGGGTCACCCAAGGCGAGAAGGTCATTCCCACTGTCCAGCTAAAGCAAGCAGACATCTATATTGGGCTGCAGTGATGTAGGAAGATGCCGGAGGCAGGCAATTACTTTATTGACAATGGCAAAGGTATCACCTTATACTGTGTGAGAGAAGACAGTGGGAAACCACTCCTGATTTTTACTAAGAAAACCATATGAATACAGGTGGTTGTCAAATTACAACAGTTCATTTAATGACTGTTACCACATCACTGAAAAAAGTGACCATTTTTCACTCGACCGTTGCAGCATCCCCATGGTCATGTGGTCAAAATTCAGATGCTTGGCAACTGACTCATATTTATGACGGTTGCAGTGGCCTGGTGTCGTGCGATCCATCTTTTGCAACCTGACAGCAAAGCCAAGGGTTAAACCAGACTCACTTAACAAGCGTGTTACTAATTTAACAATTGCAGTGATTCATTTAACAACTGCGGCAAGAAAGATCGTAAAATAGGGCAAAACTCACTTAACAAATGTCTCGCTTAGCAACATACATTTTGGACTCAATTGTGGTCGTAAGTTGGCACTACCTGTAGAAGCTATAAAATTATTGATGATGTGCCAGGTGATAGTCCCCTTAGGTCGGAGAGCACTCAACATCAATGAGCACCAGTTTGGTGTAGTGGAGGGATGGGAAATTAATTTTTCCAAGGGACCACGTGAGAACCCCCCCCCTTGATGCAGCACTGATACCCACTGCAGGCCAGACAGGGATACCTGAAAGGTTGGATATGACCCATAGGCTATAAATGCCCGGGTCTGGTCTAGTAGTTAAGGGACTAGGTTGGAAACTAGGAGACTACGAGTTTTAGTCTTGTCTTATGCATGAAAGATGGCGGGGACTTTGGCCAGTCACTCATTCTCAGCCCAATCCACTTCACAAGGTTCTTATTGTGGGGAAAATAGGAGGAAGGAGTATTGTGTGTGCTTTGAGTTATTTATGAAAGCAATATAGGATATAAATAAATAAATATTCTTCTGAGGAAGAACTGAGGATCCTCCAGAGTACCAGTGGTGTTTATCACATGGCCAGATTAAAGTCTTTAGGATGTCTGGTTGCTGATTGTGCCATATAGAAAAAGAAGAAGAAAGCTGCAAAAGTAGAATCACAATAGGAACATTGAATGCAAGAAGCATCAGCATGGGAACACTCAACGTAGTGAAAGATGAAACGAACTGATAATTGACATTGTAAATTGAGATGGACTTGATACTTCAAACCAGAAGATACCACCATTTATTACGTAGGACTTGAAAAAATAATACACAGAACAGCTTTTATAATTAGGAAGAATATAGTAAGAGAAGTGAACAAATAATATCAGTTAGACCACACAGAAAACTCTTAATATGATGAACAAATTTGTGCTCTAACCACTGATACAGAAAAAGAGGAGACTGATAATTTCTATGATCAAATTCAAGTCTAGGAAACCACTTTGGGATAACATACCACAGACTTAGAATCTAGATGAAGAATGGCAGTTAAGATGAGTGACTTTTAATAACCACAACCAAACAAACCACACCTATCTAACAAAACCACTTCCAGGAATGCAGTTGGCCTGAAAGATATGGCATCACCAGAATAGAATTGGGACAGGCCATGCCAGAACGAAGACAAAGCTCTTAAGTGGGGAATGGCTGAGAGCCCACAATGTGACTGTGGTGCTCTGGAACAAAATTAACACATAAAGTTCCAAGAATGTCTTCTCAGGAAATTTCAAGGCATTTGGCATAATTTTGTCACAGCCAAATCAGAAACAGATGATTAGCTTCCTTAGATATTGAATTATAACATCTATTCCATTGCAATTCTATTCTATACATACAGACAGACAGACAATACAATATAAAATATCAAGATAAACTGTAATAATATCACGATAATATGGAGCCATAGAATTGCATATGCTAACACTTTATTTAAACTAAATTTGTATATCAATGATTGCATGGCCTCTATAGTTGCCATACTCTAAAAAAATAAATAACCGTGCTAGCAAGATGTGCTGCTTGTAATTGATGAGTGGAATGCCAAAGTTAGAAAAAAGAAAGAAGTTGTTGTAGTTGGCTTGTATGGCTTAGGAAACCAAAATGAAACAGGAGACAGTGGACATCGGATTGGAAGAGGAAGATTAGAAGAGGTCACACTACCTTGAAAAAAGAGATTTAACAGAATGTACAAAGTATTGTATAATATTCTTTGTTTCACATGTTAGCAAAATAACGCTTAGTCATCCAACACAGTTCAAACGGAAAAAGAAATGGCAACTATATACTTGATATTGATTATAGAAAGGCCTTCAATTATCTTAATCATGTCAAGCTGTGGAAAGTGTTCAGAAAAATTGGAATCTCAGAAGATCTCATTGTAAGAAGAAACATCAATAACATGCTATGCTGATAATACTGTCCCAATTGCCAACAATGCAAAGGAGCCACAAGCTATAGCCGTGATGGCAAACCTATGGCACCTGCGTCAGAGGTGGCACACAGAGCCAGCTCTTCTGATTTCATACATGTGGGCCAGCCAACTGGTCTTCATGGGTGCTGGAGTGCCGAAAAATGGCAAGAAGCCATAACCAGGCTGTTTTCTGGGTCATTTTCAGGCCATTTTTCAGGCAAAAAATAGCCCTGAAAATGGTCCCAAAAACGGCCTGAAAATGGCCCCCAAAACAGCCAAAAAACAGGCATGCGTGCGCCGGCCAGCTGGTCTTTGGGTTTCTAGTGCTCCGGTGCGCGCACATGCACGCACATTCCAATTTGGGCACTTGGTGCTGAAAAGGTTCGTCATCACTGAGCTATAGTAATAAAAGTCAAGAAGCACGGTGAAAAATGGAACTAAAATTAAATATAAAGAAAACCAAACAATAATAAGACATGCAAAAAAAGGGGGAAGTTAGGGTTAGAACAACTAGCCAGTTGACAATGAAGATACCAAAGGGGTAGATAGCTTCCTCTTTTTAGGATCAACCATGAACAGTAAAGAAACCAGCAATGAAGAGCTACGTGCAGACCAGCACTTGGTAGAGTAGCCATGAGGACCATGGAAAAGAGAATCGAACACTGTGATATATCTATACTTACAAAGAACAGAACTGTACAAGCCATGTGTGACACAAATGCTGTGACACTCTATGGATGTAAAAGGTGGACTTCCAAGAAGCAGGTTAGGAAAAATATTGATACCTTTGAACTTTGGTATTGGAGAAGACTGTGGACAGTCAAGAAAACAAATCGAAGGATCATAACCCAGAGTTTTCACTTGAAGCACAAATGATCAGGGTCTATATTGAACACATTATGCAAAGACCTCGGTCTCTGGAAAGAACTCTGCCTGGAAGCCGTGCGGATCTGGATGGGGAGAAACAAGCTCAAGCTCAACCCATCCAAGATGGAGTGGCTGTGGCTCCCGGCATCCCGATATAGTCAGTTGACTACATCACTGACTATCGGGGGCGAGTCTTTGGCCTCTGCGGAAAGGGCCCGCAATCTGGGAGTCCTCCTGGATAGGCAGCTGTCTTTGGAGGAACATCTGACGGCTGTAGCCAGGGGGACCTTTTGTCAGGTTCGCCTGATTCGCCAGTTGCGGCCCTTTCTTGATCGGGATTCCCTGTGCACAGTCACTCACGCCCTCGTCACCTCTCGCCTAGACTACTGTAATGCTCTCTACATGGGGCTTCCTTTGAAGAGCACCCAGAGGCTCCAACTGGTCCAGAACGCAGCCGCGTGGGTAGTGACGGGAGCAGCATGGCGCTCCCACATAACACCGCTCCTGCGTGAGCTGCACTGGCTTCCGGTGGTCTTCCGGGTGTGCTTCAAGGTGTTGGTGATCACCTTTAAAGTGCTCCATGGCATAGGGCCTAGTTATCTCCGAGACCGCCCGCTGTCACCAATGACCTCCCATCGACCCGTGCGCTCCCACAGAGAGGGCCTCCTCAGGGTGCCATCAGCCAAACAATGTAGGCTGGTGACCCCCAGGGGGAGAGCCTTCTCTGTGGGGGCACCCACCCTCTGGAACCAGTTGCCCCCGGAGATTAGGAGAATTCATGACCTCAATGCCTTCCGCCGTGCCCTTAAAACACATTTTTTCCAACAAGCCGGGCTGGCTTAAGAAGAAATTTTAAATTTTAAATTTTAAATTAATTGGTTTGTTAGTTTTAATTCTGGAGCCAAATTTATATATATTTTAACTGTTTTAATATTTGCATTTTATGTTTTTATTTCTGGCTGTACACCGCTGTTGTTCTGGCTGTACACTGAGTCCTCAGGGAGAAGGGCAGTATATAAATTGGAAATAAAATAAAATAAATAAAATAATGCTGGAAGGAAAGGATGACCAGTGGCAAGGTAGATACCATAGGTATGGCTTCTAAGACTTAACAATAACAACTTGATGGCAAATAATAATAGAAAAAAAATCACACACATTTGAGGACTCAGATGACAAGGTGGAAAAATAGCTAATCCTTAGTTTAAAGATGCACTTTGTGACTGAACAAGATAAACGTTACTTCCAGTGAGAAAATCCCTGGCAGTATTATTGTAACTAGGCAGATATAGATTCGATTCTTAAGAGAAGCAGAACATTTGCAGATTTTAAGGGGAAACCCCCTAACTTCCCGCTAAGAAGTATGTTCCTCTAAATCCAGGAAAGTACCTATACATTTCTGGGCCAAAACCATAATGAAATATCTCAACTGTTCCAAGAAATAGTAACTATCCAGATAAGTTAAAGAATTGTACAAATTATTGATGCTATTTTCAGTGCATCCAGCAGAACAATTTTGGCAGATTTCAGATATTTTAAATTTAACTTAATTGGGAACTATAACTACTACACTTTTCCTTTTTCTGAATGTTTATTCTGGACTTAGTTTGCATTTTTGTACAATCTGAAATGGGGGGGTGGGGGAAGGTGGGAAAAGGAAATAAGCAGGAAAGGTAGGCAAGACAATGTGGCATTTCTGCTTCTGGTGGAACATTGATCAGCTTGTAAAAGTGCAAGATTTGAAAACCTTAATTAACTTTTATGACAAAGCAGTGTTGGGTTAGTTTACATCAGAGGAAAGCAATCATTTGTTTACCAGAAACTACAATTAATGTGGGTGTGGGCAGGTGTGCCACATCACACGTAGGGATAAGAGGAAGAGAGATGATATTGTCAGGTAGATGAAGTTAGAATTCTCTGTCCCTAAATCCCCCTTTCTAACCGCCAGTTATCTATTTCTTTTAGGTGAATTAGAAATCAAAACAACAATCAACATTTGTTATTTTAGATTTCTACGCAGCCTTATGCAAGGATGTGCAAGGCAGAGCATATGATTCTGCCTTCGTACATTCACAATTATTCTGTGAAGTAGATTCTGCTTCAAATTGATGATTGATCCAAAGATACCCAGTGAATTTCATGAATGGGATTCCTAACCTGATAGTATCCTTGGTGTGTTGGAGCTGCAGTTCCCAAAATTTTAACCAGCATCTAGAATGACCTACCATACCAGCTCCATTTTTTTTCCTCATTCAATCATGTCCAGTTCTCCAAACTCATTGGAAAGTCCCTGAAGTTTCCTTGGCAAGGTTTTTTAGAAGCGATTTCCATTTTCTCCTTCTAAGGACTCAAGGGAAGTGACTGGCTCAACATCCCCCAACTGGCTTTATGCCCAAAGTGGGTCTAGGATTCATGTTCTCCTGGTTTCTAGCCTAATGCCTTAACCATTACATTAAACTGGCTCTCAGATCCATATTAAATGCTAATATATCAAACAGGACTTCAAAGTAAGCATACATATTATAGGCTCCAAGTAACTGTTTGTTGTGTGCAATCCTATTTAGCTAACCTTGGCTGATCTTGGAAAAGCTAAGCAGAGATTGGACATGGTTAATGCTTATGAAGTGTTAAGCTACATTGATAGATTAAAAATATTCTAGAAAAAGGCAGTAGGAAACCATATTTCCATTACCCCAATAAACTTTAAATATTGCTATTGTCATTTTAGCTACCTGTTATATCCCAGGTTGTGTATAGGTTTTCTGATAGTTATCATTTCCTCTTATTTTTCTGTGCCATTATAAGCTTTTGTTAAGGTAAAGAACTATTCGGACTGCACACTGGACACCGAATCATGCAAGCTAACTATATTATAGTCCTCTTCTTTTGGGGAAAACTATATCAAATGATTTTTTCATAGTTCTGTATAGTTGTGCCAACACAGAACATTGGGTTAATTGAAAAAAAACCCATAAATTAAATATATATACTATGGTCATGCATGTACAATCAAAATATTTAAGTGTCCATATAACCTTAGTAGTTGTCATCTCCATTAGGTAGACCAGGTCAGGAAATTAACTCCGGGAAAAGCTAAACCTATTCTAAATAAATAACAAAAGAATCTTATAAGTCTGATTGTTCTGTACATCAGCCTTCTTTTTATACTCTAGACTAGAGAATTAAGGAGGCATTTGCCTGAGCCATTTTGAAATATTATTTTGTGGCTCTGGATTTGAAAAGATGTTCAGTCCCTTTTGCCTAAAAATTATTTCTGTATATCTCCACCAAGTTAATCTTTCTTACTGTGTACAGTATGCTAACAGTCTAACCATTCATATTAAATTACTGGTTTGCAGACATTTAACATACAAATTTGCAGAAGTACCGTGTTTTCCCAAAAATAAGACCCTGTCTTATATTTTTTTGAACCCTGAAATAAGCACTTGGCGTTATTGCCATGTGCTCAAAAGCCTGATTGCGCTTATTATCAGGCAATGTCTTATTTTGGGGGGAAACAGGGTAGCACAGAGGAAAACCAAAACATGTCATTGTAATTCCTAGTATCGAGTACAGTGCTTGGCTACAGAAAAATCAGTCACCAAAATAATATCAGTTAGACTTGATGGAAATTTTTTTTAATATGATGATTGGTAAACCACTGATACAGAAAAAGAGTAGATTGATGACTTTTATGATCAAATTCAATATGAAATCAATAGAACATGCAAGGAAGATGTGCTGCTTGTCATTGATGACAAAGTTAAAAAAATGAAAGAAGGAAATGTAGTTGGCTTGTAAGGCTTAGGAAACCAAAATAAAACTGGAGACTGACTTAACAAATTCTACCCCATCATTCTTCCAATGATTTCTTAATAGCTAGCACTAACTACAAAGAACCAAAATAATGCCTCTATACTTGTGATGGTGAACCTAAGGCACGCATGCCACAGGTGGCATGCAGAGCCCTCTCTGCGGGCATGCCAGCCATTGCCCCAGCCCAGCTCCACTGTGCATGTGTGCATGCTTCCTGCCCAGTGGTGGGTTGCCCCTGGTTCAGACCAGTTCGCTCTGCCCACCGCCCTGGATGTTGTCATATGCGATCTGCGCATGCGCGATCCCGTTGCGAACTGGTAGTAAAGGTAAGTAGAACCCACCCCTGCTCCTGCCAGCCAACTGGTCTTTGGGTCTCTGATGTGCATGTGTGGGGGATGGGGTGCATGTGGGGGACATGTGCATGCATGCGGGGGATGCGTTCACACATGCGGGGGGAGTGCAGGTTGGTGCAAGATGCTTTTCAGGCCCAAAATAGGGCATGGGGGGCCATTTTGGGCCTGGAAAGCCTTCTGTACCAACCTGGAAGCCTAAACAGGGTGCGGGGGCACCGCACGAAGCCCCCTGCACACCATTTTGGGCCTGGAAAGCCTCATGCACCAACATGGAAGCCAAAATGGGGCATGGGGGAGCTGGGGTGCATGTGCAGGAGTGGGGTGCATGCATGGGGGGCTCTTGCATTGCATTTTGGGGGTTCAGGCACGTGCGTGTGCATTAGCGCACAAGTGCGCATGCTTTGGGCACTCAGCACCAAAAAGGTTAACTATCACTGCTCTATACAATGATATCACCAGATGGGTATATAAAAGTTAACTTGTGGTAAAATGAATTTAATAAAGGAATATAAAAATAAAATTGACTACTTTATTGCTAAAAGGAGGTGGAGAAGCTCAAATAGAGCTTCTCTGCAGACTTTTGAGGATCTGGTGGCAAGACAAGGTGCCAGACAGAGAAGTCCTCTCCAGAGCAGGCCTGCCATCAGTTCACACCCTGCTGATGAAAGCCCAGACGCGCTGGGCAGGCCATGCTGCAAGGACGCCATACCACCACATCCCTAAACAGCTCTTCAATGGTGAGCTCCTCCTTCAAGTCCCTGGATATCGACGCCACCTCCTGGGAAACCCTGGCACAAGATCGATCGACATGGCGCACACTGATCCACCAAGGCTGCCAGACATTTGAAGATAGAAGAACAACCGTAGCATAAGAGGATTGAGCAATCTGCAAAGCCAGAGCTGCAAATGCTGTAACAATGGTGCCCACACATGTCTGCCCGACATGTGGCAGAGCATTTCATGCCCATACAGGCCTTACCAGCCACACCATGGACAGCCTACAACCTGTTAGATGTCAAGGTCCTCTTTGAACACGATGGACGAACATCTTCATATAAAAGTTAATCTGTGGTAAGGTGGGCAGCCAATAAATTTAATAAAGGAATATAAAAATAAAATTGACTACATTATTGCTAAAAGGAGGTGGAGAAGTTCAAATAGAGTATCAAATACATGGCTAGGTTCTTAATACAAAATATTGTTTTGTTTTTACTTAGAAGGAATAAAATGCTTTCTGCCCAATCAGCCACCAAATACTTTGTGGATTTTATGAGTCAATTTGAAAGTTTATTGGGATAGCAAAAGCATTTGTTGGCCAATAGAGGAGAAGAGTAAGAAGAACATTATAAATAAAAGTTCTTAAAACTCATCGAGATGAAAGGAAAGAAGAGCACATCGTGGATTCTTTAAATTAATATTTTTTTTAATGGGGTAATATTTATCAGCTGAGCTAAGAATTATGAGACTCTGTTTAGTTCTTGACGGTAGATTTTATATTTTGATCAATGGGCATTTCCAAACTCTTAAAGAGAAGCTTCATTAACACTATACACAGGGTGGATTCTACTTACCTTTACTACCAGTTCGTAATGGGACCACATGCGCAGAAGCATTTTGATGATGTCGGGGTCAGTGGGCGGAGCCTCTTCCCGGTTTTACTACCGGTTCTATAGAACCAGTGCGAACCGGGGGCAACCCACCACTGACAATACCACTCTCCCTGCCATAGATTTCAAATTGGATCCAGAGGATTTGCCAGCTCTACAGAGAGTGTGTGGAGGTGGGGGTACATCAAGGGAGAGGAGGAAGGCTGAATTTACTATTTTTTTTTATACCAATGAACAGAAATCATTGATTATAACTTCTAATGCTAGTTTAGTATATGTTTGGTACATATCTTTAAAAAAAAATAAAAAAATGAATAGTGAGCTTATGAAAGAAGTCCTACTTTTTGAAGAAATTCTACTTTTGAAATTGTGTTGAAATATGGAGGACTGGAATTTTTACCAATATAATTTCCATTTATTCTGGGTTCAGTGTCACTTTGTTTAGTCAAGTCGTAAAATAAAGGAATTACTTCTGGGGAGTAGTCACTGTGGTATCTAAAAATAACTGAGAATGTTTGTCCTCTCATGCCCATAGAAGCCTTGGCTAAAATATGATTTATTCTTTTTTGGTTGAGTTCACTGGGTAAAACCACAAATTTTAGCTTAGTGAAAAGCATCCAGGATTTTAAAGTTCTAGATTATCATTTATTTGTTTGTTTGTTTGTTTATTTATTTATTTATTTGTTCGATTTATATGCCACCCTTCTCTGGAGACTCACAATGCGTTAAGCAATAGCCTTCATACTTTTGTATATACCTGCTTAGTAGGGCTTTTGGCTCCTCCTAAGCAGTGTTCTTTTTTATACAAAGTCAGTTTATTGCCCCCACAATCCAGGTCCTCATTTTACCTACCTCGGAAGGATGGAAGGCTGAGTCAACCTTGAGCCTGGTGAGATGATGTATGAATGTAAATGAAACTCAAGTACTTTGGCCATGTAACAAAAGAGAGAAATCATTGGAAAAGACCTCCGTGTTGTGAAAGATTGAAGGCAAAAGGAAAAGGGGATGGTAGAGGATGAGATGATTAGATGGTGTCATTGATGCAATGAGCATGAATTTGAGCAAACTCTGGGAGATAGTGGAAGATGGGGGAGTTTGGGATGTTATGGTCCATGGGATTGCAATTGCGAAGAGTCAGACATGACTTAGTGACTGAACAAGAAGTGAATATAAACAATATCAGTAACATAGTTGACAATACTCTATGAAAGGAGGAAAAGAGGAAACGTTTATGGAGCTGGGATGGTGGGGAGCAGGGAAGGAAGGGAAAAGCAAGGAAAATGTTATTCTTCCCATTGCTGCAGCCAGTATGGGACTGCAGGTGTGAAGTCCAGGACCATAAAGACCAGAAGAATTCCAGATCCCTAGATTGATAAGTGAGGAGCTGCTGATGAAATGAGGATGTCATCAGCTTCTCAGCCAGGCATAATGTGGTTATTAATGCTAGTTTATCATGTGTCTATGTTCAGGGACATATATTCTATTCAGAAGCGAAGTTTATTCTCAAGGCAATGTGTTTCATGCTAAGGCAACTGAAGCAAATTTTATTTTATTCCTGTGGTCAGAATGGTGTCATTTTTTTCCAGTGAGTTTAAAGTGTGAAACCGGGTATACACAACTACTGTTAAGGAATGTAGATGCAGTTGTAAGGGAGGCAAGAAAGGAGAAAAATACCAGCTATGTGGTCTTTACAAGGCTGTTCAAAGGACTAATATTAGTTGCATTCTGCTAGTTTTGAGTTGAGAAGATACCTGAGGTAAGCTTAACTGCCTTCATCTTCTGAAAAATAGTAGGAAGTTGGTAAATTGCAGTAGGTTTTGGTACATTCCTTAGATGCATTAAATGAACAACTTTATGAGTCTTTTGACCTTGCTAAATCTTCACTCTCCCATTCCGCCTGACATGGTCAGATGCTAAATGTGATAAATATGCATTACCTACTTAAGTGCCACTTGCATTTTCCATTCTATTACAGTGTGTCCTTGCTATGCCACTTTGGAAGAAAAAATTCCCACATAGTGCCCACATTTTAAAGGAGGAGAAAATGTTCATTGTCTTCTTTGCTGGGAAACTGTATTGTATAATTTGTAATTTGTGTTACTCAATCCCTTTCTGTTTCAACCAAATGATAATTACAGATTGCTCTGTGGTAATTGTTGAACTTAGAGTCTTTACATTCCCCACTAAAATTTTTTTAGCCCTTAAACCCCATAAAAATAAATAAATCACATGGCTGAAAAAACCTCTCTCTCTCTCTCTTTTTTTTTACTATCTGGAAGGCAAAAACTGATTACAATGTTGCAGACATATTATAAACACTTATAAATATATGTTTTCCAAAGATTACATTAGGGAAAAGCAGTACTTTTGTATTAGCAGTTCTAAATTCATAATGATCTGGTTAAAAAGATGAGCATGTTCCAGACACATCCATATAAATATTATTTTGAGATCTTGGATAAGTGTATTTCCACAAAGTTTTGTAAAATTTTAATAAGGGGAATTGTCATTTGTAATTTCAACTAATGTATACAATGTATGTATTGGCACTGTGACATACCATAGACATATTACAAATGTGAGTAGAAAACTTAAAATCCAGGATGAAAAGATCTGAGTTTTACCTGCATACTCTAAATACTGCTTGCTTTGCTGTGAAGATCCATGGTGGTGCACTGGTTAGAATGCAGTATTGCAGGCTAACTCTGCCCATAGCCTAGAGCTCGATCTTGACTGGCTCAAGGTTAACTCAACCTTCCATCCTTCCAAGGACCCAGAGTGTAAAATGAGGACCCAGAGTGTTTGGGGGCAATATGCTGATACTGTAAACCGCTCAGAAAGTACTGTAAAGCCCTATAGAGCTTAAGACTATGTCTTAAGTGCTACAGCTATTGCTATTTAAACTATTTTAAATACTTTCAGTTTGATTTATTCTGATATGGTTAGTTTCAGTCATGTTCTTTAGATCAGGGGTTCCCAACCCTTGGGCCGTGGCCTATTTGGAAGCAGGCTGCGTGTTTTGACCCAGGTCCCCAAATTTGACAAATCCTCTGTATTTAAATCAATGATTCCTGTATTAGGAGCGCCAGCAGCCCTGGCAAAAAGTTTCTCTCTCAACGCAGGCTAATAAGTCTCTCCAGCAGGGAGATGAATAGTTGTCTGCCATATCTATTCATCTCCATCCCCTGCCTTTTATCGCCAGAGCTAGGGTGGGGCTTCGCTAGCAGCATGGCTCTTTTGTCCCATGGATCGGCCCACAGATTTCCGCTGCTCTCTTCTCCTCTGCCTTCTGTGCATCCGTGCGTCAGGCACTGGACCCAACTGTTCCTCCTCTTCCTCATCAGCCACCTCAAGATCTGGGGGCTGTTGACTGTGCATCTGAGGGCTGATGGCCGGCGCAGGCTCCGCCTCTGTCTCTCTCTCTGACAGCTCCATTCCCTCTTCCCCCTCGGAGCTCTCAGGTTGCCTTGATGTTGACCCTGACTCCCATGCCGCTTCCTCATCTGATTCGGCTGCTGGAGGGGCTGGTAGCCCACAAGCCACAACACTGCGTGAGCAGTGCACTGGCCCGACGCGCGTGCAAATTGATCTCTGTGCATGCTGGCCAGCTGATGGCATGGCCCAGTTCCCCTCTCTCCCCACAGCTGCTCCCCCAAGCTGCAAAGGTTGGGACTGCTGCTTTAGATAATGCCAGCTAATTACAAAGGTGAAGGGTGTTTTAAAATAGTTTAAGAATATAGCCATCTATCTTTCTTGTTCCTTATATCAAATAGAACAATGCAACTGAAAATCTGAAAAATATGAAGAGAATTTGGGATTTGAATATGATAAGCCTTTATTGTAAGACTTTTTATAAACACCAATTTCTGCAAACATACTGTATGTTCTGTTTAGTAAGGTGGTGCTCCTCTTTACATTGCATGCGTCCAGTGGTGGGTTGCCCCCAGTTCGCACCGGTTCTATAGAACCAGAAGTAAAACCGGCAGGAGGCTCCGCCCACTGACTTTGACATCATCAAAATGCACGCGGCCCTGTTGTGAACCAGTAGTAAAGTAGAACCCACCCCTGCATGCATCACTATAAACTTCAAAGGCACAATTGCTTTGTAGAAGTAGTCCTCAATTTACAACAGTTCATTTAATGACTGTTCAAAGTTACATCAGCACTGAAAAAAGTGGCATGACCCTTTTTCACAATTATGACCGTTGCAGCATCTCCACGTTCCCATGAATAAAATTCAGTTATTCGGCAACTGACTCCAATTTATGACGATTGTGGTGTCCTGGGATCATGTGATTCCCTTTTTGTGACCTTCTGACAAGCAATGTCAATGGGGAAACCAGATGTACTTAACAACCAGGTTACTAACTTATCAACTGCAGTGATTCACTTAATAACTGTGGCAAGAAAGGTCGTAAAAGGGGCAGAACTCACTTAACAAATATTTCACTTAGCAACAGTAATTTTGAGCTCAATTGTGTCATTTGCAATTGAAAACGACACAGGAAGAATAATAACCTCCAAGTGGAATTCACCCTTCAAACCCTTCTGGTCCTGAATTCCCAGTACATATCAGCTAATGACACTGAAATATATAATTTCATCCAGCCATTCTTAAAAAGACAGGACATCAAAATCTTCTTAAGGAATTCCCCCCCAAAAGGGGTCTTCAGTTCTATAAAGTTTTTATTTTTCTGTCATATGTTACTTTTGACTTTACCTTACTATTCTAGAGTCTTGACTATACTGTCTTTTAATATCTTTATTGTCTTACTTTTTTACTTTGTAGTCTGCTGACTTCTTGTCTGTATGATTGTATTTCTTTTATCAAACAAACCTCGTCTTAATTCCATCCATCTTTAAAATGTCTTTAAAAATGACAGGTAATCCTCCATTTACAGCCATTCATTTGGTGACTGTTTGAGGTTACAATGGCACTGAAAAAAGCGACGTACACCTTCTTACAACTGTCATAGCATCCCCACGGTCAGTGATCAGAATTCGGATACTTGGCAACCAGGATATATTTATGATGGTTGCAGCTTCCTACGACAGTGATGGCGAATCTTTTTGGCGTCACGCGGAAACGTGCGCGCACATACACGTTCATCAGGCTCCAGAAAAGCCAACTTCTGGGTTCTAGCACGCATGCACACTCGATGATCAGATGGCCAGCGCACATGCGCAGGCCACTTTTCAGAATTTCCGCGTGCGCAAAGGGCTTGTGTTCCAGAAATGCTGAATTTCCAGGTTCTAGGGCACATGCGTGCCTGATGATCAGCTTGCCCATGCGCATGTACAGGCCAGTTTTTGGCAGTGCCGCATGTGCGAAGGACAACTGATCATTGTGCACGCATGCACATCAGAAATCCAGAAGACAAACAGGCAAGGCCCTGTGTGCCGGGCAACATGGCTTCATGTGTAACTTTGGGCACACGTGCCATAGGTTCGGCATCATGGTCCTAGGATCATGTTATTGCCATTTGTGACCTTCCCAGCTGACCCAAGCAAAGTCAATGAGAGAAGCCAGATTTATTCAACAACCACGATTCATTTAACTGCAGTGATTCGCTTAACAGCTGGGTCAAAAAAAGGTCCTAAAATAGACTGTGACTCACTTAACAACCACCTGGCTTAGTAGTAGAAATTCTGGTCCCATTTGTGGTCATAAGTTAAGGACTACCTGTATTATTGGAACAGTTATTGTATTGTGCTTGAGAAGTGGCAGTCTAGTTTGAACCTTACAAAGGCCACAAACAAGCCACTCATTCTCTTGCTTGCAAATATGTGTAGAAAAGACGTAGGGTTTTCCAGGCAGGAATGCTGAATATGTTAATAAGTTGCAACCTCATATATTCTTAGGTTAAGTTTTTTATGCTTGAGAAGGCTGTGAGTTGTTGGTTATGGTTATTTCTGTCTTAGTGAATAATAAAGATCATATTCAAATTGGGTCCAATAAATTTCAAATGCATAAATAAATGATTCCTTATTCGTCATGTTATATGAAGCGTCTTAGAAGCTTCATCCAAATTCAAGACAATGAGTTTTATAACAATGAACTTTCTTAAAGACCTGTTGTAAGATGGAAACTATCATTAGGAAAGTTCGCTTGAAAAACAGCTTGAAAGATATCCTTGTGGCACATTTTGTAGCGAACTGACACTTTTAAATGTATTAATTAAACAGCATAGCCCAAAAATAAGAATAAAAAGAATAAAAAGAAACCTTTAGGTAAAAATAAAGGGGTGGAGGCATAGGAGACATTGTAAACCTTTTCAGAAGTAAAAACAGGGGAATTTAACGGCATTTGGGTGTTTACGATTCCCAGACTTGTCTAAAATGGTACAGGGTCTCCTGCTTGAGCAGGGGGTTGGACTAGAAGACCTCCAAGGTCCCTTCCAGCTCTGTTCTGATTGATTGGTTGAAAACCAATATGGGATTTAAAAAAAACAAAATAGTTACTAGCACTGATTATTGGGGTATCAATAGTAAGATGCTCTGTTAGAGAGAATAGGCACCCGTATTATTTTCCTTGGATGAGGCTAAAGTCACCTTCAAATCAAGCTCATATGCTGCTGACTTCCTGGATACATCAGTGCAGGTTTCTTGTCAATAATATGGAAATGATTTTGCATTGCTTTCTTCTGGGTTAATTCTTTTCCTCACCAGGCTGACGTACACCTTTGATAACCTCCCATCCAAGAATTAAGCAGTCTTGATTCTGAAGTGCAGAAAAACAATTTCACCTGCTGAGAAGCCACTTCTCTTTCCTTCTCTAATCTGGCATGTTGTTCTGCCCCTTTTCTCTTTCTGCACTTAAAGAACTATTCGGTTACCAGCACTGTAGAATGTATGCTTTTCTACTCCCACACAACAGATCATCCTGTTGATTTTTATGAGACCATACATTACAGGACTGTTCTTAAAGTTACTGGCAAGTATTCTTTTTCCGAGTGCTTTCCTTCAAAACTGTAGTTGAGAAGGGACATCATAATGAGTGCAATAATTGTTCATATTGTATGCGAATCCTGTATGGTATGTCTGATTACCACTTGTAGTTTGCCCAAGTCATTTTCCCCCTCCTTTTCTCCAGTGGGATATGTTGTTGCCTCAAACCAAAGGAAAATGTAAACAGGAAACATCCTGAAATTCCTGACCATGTAAAAATTCCATTCTTGAGAATGAGCTGAGGGGGGTTACATTAAAGAGGCTTTGTTATCTATACTGTGGTACTGATACAAGAAGTACATCAGCAAAATATTAAAAACACATTGCTGGGAGCTATCAAATGGAGAATGACCCAATATTAAATTTTTGTGGTTGGAGTGGCTTTTAAGATGGATGTGCACAGGCCACAGACCACCACAGTCATAACAAAGAAAGCACAAAACATAGCAACAGTAGAATGATCTTTCATCATTCTCAAAATGTGTTCTGAAGTTTTCTCTTGTTTTGATCTGAAATTTATTTATTTATTAAAACTTATTGCTGCCCAACTACAGTGGACTCTACAAAATTAGGGGGAAACAGTTAAAAACATTGGATCAAATAAACAATCCAGACTAAAATAATGTAATAGATGGCAAAAACAACAAACAAAATAGAAAGGCCTTTAAACAAATAATAAACATCAACCCCATGCTTGGGACCAAAGCCAGATTTACAAAGCTTTCTGGAACTTCAGGAAAATAGGGTGCTGTCCTTATCTCTGGGGAGATGCTGTTTCAGAGGATGGAGGCTGCAGCAAAGAAGGCACGCTTCCTAGGACAAACAAAATGGCAATGTTTAATGGTAGGGATCTGTGGTACATTTACTGTGCTAGGTGATAGTGAGCAGGCAGAAACAGTTGAGACAAGCAGTCTCTCGGGTAACCAGATCCTATGCCATAGAGAGTTTTATGGGTAACAACCAGCATCTTGAATTTCACTCGGAAGCTAATTGATAACAAATACAGCTCACATAGCAGCGGTGACACATAAACACACCAAGAGACATCTATTATTGCTTGCACGACTGCAATTTAAGCTACCTGTAGCTTCTGGATAATCTTCAAGAGTTGCCTATGAAGACCCCATTACAATAATCCAAACATGAGGTAACCAGGACATAAGTGAATGTCTGAAGGGTCTCCTGATGAAGGAAAGGGCACAATTAGCATACAAGGTGAATCTGTACAAAAGCCCTCCTGGCCACAGCTGCCGCCTGCTCTTTGAGCAGTAGTGCCAGTCCAAGAGAATCTCCAAGTTCCATATCAGACTTGACTAGGGAAGTGCAGCCCCATCCAAAACCAAATCTGGAGACATCCCAGATCCAGGGGGTCCAAACATCCATAGCCAATCAGCCATAGCCAATCAGTCTTGGTAGGATTCAGCTATTCTGCCCCATCCAAACCCAAATAGCTTCCAGACAAATTGGATCAATACACCAACAGCTTCACCTGTGCCACTTGGGGTAGAGTTGGTATTATCAACATGCTGATGGTACTCCATCCTGAACTGGTAGATGATCTCACTTAATGGTTTCATATAGAGGTTGAACAGGAGGCGAGCATCAAGCCCTGAGGCACCCCATGTGATAGGCCTCAGACACAATTTCTCCTGTCAGCATCAACTAGAACCAGCCACTGTGGAAGAGACGAGCTACAGGAACACAGTGCCTCCCACTCCTAACCTCTGCAGCTGATCCAGAAGGATATTGTGGTTGAAAGTATAAAAAGCCACTGAGAAATTAAGGAGCACTAAGTTGGATGCACCACTCCCATCCCAGGTCCACCAAAGGTCATCAACAAGTATGACCAATGTCTTTATACAATACACTGGGCTTAAGGCAGACTGAAACAGGTTCAGATAATCTGCCTCCAAAAGATCAGCTATCGTCCAACCACCTTTTCCACAACCTTGTGAAAAAGGAAAGACAGGAACTGGCTGATAATTCTCCAACAGGGAAGGTCCAATGATGACTTCTTGAGGATACCATCTTCTCCTTCAGGATTGGTGGGACCACCCTTTCTCTCAAAGAGACTTAAACCATCACTTGAACACATCTCATGATCAGTTCCTGGGCTGCTTTACTAACCCAAGAAGGGGCAGGGTCTAACAAACGGTAGCCGGATTAACAGACAAAAGGATATTGTCCACTTTCTCAGGCATAACAGAATCAAAGTCAGTCCAGATAGCATAACAGGGCTGTTTCTAGGGCAACTCATTAGGATTTGCCCAGTCAAATTCTGAATGAATATTCCAAGATAACTATTTGAGGATCCTGAACAATTTTCTGTTTAAGATATATTTTTTCTTTATTATTAAGTGAGCCACATACAAAAGGTTAGGAAGGGCAATCCATCTGTCTCTTCCCGCAAATCTCTTGGCACTCGCTTTTCATACTAAACAGCAAACCTTTAACATGACTAAAATGGTAGATATGCAATTAGCACAACTTCAGTAGTTTGTGGGGAAGAGAACATTAATCCTCTTACAAAAATAAACTGTTCATGCTGGTTGCGATCTTTTTTAACAATTTCAAAATATGGTTATGTGGTCAATTAGAAATGTAAAATGTGACAGTTGTAGAATCAGGGAGTTATGTGAAATTTAAACAGATTTCTGTGGAACCAGTAAAAATGCTGTTTACTTCTACTTGTAAAAAGATTAAAGTAACACGTTTTCTGGCTTAATGATATTTTGAAGTAGTGTCCTAATTATAGGGAACACATAAGAAGCATACTGCTAGAAGAACGCTAGGTGCATTGCTTTTATAACCTGCAATCTTAACAATAATTAAATTCCAAAGACTTGGTATTTATAGAACTGTCTAGCCTTCAATTGCATGCTGATCTCTTTGGAAGTCATAACCACAATTCATGCATTGTATTTAATTAAGTTTATATTCTATTCTCAACTTGGTTTCACACTTCAGTAGAATCACACAACTTTTAAGATGACATCTTAAATGATTTTCAGATGTTTTCCTTAGCTTAAAATCACAGAATCGTAATGAAGGATCATCTCTTCCAGTCTTCTGCAGCATGCAGAAAATCCAGTTAAATCGTCTTCAAGAAGTGGTAGTTAAACCTTTTTAAAAATTCTATTCTGTTCTGTTCTAAACTTTCAGAAATAAAGAACCTACCATTTCTGTACATTAACTGTGTTATTGCTGAATAGATTTGACTGCCAGTTTTTTTTCTATTTAAATGAAAATAGGTTTTCTTTCCCTTTTGTCTAAATGAAATTTAAGCAATTTAGGGTTGTTTAGGCTATCACCTACTTTTTTTATAAACACTGGAAATTAAGCAAAGCTGAGTTCTTTCTAGATCGTATTGAATTCATTATTCCCCTCCTATTCAGTTTTCTAACTGAAGCTACTGCTATGCAGCAGTTAATCAGGTCATTCTGACACCATTCTTATAATTTCTTTATATGCATCTCAGACATAATTTCTACCCCGACCAAGAAAATTTGAATGGGTCAGTTTAAGGTCTCTTGTAAGAGAGACCAAATGTGTTGTCGTCTGTCTGATTTTTATAGTTTCGCCTTTAAGACTAGAAGTGGGAGGGAGACCTCACATCTTCCTGGAGAAAGATATGGAAACTTTTGTTTTGGTGATCCAACAGGCTTTTTTTACCAGACCCCAAAAGTTTGCAGCATTAACAGAATTACATGGCTTTTTCTTCGAACAATGTCACTTCTTTGCCTTCCCCACCCCATCCTGTCCTGCAAAAATAGAATATGAAAGTATTCTTGGTGCTGCAAAAATCCAGATGACCACTGGATGGAGGTAAAGATACACAGAAAAATCTAATTATTTCCTCCCATCTTGTGGTCATATGGATTTCTGCAGCCTTGATCTGGTAGATTGATATACAAGTGTAAGCATTTTTTATTTGTTTTTTATTGTATTATTATACATGTTGATACATTATATGTATGTCTGTGCATTGTTGTTTATATAATTAAAGACTGAGACATCTATTATTTAAATAATGTAGAATATTGAAAACAACAGAGAAAAAAGATATAAATATTAATTGCAGTTTAGGATTAATATTATAAGCATTAAAATTACTTGGCTTTGCCATTCAAAATTTAGTAAAAGCATTTGTTATATAGTAAAGTTTTTAGTCTTAAGATAATTACTTAATATTAAAATCTCCACTTTATTATTACTTTATACACAGAGACACACATTAATGACAAGAAAAGACAGGTGAACTGAGCAAATTTAAAATGAATTAAAAGATGAAAAAGGAAAATTGAGAGAAAAAACTAGTTAGTTCTCAAGTAATCTCTCTAACTGAGCCCATGGTTGTAAAGGATCACATGACCAAACCTGACTTTACAACCTTTTTTGTGGCAGTTGTTAAGTAACACAGCAAATGCTAAGCATATACTGCTATCATTAAACAAATATATTGTTCAGTATGGGGTGAGTTTCGCCGGAAACCAGAAATAGATGCCAGTTTCTGGGAAAACCATTGTAAAAGGCAGTCACGTGACCATGGGGCACTGCAAACAGCCATTAATGCAGGCTGGCTGAGTGCCCAAAATGTGGTCACGTGACTGCAGGGGGACCTTGATGTCAGAACTTTGAAACTAGGTCTGACTAAGTAGCTTTTTGGGGAGCTTTGAATTATTGCTAAGTGACTGGTTGTAAATCAAGGACTATCTGTATTAGATTTCTATTTTGTCCCTTTTTATACAACTGCTAATTTTCAATAGTGTATTTGTAAACTTTTAACCTTTCTTAGTGATTATTTTTCCAATGCTGCATGATGTTTTATGCATATAAGAACCATGCAAGTATAAGCATTAATTGGGTAATTTGATTTAGATAGGCAGTTTGTAGATTGTATAACAGTGATATTTACAAGTGTGAAAATGCAATACCATCAGGAAAATGTGTTTTACTTAAGTCACTTCATGCATTATTTTAATGGTGCCATAATTAATATAATGAGGCAAATCCTGAAGACTTCATACAGTATCTGTAAACCAGATTAGTCTCTATTGCACTGGCAGGACCCTCCAGAAATACGTAGTGTATAAATGGAAATTCTCTAGTGAGCTACCAACAAACATTTGTTTGTTTTTTAATCTGTCTTTATTACCCTGCCCCTCCCCCCCAATCCATATACTATTAAACTCTGATTCCTGTAACTTTTCATTAGGCAAAATGGTACACAAGACAAAACCTTTTGAACCAAGGTACCTGAAATGGGCTAATTCACACATGCATCCAAAATCCAGAACCCACAACTCCTGTGGAATTGGGCTATTTTTAAGGAAAATACATCTCTGAATGTATTACAACTTTTCCAGTGAAGGCAGTACATTAGAAATTCTGTCATTGTTGAGGGCACTCAGGGAGAATCTGGTAAGGAAATATTTCATAAAGGATAACCTAATGGATTACTGGTCCTCTAGTAAGCTATATACACCATGCTATTATTTGTAAATACATTGAAAACATTATTTATTAGCTCCAAGAATAGCTAGTTGTTGCCACTTTAGATATGAAATATTAAATATCAATCTGACATTAGTAATATTACTGCACCAATATTTAGAGAACACGACTGCCAAATTAGAAAAAATAACTTGTAATTTAGCATAAGTTCACTATAGTCAGTCTGCATTGGGCTTTAGGCCAAAATTATCCATGGGGTATCCATTCTCCTTCGGACACTATTATTAAACTAGGTATATTTTTTTTCAAAGCACTGATTTGTATTGATTCATTTCTAAAGTATTAAAAAAACCTTCTATAATCGTGGGTGAGACTAGCACTAAATACAGGTAGTCCTCGACTTACAACAGCTCGTTTAGTGACCGTTTGAAGTTACAATGGAATTGAAAAAAGCAACTTATGACCATTTTTCAGTCTTATGACATCCCCATGGTCACACGGTTTACATTTGGATGATTGACAACTGGTTCACATTTATGTCGATTGCAATGTCCCCGGGGTCATGTGACCACCTTTTGCGCCCTCCTGACAAAGTCAACCGGGAAGCCAGATTGACTTAACAACCCTGTTACTAATTTAACAACTGGGGTGATCCACTTAACAAATGTGGCAAGAAAAGTCGTAAAATGGGGCAAAGCTCACTTAACCAATTTCTCACTTGG
Source organism: Ptyas mucosa (assembly GCA_012654045.1). NCBI lineage: Eukaryota > Metazoa > Chordata > Lepidosauria > Squamata > Colubridae > Ptyas > Ptyas mucosa. The sequence continues at coordinate 12,712,949 of WNWU01000001.1, read as the reverse complement.
CAACATAAATTCTGGGCTCCATTTCGGTCATGAGCCAAGGACTCCCTCTATAAGATCATTTTCAAATCCAGCTTTTGAACCCAGCAAACTAGCACCCCATTTTTTCCCCCAAGCCACACTTCCACAAAGACAGAAAACACTCAAGCAACAGGAGTGGAATTTAGCATCCTTCTCAACACAGGCATTTAGAACAGAGTAGAATAGAGCTGGAGGGGTCCTTGGAGGTCTTCTAGTCCAGCCCCCTGCTCAAGCAGGAGAACCTATATACCATTTCAGACAAGTGACTGTCCAGTCTCTTCATAAAAACCTCCAGGGACGAGAAGAGCCCACGATTTCTGAAGGCCGATTTCTGTTTGCCTATCTTCCAAGGGTCTTCTTACTCGGGAGTTAAGTCTTTTACGGAAACCGATTTTCTGCGGACTCAGCAGGCGGCTTCCAACGTTTTTCCTCGCCTACCAAAAGCACGGCGGCTCCTGTTCAACTTCGGGAACAGGAAGGAAGCCTCTGATTGAAAAAGGGCGGCTGAGCTTTATTTCTCTTCCGTTTTCGGGCAGCAGGCGCGATGTCAAGCGAGCCTCGTACAAAGCAATTATGTAACCCACGTCCATACAGGAATATAACCGGGGGGGGGGGGGGGGGGGGGGGGGGGGGGAGAGCTGAGTGGAGGGAACCCCGTCCTGGACACAGCGCGCGGCGCTTGCAAGACCCGGAATTAACCCACCCCCCCACATCACCGCGAGCCCGGCTCGAGCGAGGCCACTGGAGAACGGCTCTCCGAAAGGGAGGGGGGGGGAGAGAGAGAGAGAGAGAGAGAGAGAGAGAGAGAGAGAGAGAGAGAGAGA
>WNWU01000001.1:12656275-12712097 GCA_012654045.1 Ptyas mucosa | reverse complement strand
AGAGAGAGAGAGAGAGAGAGAGAGAGAGAGAGAGAGAGAGAGAGAGAATGAGGACCGCGCAGGCGCACCAGGAGCCTGACTGTCCAACATGGCTGAGCTGCTGCCGCCGCCGCCGCCGCTGCCACCGTTGCCTCTTTTTGCAGGACAGGGGGAGTTGAAGGGAGGATGCTGAACTACTCCGGAGCAGCAGCAGCGGGAGTGGTAGGTGGAGTGAGGCTAGCGAGGACGGAGCCGGCCTCTGCTCGGCTATGGCCCGCCTGGCAGATTATTTCATTGTGGTGGGCTACGACCATGAGAAGACAGGTAGGTGTGGCTATGGGTAATACGCCGTTGTCTCTGCCTTGCATTTGGAGAGGGGGGGGCTTCCTTTGGGAAGGGGCCGGGCGTGGAGAGGGGGGGGGAAAGGCAGCTGGTCATCGTGGGGAGGGGGAGATGGCGACGAGGATCCCCTTTGGGACGGAGGGGGGACCATGGAGGAGTGGGTGGAGGAATGTCAGGAACAAGCGCTTGGGCTTCCTCTCCCGTGGTTGAGTGGCTTGGCAAGGAAGAGGAGTGTGCGTGTGTGTGTGTGTGTATGTGTGTCAGTCATCTTCCTTTGCTGGGGATTTGACACGCAAGGGGATAGCAGCATCAGCAACGGGGGCTGGTTCTCCCTCTTTGAAAATTGGGCGGGGAGATGTAAAGGGGGCATTTTTTGAACCTCCCTTGAAAAGCCACGATTTTTCTATGGGGATGGGGAGGACAGGTTGGCTTCCCAGCATGGCTAGGGAGGAATTTTATTGACCACCTGGCCAAGGAAAGTGAAAAGCAGCCAGTAGTAGCTTCTCCCTTAACTATTTAATGACGCGCTGGGCTGGGTCTGTGTATTAGATGAATTGCCAGGTGGAGAGAGCGATCTTTCTTCTTCCCCAGCATTGGGAGAAAAATAAACATTAGAACCAATGTGTCCTCCTCGTCGTTAACATCCAGTAGTAATTACGGTTTGTTTGGCCACGTGAGAGTTGGCTAAATTTAGTTGGTTCCAGAAATACAGTAGAGGAAACTTGGGTAACTTGTTGAAACATGACCAATGTAGATATATAAGCATGATAAAAACCAGTTACTTGTAATTTGCAGGGTTTGAATCTGGAAGATAAGTTTGTAAATCTATATAAATACATTTATTCAGGTTCTGGGAATATTTTAATAAATTTAAGGTAGTTCTTAATAAGAACACAATAAGAAGCATGCTTATTTTTATAGGTCTGCTTCAAAAAGAAGCATAGATATTAAAGGGAAAACAAGTTGTATAGTAGAAAGTTGTTTAAATTTTCGATAATCTGAACAGAGTGCCATTTTTGAAGATATAATGAAGGGTTATTCTAATATTTTTCTTACAAGTTTTTTTTTGCTAAATAAGCAAATGTAGTTTGGTTTGTCTATGAATGTTTCTACATAAGTGTGCAGGATCTGGCACTCTTCTATCTACTATAGCACACTTATAGCACAGTATGCTTATAGAAATATGGGATAAACAATGTTAGCTTACATGAGAAGATAATTTTATAGAAAGATGGTATGGTATGCTGAGTTACTGTCTTAAAAAAGTAATAAAAGTTTTCAGATTCATGTTCAAAGAATTGAAACAGGAGTTTCAGATTTTAAACTCTTGATACAGTAAAATAACCAATGAAATGCATATTATATTTGAAGGAAATGAATCTTCAGATTAAATTTTTACAAATATGCAGTTAAATTCCCCTTTGCATGCTTGCTTATTTTTAGAGTCAGTAATTAAAACTGTTTCAGAGAGAACTTTCTGTAAAAGAATAAAATGCACTGTCTATTCTAAATTCCTTTATCCCACATACAGTCCCATGATGCATAGAGAATTGACCTTTCTTAATCAGATATTTTTCCTATGAAACTTCAGCATTATGAAGTTGTTCTACAATCCGTATGCTCAAGAACAAACAGTAGTGTAGTATCTCATATTTAGTTTTCCACGGGTTTAGTTGTTGATATCCTTTGACTTAGGCCTTCTTCAAATTTAACTATAATCTGGAGCAATACTGTTAAAAACTGGGAGTCGGGGATATTTTAAAATCTCTGACAGGTTCATTCTTCCAAGGCTTCCCCAATGAGAGCTAATTACAATAGACTTTTCTCCCAAGTCAGGCTAAACCTTCTTATACCATCTAGTTTGTCCACCTTGGGAGTTTTTAGCCTTTCCATCAAAGACTTCTTTCTTGTGTTTATCTCTTGCAAAACAGAATAGAAGATGCTTTGGATTTCCAGAGAACAGACAGTTTACCAAATCTTATGTCAAATCTGGCAATATTTGACATAATGCAGCCTATGGAGATTTTCAATCATCCAGATCATGGTTGTCCCAAAGATGCTTTTCCAAAAGGCAACTGGACTTCCTTGGTGAAGAAAGTTGCCTTTTGGCAAAGCACCTTTGGGATAATTGTGTAATCTTCTATGTGTCTAATATTTTAATGAGATTCTTGTCCAAACCAACTCTCGAGATGTAGAAAAAAGTCTATTGGGAAAAGGTAAATTCAGGACAACAAGGGAAGGGAAGCTGCATCCATTCTGTTCTATAAGCTCCGCTACTCTGACTTGACTACATTCTACTGGCATATGGGAAAGGGTTCTTTAAATTGTCCCAAAGGTTTCAAGAGGCAGCTAGACTTTCTTGTTTTTCTATGAAGATGTTTTGCTTCTCATTCAAGAAGCTTCTTCAGCTCTGACTAGATGGTGGGGAATGGAAGGATTTATATTCCTAGCAGACAGCTGGCCATTTGCATTCTTTTAGAGCAGGTGGCCCATGGGCCGGATGCATCACATGCAGGCCACGTCTACCCTACCTCTGCAAAGGCAAAAAACATTGATACATCATGATATGTCACGTGATGCAATCAAGTTTGACACCCGTGTTTTAGAGAGTCATTGAGGCCACTTGGAGGTTTATCTGTTCTCAGGATCACCTGAGTAGTGCAAATGGATATGGAGCCTTTTTGGAACTGGTGAAAGGACTGTGTTGTAAACTGGAGATAGATGATGTTGTATCCCTCCCCTTCTGCTGAGAGGACTGTTCAATTTTGACATAGATGGCCTCTTTAACCCTGCTTTCAAACCAGTGGTCCTCTCTGTCCAAAATGTGGACTTTGCTGTCTTTTAAATGCAGATGGACTGCTGAATCTTGTCCTGATGGATTTGTTCTATGTTGTGCCATGCATTTATGAAGTGGTGGTTTTGTTTCCCCAATGTACAGATCTGCACATGTACTGCATATACCACGTTGTTCAGTTTGTGTCTGGGTGTTTTATTCTTGGGGTGGACAAGCTTCTGCCTTAGTGTGTTCTTGGTTTTAAAGTGTCCACATATGTTGTGTTGGCTGAAGATTCTCCTGAGCTTTTCAGATATTCCTGCAATGTATGGAATGACAACATTGCTTCATTTATTGTTATCGTTGAATGTACATATGTACATTCTGCTTGAAATTTGCTTTTTGTTTAAAAACTCTTCAATTTCACAGTTTTTAAAACTATTTTTAATTTTCAGGTATCCCTCTTTTTGTTGTTCCTTATGCTGGTGTATGATCATAATAAATATATTATTTGATCTGTTATTCTATTTTCCATTGAACCATTTGCCTGATGCTAATATGACTGTTCCTCCTACTTTAATATTCCACTGTTCCTTTTAGCTCACTTTTGTCTAGGTTGACTGGGAGTAGCTCTTTGGTGACTGCTGATATGTCATATCAAGCTATAGTTCATTGGCTTTGTTTTGATGAATAGGACATACAATACATTAAATCACTAACCATGTTTTTACAGAACACAGTGGATGAGTTCATGCTCTGTACAAACTGAAGTCAAATTGTTCTGAATTCATGTGATGTTTAAATCCAATGCTGTGGTTTCATTAGAAATCTTTTCCAGAGTTTTAAAGGACTGAAACCATTCACATTTTGTTTAGTTGTTTTGCCCAGATTTTGACATGAAGAGATTTTTCCTGTTACATGCATTATGTCCTTCAACATGTAGCTATGTCCTTTCATTATGAATTGACTTTAGAAGGCTTGCAAACATGCAGGTTTTTGAAATTAATTGAATTTGGAAAAACAGATTTCTATAATATTTTAGTGTCTAAATAGTGAGATTGTGTTAGATGGTAGCAGCTGGGTCAACTTGTGTAGGTTCAAAAACTGAACATGGTTGGGTCCGATTAATACTTGGAGGGCATAATGCAACCATGGAATTTCAATGTTGTAACCTTGGTCTGAGAAGATAAAATATATCCTAAACCTAAATGCAGAAATGGCAAACCTATTTCTGTATTTTTGTTGTGAAAATTGCAAGGCTGGCCTTTTTAGTTGCCAAGATTTGAAACTAATGACAAACTGTATCTTGTTGAAACTGAGAGAGTATTTTACCAACTTTGCTTTTCAACTAAAATGTTACTCTATAATGTAACTTTCGTGTAGTCATATTTACTGTATATCAGCCTATAAATTAAGCTGATTTTCCCGACAAATTTCAGGGCTTGAATTTTCCCTGTCTCTCAGGCTGCAGATACCCATTGACAGTGTTATTTGCAAACCTATAGAGCTATAATGCAAATGGTTTTAAATATTACCTGACAAATACATATAAATACATGTGATCAAAGGCGTATGCACCTGAATACTAGAAATATATTTTCTTCTTGTGAAGAAAGGGGAAAGCTATTTGTTATTTATGAAGACATAGAAGCTCTATACTCAATAATTGACCAGTTTTGAAACAAAGTAAGTTCTGATTGGCTGGCTGGCATCTATGATTGCCTGGACTGTGCAAGTGGTTGGCTGAAGAGGCTGTCTTCTACCTGCGCGTGCTCACATTTGCGAACCGGTAGGGAAGGTAAGTAAATCCCAACCCTGTTTCCAAAGGTCTGTTTTCAAACTTTCGAAAGGTCTCCAATAGTTTAGTAATAGTTAATGAGCAATTTCGGAAAGTAATTCGAAAGTGAGGTTTGTGAACTTAAAAGTCTCTTCTGTGGTTGTTAGCAAGATGGCTAATCCCTTTGTCTCCAGGCGCTCAGACCACAAGAAACCACTCTCCTGCAGTCTCCTTATGAGGAACAGCTGTCTAGAGCATAGGTGGGCAATCTCTTATCCTTTCCTTATCCAGATAAATGTCTTTGCCACCACTTTTGCAGAGTTCTCTTCAGTTTGCCATACTTCCCTTGGAAGATTTATAAAGTGTGATTTAATATATTAAATAATTTTGGTAAGATGTGGATACAGCAACATCTAATTGAAGTGTAACATTTTTGTGGCCATATCTTTTAAAATGTATCAATAACATCAATAATTCCCATGTAATGTTGTTTGCTAGAATATTTCTAGGACTTGAGGGAAATAAACAGATGTTTACAGAAGATAAGCAGAAATATAAACATCCCACTCTTTCCCTTTTGATTTCTGTTTATTAGCATGATCAGGTTTTAGTTGATCTTGCATTTACAGGGTGGAACATGTGACCTCTGAGGTTCTTTCCAACTCTAATTCTATGAAATTTTGATCATTGTTGTCAGATCCAGCTGCTCAGAAATATAATTACAGCAACTTTCTCAGGGACATATATGACCAAGCTGAAAACTAAGTTTTATTGCAGGCAGTTTTAATGACCAAGAAAAATATTGATAAATTCTGACAGTGTTGAACTGTCATTAAAGAAATAGATTCATATCCAGCTGCTATATTTCCTATGTTTGTAATTCCATCCAATCCAATTTCACTTTAGATTTCTTGCTTCTTCCCTTGAGGCTATAGAATATCTGCATTCTCCACATTCCTTCAGTGGAAATAGACAATGCATTGGTCTTAGGCTGAGGAACTTCTCTTTCCCCAAACTTCTAAGAGTATTCATGTTTAGTTGTTTTGTTCACCTCAGTAAATATCTTGGACTTCCACAGGTACAGTTGTTTAAAACTAAAAACGTTTCAAGGTGTGATGCTAGGACATCTACCCCAAAGCTGCCTTTTTAGTGATAAATGCTTTTGGATTGGTTGGAGAGCTAAAAGGAGCAATGTAAGCTAAATCATATCATTTCTTCAATAAATATGCTGCATACACATAGCATTAAGCTACAAAAGGAAAACTGTTTGAAAGTTGTAATAAGCAGACATCAGCAGGCAGTCATATTGTGTCTGTATTCCATTGCTTGAAACTTCTGAAAAAAAGTTTATTTGATTTCCTACTTAAATGCAAGACTTTTATAGAATGTCAGAATCAATTAACCATAAATAACTCTTGTAACTCTTTCTTTATATTATTTCCATGACCAGGGAGACAAGCAAAATGTGTTCTTCCCAACAGGAAATATTTGACACAGCTAGTTTGGTTTTAAAATTAATGCCCAGAAGGGACCCACATTTTTGTCAGCAAAACATCCGGAAATCCATTTAACTTCCCAATTTGTGAAGACAGTGAGACTGTTTAATATAAGGGAAAGTACTGAGGTTTATCTTGAGCCAAAATGTTGATAAAGAGTTGTTCAGTATAATGAAACAATGTTGCTACAGTTGTGCTTAGCGTCTGCAGCTTCGGTTAATGATACAGACCAATAAGAACCTTTTTTTTGAATGTCCTGTGGTGGTTGACTAAATCTATTAATTTTTATCAGAATCTCTTTAGGAAGACTTCAAAAATTGTTAATTACTGAAATCAAAATTCTGTCAGAAAACATGGCAATCTGAGATTGAGTAAACATTCAGTCCCTGCCTCAAATAAGCTTTATGTGTGTGTGCACATGCATGTGTGTGTGTATACAGTAGGTTCATGGGCAGAATACAGTAGAAAGTCTTGCACATAATCTGGATGGGTTTTGTATCTTTTGTATCTTTTGATTCAAATAGATGATACAAGATAGTTGTCAACTTACGACCATTCATTCAGAGACCATTCAAAATTATAATGGTGCTGAATGAAGGGATTTACGACCAATTATGACCACTGCATGCTACTATGTTCACATGAACAAAATTCAGGTGCTGGACAGTCCACTCACCCTTATGATCAACTGCAAGGATACTGCTGCTACCCCTACCTGTGTAGCTTCTCCATCCTCCTGCCCTGCTGAGTCCCTTAGACCTACCTCCCACAAGCCTTCGCTCTGTTTTCTGCCCCACTGGGTCCTACATCTTTGAACCTCCGCTTCCCTCCCCCCATCATGCTCAGTCCACTTACTTTTCTGAAGATTGTTTTTGAGAAGGAAAACCAGTGGATCTGCCACGTGACCTTCCTATACAGAAGCCATATGATCCTGTCCCAGAATCTGGTGCCATTTTGGAACGAGCCTCAGTTTTTGAATCATGAGAATTACCACCACTTCCAAAATGTTGCCGGCATGCAGTGGATAGGCCGGTTCTCTTTCCCAAGGTGATCTTCGGAAAAAATAAGTGAACTAAGTCATGATGAGGAAGAGGAGGCTGAAATGTGTGAGACCCAGTGGGCAGGAAGATTTGTAAGAAGTGCCTCAAGGGGTGTGGGAGGCCCAAGGCAGGTCACATGTGAACTGGGCTGGTGCTGCTATGTAGGCCTGGACCTGCACTAGGCCTCCTAGGGGCTTCACGACTCTTTGAGGCACCCCATGTTCTGCTTAATGAATTGCGCAGTCACTTAACAACCTCAAACATGGATAGCAAGGATTGTGATAGTTAAGCAAGGACAGCAAGGATTGTGATAGTTAAGCAAGGAGATCACGTGAGTACCTCACTTATGACCATAATTCTTGGCTCAATTGTGGTTGTAAGTTGAGAATTATCTTTATTTCTCAGTTTCAGAAATGTAAAAACGGATTGTAATTTCTCAGTTACCTATTGATGGTAGTGTATACTGATACAGATCTAAGGATGTATTTTTGATACAATAGCTGAATACAACTGCCTTAGGCTATGTATGTATTGAAGTGATTTATTTTCTACCTGTTTAAATTGAATCTATAATCTACAACCCTACATGCTCTTATTTTATAACCAGAATATTGCAACATTTAAAATTGTTGCAACTTCAAGCAAAATTGAAACTGCAAACCATGACAAAGTAAATGTACTTTTATTAGGATGGTGTCTAAGTGTGACATCTGTTTCATAATAGAATGACTTCTACATCATATGAGAGTTTCTTCTATTAAGTGTGTATGACAAATACTTTTGTTTAAACTGTTAACATTGAAATTGCCTGTCATATTTTGCTCTTCGTACCTCTTGGAAGAACAAAAATGATGGATATTGGATAAGATGTAACATTGGAAGTTATGCTTGTTCAATACAATCTGACATTCCCACAGCTCAAATTGTATTGTATAAGAATACCACAGATTCTTTCTATATTCTTGAAATTTAGGGAGATTTGGAGTAGTTTGCAGTTCTTGGACAGCTTTGTTAATTTCCTGCATAGATCCTCTTTGTAAGGGAAAGTGTTTTCTTTATGTTACTAATCTTTTTCTCTTTTCTATTCAGTTTTTGAAGATTTTGGGTTTTGGGGGGGATTGTTTGATAAAATCTCAAAGATTGGAATCTGAATATATTATGCAAAATAAGCAAAAGGTTTCATGATGGAATATTACATGAAACAATTACATTATTGAGCAACAGTTGGGAGAGCAAAAGAGCTTTTTTATGTTATGAGGAGGATTAAATTTTTTCAGTTTATTCAGTGAAAAATAGTTATTTTTTTAAAAAAGACATATTTATTGCATTTTAAATGCTTATAATATTACATAGTTTATATTGCTTAAAAATATTGATTATATTTTTGTAAACATAATCTTACATAGGCATTCTGAATATGTTTAAATATTTCCCCAATATAAACATATGCAATATTTAAGGAATATTATGGTTGTAAACAGGAAACAATAGTTTACCATATGTGCTTTAAATGCTTATAAAATCATCACTAAGTATTTTTTATGTTTGTTCCGCCCTTTCTTTTTAATCTGTAGTTTTCCTATATATAGGATTTCTAAATTTATTGCAGAATAAAGGATATAGTTTGGAAATAATATAGAAGCTCTATTGTATGGCTTTAATGAATTGACTATCTGTCAACTCAAAGGATATTTAACTTTTCATCATCAGAACTAAGTTAGTTCAAATTAATAACATTATGAGAGGTTTAGGTGCTCCCTCCAAATAAATTTGCCTGCTATTTTAAAATGTGGGTTATTCCATACTTCCATAAGCTCTTCATGAGTATTAAAAATCAAAACGTTATATATAGCTCAATATATTCCATATGTTAAGTACTAGTACTGAAACTAATCCTTGAATGCACATAGGTCTTCCAGGATTTCAAAAGGATCAGATAACAAGTTTCAAGTTCAGCCCCAAGAGAGCTGAATTCTGAAGTTCCTTATTCCAACTGGTATCTAAAACTGAGATAAGTAGCATTATGATCCTGAAAATATAAAAAATTGTATCTGCTATTTAGAACTATTAATTCGCATAGTGAAAATTTTGAAGGGTGCTCCAGCTAGGATAAATTCATTAATGCTATTTTAAATTCACTTAAAGTAGTACAGTATAAAAATTTTAAAAAAACTTTTAAAAATATTAGTCAATTTCAGAGTTAATCACAGAAATTTAGACTCTATGTTTAGGTCTTCTTTCATTTGTTTCAAAGTAGGGGATAAACTCCCTGAGAGAATTTCATTTAGTATATCGATATCTAAGAAACATTATATTCTAGATCTGGTATTCCCTTTGGAGCATTTCTGTCATGATCTTGTTCTGGGAGACTTACCCTCAATTGTCATGTGCAGATCATATCCTTGATTGCAGAGAAAGAGGGTCTATTAAAATGGTCAATCCCAGATGTCTGATCAATCCAGGAGGTTTCATGGCAGCATTGTGGAGAGTTTCCCAGTGATCTGGAAGTTGCTTCTATTTAAGTGCCTCATTGACCACTGGAATAATAGAGCCAAATAGGGTGTTTGGCAGGATCAATCCAAGAGGCTTTCCTCACTTGCCAACCCGTACTGCACAGGTTGATTTATTGAGAAGCTCTATGAAAAGGAGTGAAGAAATGCATGCAGTGACACTAGTGGAAAACAAGAAACGAATGCAATCAGACGTAAGAGTCCATGTTTAAGTCTACGTCAATAAGAGTGATAAAGTATAATTATTTTTCCACCCTTGTTGTATCCATGGAGTGCCAACCAGGGAAAAGGTGAGCCAGAAGATCCATTCCTTGTAAGTTGTGATTGTTTGACCAAACATTTTGTTGATAAAAGTGCGCATATCTGCTCCAAGTTAGAAGCTTGATGGGCACAATCTATTGAGCTGACAGAAGTGACCTACTGTAGCTTTATCTGGGCCCTAAGGGAGTAGAGTCCTCTGCAACCATCTGTGAGCTAGACCCCTGCCCACCTGGCTAATTCAAGTAGGGAGGGGACTAAGATTTGAATATAAACTATAGTCAATGCCTCTTTGAGAGAGAGAAGGAGAGTCTCCACGATCTTGAACAGCTGCTACCCTATCCCTAACATTTTTGGAAGAAGGTGATTGAGAAGATGGTGGGACTACAGTTGCAGAGAGCTGTGGAGAATGGTTTATTAACCTGTGGCAATCTGAGTTTAGACCTGGTCATGGGACACTCTGATTGATTCCAATACTGTGCCAATATGTGCCATCTTTTTCCCCCTTGGATTGTGTTCATAGAGCACATTCATAATCTGAGGGTGTCACTGGACTTGTTATACTTGCTGTAAGAACAGGGAGACTATGGCCATCAAGTCCAATATCCTGCTCAGTGCAGTAAGACAAATTAAAAAATTTGAGACAGATACAAGCAATAAGAGAAGCACAGCACTTTTCTTGAAATTGGTTCCAGTCAGTCAACCATAATATACCTACCTGCAATTTAAATCCATTGTTCTGCATCCTGCCCTCTGGGCTGATAAGAGAACAAGTCTTTATCTCCTGTGTAATATTTTTTCAGGTATGTACCATATATTTTCCCTGTTTTCTCTAATCAAGGCTAAATATTCTCAGTATTTATTTATTTTTTTGCTCTTTCTCTTTTCTGGACTTAATTTCAAGTCCCAATTATCCTGTTGTTATCTGTCCCCAAAAGAACACATTGCTTAATGTAGGTCAAGTCAATGCAGAACAAAATGAATATATTACTTCCTAGTATTTGAAAATTATTATATTTCTGACATAGCTTAAAACTGCATTAGCCCTTTAAAAACTTTTGCAGCCATATTATAAATTAGAGAGTAAGGAAGATGATCTTGATGGAAATATATAGGAACATCCCCAAAGATACTGAAATGTTAAGCCCTGGGAAACAAGTTTAATATTCTAAAGTGGCTCAGACAAGATGCCTTTCTGATTAACTGGGGAATAAAAAGGGATGGGGGAAGTATAATACAGTTAGGCTTGCAAGATTTTGTTATTGTACAAAATGGTATCAACATTACCCATTTACTGTTGATTTACCATATTATCAAATTTATAAAATTGCTTATAGAATTGGGGAAAAAATAATAGGTTCATTATCTTTGAGTCTCAACCTACTTGTTTTAAACAGTGTGGTAATAATTTACCGGCTTTTTCATCTGATTCCCAATATTTTCACTTTAATCTCCTCCCAAACAATTCAATTTGGTTAGCATAAAAGTAACTTATCTGAAACTTGGTTACATGAATTCCTCATAAATTTGCACCATGGGATTCCTTGTATCAGTCATTAATCATTATTTAACTAAATTCCACTTTGCAATCTCTGAAGCCAAAATAAATTTTATGTCCTGAAAGTGGCTACTATTCTTTGCACTTGCATGCATATGTTTATGAAAATAAGAAAGCTGAGGGATGACAGTTTATCTAATCAGGAGTCAAGAATGACTTTAAGGCACACAAACACCCAAAAATACATAATACATAATAATATTAAAGACATCCAAATTCTGAATTTACTTTAGAAAAAAGCCTGAAATTGCAGCCATTACCCTAAATTCCAAATTATTATTGTCTCCTTTATCATTGGTAACTAATTATTCAACAGTCCAGTTCTGAATTAAGTATGATTTAAGTTCTTAAATTTCATTCACGTCAGTGCTTTGTTCAACAATAATAAGCCCTTGGATTATTGAATATTATGCCATATCTTTTTCACAAGTGACATTATTGGTTGAACATAGAATATTGTCCATAAACATTGTATAATCATGATGAACCAAATATTTACCTAACCGATAGCATTATCTCTGTGAGAACTTTGTTTCTCTTTGAGAGGAGAAAGGAAGGAAGATGTTGGCTGTGATAAAAACAGTATTCAAAGTAGTTTGTTGTTCAGGTGCATTTCTGCAGCTGTAGAGTTGAAACAAATAATAATGCATTGTATAATCAAAATATTGCTGAACTCTATTATCTTGATGTTGCAGGAAGTACAAGGGTGGATATTTCAAATAGTTACCGGTCTGTAGGATTTTAATGGTATTTATACACCTGTTCAGTTTTGGGAAGATAGGAAGCTTTCTTTTTCACAGGTTTTCTGTAAATCCTCTTAATTGTTTGAGTAATATGGTCCAAAAATATTAAAATAGTAATAACTGATCACCTGATAAGATCATTTAATTTAAAAAAAAATAATATACACCTAGGGCTACTTGGAATGGGCCTTGAATGGAAAGGCTTTCTATTTTTCATATGGGAAGATAGATTTATAGATCAAATCCATGTTTCTTAAATAAATGTATCTTCTTAAAAACAATACCATAAGGGGAGAAGGAGAGAGGGTTTCTTTATGTGTAATTTTTATGTAACAATTATCCTGCCTTCGTGTAATATTAATATTTTATAATAATATTTTAAATATTTTTTTATAGAAAATGTGTTCTTGATATACTATATCATTAGTAAGACTTTACATTCTGCACTTGGGAGCGTGATCGTTATTGTTCTACTGCAATACAATGAAAACCTGAGTACCTCTTGCAGTAAACCTTAAGATTCAAACTTTATGCAAGTTGAAGAAACAAAATTGTACCACAGAGCATCATAGAGTTTAAAATTGAACTTAAAATTCAAACTTTATGCAAGCTGTCATAATCTAAACTCTAAAAGGCAAGGGCAGAGCCAAAAATATTATATAAATTAATTAAATTAACTGCAGGTTTTTGACATAACTTTCTGTTGCTAAATGAGGCAGTTCTTAAGTGAGTTGTGCCTCATTTTACTACTTTTTTACCATAATAGTTAAGCAAATCACTACAGTTGTTAAGTAGATGATGAGGTCATTAAAAGAATCTGGTTTCTGCCATTCACTTTTCTTGTTGGAAGATGACTGGGAAGGTTGCAAATGCTAATCCACACCCTCCAGATGTGACTGAAATTCAGCATTTATCATTCAACATATTAAAACCAGGGGTGAAATGTAAAATCTGTTACTACCGGTTCTGTGGGTGTGGCTTGGGGGGGGGGTAATGTGACTGGGTGGGTGTGGCCAACTGTTTTTTTTTTTAACTTTTCAAAACATTTTTTCTAATGCTTTGAAAAGCCTCTCTGCCAATCAGGAACTCAGCTGGGATTGTCAGAGAGGCTTTTTAAAAAATGCCTCTCTGGCGATCAGGGAACTCAGCTGGCATCATCAGAGACTTTTCAAAACATTTTTTTTACAACCTCTTCGGCCAAGAGGTTGCAGAAAAAAATGCTTTGAAAAGCCTCTGATGATCCCAGCTGAGCAGCGCGATTATCAGAGGCTTTTTTTTTCTTTTAAAAGCATTTTTTCATTGGAAGAGGTTGTGAAAAAATGCTTTTAAAAGTGTAAAAAAAAAAGCCTCTGATGATCGTGCGGCTCAGCTGGGCATGGTGGGGGAAGGGGGGGCGCAGGGATTTTTGCTACCGGTTCTCCAAACCACCCGCCACCATCGCTACCGGATCAGGCGATCCGGTCCGAACCGGGAGCATTTCACCCCTGATTAAAACTATTTTGGTCAGGTCTGATGGAAATTAAAGTTCAGCAATAACTAAGACACTAGGTATTGTGCATCTCTGTTTAACTTAAATAGCAACACAAGTCTTTGACCTAGGAAAAACTCGTTAGACCACTGTTTGTGCTATATCAACTTCTCTTTTTAACCCAAAAGATGGTTTACAATGTAGAATCTTCTCTAATGTATAGCAAAATAATCTATCTTTTCTTAATATCTATGTATAATATCTTAATATCTAACTATGGAGATTCTCAGTCATCCAGGTCATGGTTTTCTCAAAAGTACTTTTCAAGAGGCAACTGGACTTTCTTGTTTTTTGTTTCTCATCCAAGAAGCTTCTTCAGCTCTGACTAAATGGTGGGGAATGGAAGGATTTGTATTCCTTGTAGACAGCTGGTCATTTGCATTCTTTTAGAGAGTCGACAAACTTGGAAGTTTATCTTTGTCTTCAGGATCACCTGAGTAGTGCAAATGGATGTGGAATCTTCATGGAATTGCTGAAAGGACCGTGTTGTGGAGCTGTGCTTTCTGTAGGATGTTTTTTAAAAATCCATGTTCATCACAAAAATAGCTCTTGTCTATAATGTGTGCTAAGTATTTGTATAGTCTTTTTATTTTTTCCAATACTTCAGTAAAACTGTTTCGTTCAGGCAGCCTTATACGGTGGTGCATTTCCATGACTTTTAAATCTTGTTACTGTCTTTTTAGATGTTTCTGTGGCCTATTTTGTTAGTGGTTAAAACATAAGTGCTCCAAAACTGGAACGCCTTCTGTTTTCCACTATAACTTGTCTAGTATGATTTCTGTAAGAGGAATTTAATCAGTATGGTGAAGCAGCTGAGATTGAGGCGTTTGTCATAGGCGTTTTGCAGCTTTGATCAACGATTTTTTAGATGGGTTTGAATTTAGGCTGCTTCTAAAGATGTGATCTGTGCGTGACATTTTTTTGACATGTGAGAAGATAAAACCAGCTCTTCATCTCTCTATCAGGATGCCTGCTGGTTTCTACATTGCATCATACTGTATTATAGCAACAGGGCAGAAATACTGGGCTTTCCAATTGTTAGACTTTATCAAGCATTACCAAATAAGTACAAAAAGAAGTTTGTCTTTCAAACTAAAACAGTATTTGTAATTAGAGGGGTTTTTTTTTAACCTTAAGGTAAATCATACAGATTTACACAGGATCGGTATATACTTCTAACAAAGCAACCAATAATGGTAAGCAAGGTATCATATCTGATCTGGATTCATCAAGGATAACTGTAATCCAACTCTCCAAGGAGATATTATAGTTCAGATGACACCCTAGGGGGGAGCTTTGAGATAGGTCCATTGTTCCCTTGAGGCAGAATTCTTCTCTAAGGCAATGGGAAAACTGGGCTATTTACCAGACTTAGAGAGCCAGAAAGTACAATGACAAGCAACAATTGGGTAAAAAAAAAAGCACTGAGATTAAAATAGCATAGATGTTTATGAAATGGACTTCAAATCAAGCTCCTGTACTTTTACCTTTCAGAGTCCAGTTTATCAAAATTGAACTTTTCATGCCAACTGATTTGGTTACTTTCATCTTCCTTCTTGGATTATCTTCTTGAGCTGCAATTTCTCTCTTGCTGAAGTTGGTGAGAATTGCAGTACAGAGAGCTGTAGTTTTCCAGAACTTCTGCACGATATTGCTATACTTCTGGCCTTAGTTTGCTATTGGCAACCAGCTTGTACTTATTTGCAACCTTCTCTGCTGGCTTCCCACAAGCAAAGTCAATGGGGAAGCTGTCAAGAAAAGTTGTAAGTTACTCCCAAAAAGTCAGTCCTGCTCCTGCTGCTTTTTCTTTTAATATAAAAAATAAACTGCATTTAAACTTTTCATTCTGCATATGCTGTACTTGAGGCTATTTACTTGATTTGACTGATCAATAGCTTAAAAATAAATATTTTTTTATATTTATATTATAATAAAGCAAATAGACTAATAAATAGGAATATTGAAACTTAACTACAACAAATTTAAAAGTAGACTAAAGCAGTGGTTACTTTTAATAGTTTTAAAATTTCCTGATTTTAACCTATTTTTTTCCCGCGTAAACCGCATATAGTAATTACTATAGCGTCTAATTTAGAAAACACTCTGTACACGCATTATATTTTGATGCTATTTTATATGTGGGGTTTTTTTTAAAAAAAGACCCTTGTTAAATATCTCAGTTCTTCAGTTGCTTATTTTCAGTGTTTGATGCTAAATTTATTATTGCTTCCCTTGCATGTTATGCTTTGATCATATTTTGAAAAGGTATATCCATATGAAAAATGCATTATTTAAGTAATAACAGAACCATTTCTTAGAATTCATGTTCTTATGAAAGATATGAATTATAAATAGAATGAGCATAATTTTTCAATAGCTAACACTTTTTTTTGTAAACAAAAATAATTTGTAAATTTATAAAGGCTGCCGTCTAATATAAATGATACTTGAAATATTTATCAGTTACTTTATAAGTGTTTTGTAATAGTAAAGATTTTCTAAAATATTTATTACTGTAAAAGATTACTGAAGTATAAAGTTTATGTATGGGGAAAAATTCAAAACAAATAGCTGCTTATATGCAATTCGGAGAACTCATAATTTAAGTAAAGTGAATCTTGTAGTATATTCAGACTGAGTCTATACATTTTGATAGTAAAATGAAGAGCCTTGGATAGTACAGTGGTCTAAAGCACCCGTTATTAACATCAGCTGCCTGCAATTATTGCAGGTTCGAATCTCACCAAGGCTCAAGGTTGACTCAGCCTTCCATCCTTTCTAAGTAGGTAAATTGAGGACCCAGTTTGTGGGGCAATAAGCTGACTTTGTATAAATATACAAAAGTATGAAGGCTATTGCTTAACGCATTGTAAGCCGCCCTGAGTCTCCGGAGAAGGGTGGCATATAAATCAAATTTAAAAAAAAAAAAGATCCATAAGGCACTATCCTATCTTCTATTACAGTTTTAGTGGTTAAGAGACATTTTGCTCAGGAACAGATGAGACCAAAGTGAAGCCACACAGTTTTGCCTTTCTTGCCTTTTTAAACAGCTTTACCCAAATGAAGTTGAAGGAGGCTATCAACACCTTTCTCAGTTAGTGGAAATTCTGAAGCTTCACCAAAGCAATTTTACAAGAAACAATCTGTTCTGTATTCCAAAAGATTAGGAAGATTAGGAGGAAGAAGAAAATAAAGTAATACACACCAGGTCTTAATACCTTGCATCATTGTAATGACCAGGTGAAAATACCACCTTGAATAACCTGCCATCCAAGAGAAGATTGCCTTGCTGATTTTTCTTAGTTGGCTTTGATGAGGAAGGAAGAGAAAGGGCCATTTCTCCATTGAGAGTGGAGACAGCAGCCAGTGTTGTTAGCCAGTGGCCAGTGGCTAACAACAACAACAAATGAAGATTGAAAGAATGGCTACCATTCCTGCTGCCATTGCTGCTGATTCTACTATGTTCACTATTATTAATTTATTTACTTATTTATTTATTGAATTTATATTGCTGCCTTTTTGCCCATGGTGACTCAAGGTGGCTTACAGAATATAAAACCACATTTAAAACAATAAAAACTAACAAAAAGAATCAAATAAATTAATATAGTACAATATAACAAAATCACCTCCCACCCCCCCCGCCCCAGCGGCAGCAGATCACATGAGCCATTTAATGGGCTCCATCTTGCTCTGGGTTCCCCAGGCCTGCTTGCAGAACCAAGTCTTCAGTGCCTTCTGGAAGAGTATTAGAGTGGGGGCCATTCTAATTTCTGGGGGAATGATGTTCCAGAAAGAGGGAGGTGCCACGGAAAGGCCCTTCTTCTATGTCCCACCAGGTGTATCTCCCTTGGGGATGGGACATGCAACGTTCCCTGCTTCCCCACTCTGATGGGTTGGGTAGATGTGACTGGCAAGAGACGATCCCTCAGATAACCTGGTCTCAAGCCATGAAGGGCTTTAAAGGTGATAACCAGCATCTTGAATTGCACACGGAAGCAAATTGGCAACCAATACAACTCCTGCAGGAGAGGTGATAAATATACACACAGGGGTCTGCAGAAAACCATGCAGGCTGCTGCATTTTGTACCAACTGGAGCTTCTGGATGCTCTTCAAGGGCAGCCTCATGTAGAGCGGGTTGCAATAATCAAGACAGGAAGTGATTAGGGCATGAGTGACTGTGAGTAGGGATTGTTGGTACAGGAAAGGGCATAACTGGTGCACAACCCACAATTGCGCAAAAGCCCTCCTGGCCACAACCACCACCTTCTCTTCGAGCGGGAGTCATGAGTCCATGCTATGCTGTCATATTACCAGTACATAGTTTTACATGCAGTTGGTTACCACTGAATTCTGATCTAATATAGGATGTTATCCCAAATGTAGGTTAAACTTCACATATCTGTATTTGGATATGCAATTGTTGTCTTGCTTTTATGATAGCAAGTCAAGTTTGTTCCATTGTGCTATAGATGATAGATATATTCTCTGTGATTCTCAATTAAAACAAGACAAAAACTATACAATCAGATAAATCATAATGAGACACAGAGGAATATTTATACAGAAAAAGTATTCAACGTTGTAAAAAGCCTACTTAAATGAGGTAATTTTCACTTGGCACTAGATAACTAGGCTCTAGTCAAACAATTTGCCTTTTTTGTGTTTGTACAGCTGTATTCATGGAGAATATTTTGATCACCTTCTCTTGTTCAGTTTCAAAAAGAAGTACTATATCTACTTTACCATTGTTATCCTAAATAAGGAATGCTGTTTTTTTTTTAGAAAAATATTGTTTCTCAATATTTCTTCTAGATTGAAGTACAGCTTCCAGTAAGACATTCAGATGCATTGGTAGCTGCTTAACTATTTATTGACTTTCTTCTCTGATAGAACCTTACCTGCTACTGTATACATTAGGTTGGTTTTCAATTACCTAATTACCTAGTTGTATTAAGTGTCAGATGAAGCGAGGACTTGAATTCTTACAGCATTTGTTACTTTATTAAATGGACTTGCTGTTCTTTGATATGGATTATTCACTCTGTATAATTAACCGGTTTCACTCTAATACTTGAAAACATTCATTTAATCTAACCCAAGAAAGACTGCAGATTTGACCATTAAGCGATCAAATTGTTGCTAACAATTTCTGAACAGGTTTCAATAACTCGGTACACATGTTGATGTGATACCCATGAAACTCCATAATAATCTTCATGAACATAAACACCATTAACCCAATAAGGTTTCATTTTAAATAAATAATTCAACAGAAAATACATTTAAGATTTATTGAGCCTCATTGTGTTTATATAGATCAGGCTGTCAAACTCCTGGCCCGCAGGCTGGATGCGTCATGTGCTGGCTATGCCCACATCCAGTTTAGCGAAGGGGGGAAAAGTCCCGATATGTCACATGATGCAGCCGTGATGACATGAGTTTGACACCCCTGATATAGATCATTGTGTTAGGGTTGTGTTGCAAATTGTGTTTCATTAAAACATATAGTTTTGCACTAACTAATATTTATATCAATTATTAATTTAACGTTGAGACTCTTGGATGTCCATATTGTTTTGAATTATGTCTACTGGAAACTGATGATTGGACAAAAAAACATGGATTCTCTGCATTTAGTCTGAACTAGTTTTTCAGCATTGGAAATATAAATTTTCATCCCCAGTTATGTAGTGGATTGAAGATCTGATGTTGTGATTTATAAAAAAATTGCTTATGGACATAGAAGTTGTACAAAAAAATATTCTGAAATATGCTTATCCTGTGTTCAAACTTTTGAATATTAGTGATCGGAGAAGACAGATAATATGAATAGCCAAGAAAACAAACAAATGGATTATGAAACAAATCAATCCAGAGTTCTAATTCAAGGCGCACAGGTAAATTATTATATATTGGACACATACAAAGACCTAGTTTTCTGGAGAGGTGAAAGAAAAATAAAATTACTAGTGATGGACACAATTACAATAGTAATGGGTTTACTATTAAAGGAGGTGAAGGATCCGATGAGAACTAATGAACCTGGAGAAGATCTGTCTGTGGTGATTAAGAGCCAACACCAACTTGATATTACATAATCAATCGGTTACTAAACTTGTTGTTGTGGAATATTTCATTTACATTATTCAGTCTAAATTTATGAAAGGAATCAAGTCTGGGCTGCAGAAATCCAGACGAAAACTAGGTGGCAACAAAAAGACACAGAAAAATCTTAATTGTTTTCCTGAGCGCTGCTCACACTGCCCATGGCTGGGATTCTCCTCAGGTCTTGACAGGAACTGAGTGAGAGCTGGATCGAATTCTCCCTGCGTAGCCACGCCTCCAATCCCATGATTCCCCAGTCTCTCACTCAGTTGCTATCAAGGACTGATGTGTCTTCAGAGCTGTGGTAAAACCTTTAAGGTTTAACTGTTCTCCCTACTTTCTTTCTGCTCCGTTAGGCTTTTTCGTTAATTTTGATTAGAGATTTTTGTTCTTCTTCGGTTTCCTTCCGCTTGAGGCTGCTGGGAGCGTGTGGTGTGTCCGGGGCTCCGGGCCGCCCACGCCTTTGTGGATTGCAGCCGCTGGATTCCGACTCTTCGGGGCGGATCCGGCTGGTTATCGGTGGCTGTTGGCGAAGGAAGGGAGGCGTGCGGCTTGCCGCCTCTCCATCGCTGATTTCTTAAGCCGTGCGGTGAGTCCGGGGCTCCGGGCCGCCCACGTGGTTGCCGCTTGTCGCCGCCGGATTCCGACTCTTCGGGGCGGATCCGGCCCGGTTTCCCCTCATCGCAAGCGTTAAAACGGCAGCGCGGACATCTGATTGCTCAACGGATTTCGGGGTTGCGGCGCGGCTGCGGCGCGCGCCCCATAGTTTTTTTTCTGATATCGTCGCTGGCCGTTGGAGGGGTTTGGCGTGCGGTTTGACGCCTATCCGTCTCGTTTCTGGGGAAAGCCGTGCTTCTCTGGGCAGCAGCTGCTGCCAGGCACCTTCGGGCCGCTCGTCTCTTCAACGACTGGGGTCGGACGCCATTTTGTTTTTTCGAGCGCGCCAGTCCCTTTGCCTGTCAACTGCCGGAGTTGCGTAGGCCGCCATTTTAGATCGCCTGCGGCCACAGTCCACCATTTTATTCAGAATTTCGGCTGCCTGAGGCTCTGGGCCTCTTTGACACTGCGTTTGTGCCTGAGAAGGGGGCCGCCAATTGCAGGACTGGTGTTTCTTCTTTCCAGAGACTGTTTTCAAAGTTAAAAGAAAGAAAAAAAGAAAGAAAAAAAAAAGAAAAAAGAAAAAAAATCAATTCAGTTAAAATATACAAGTGGCCTTACCTTTAGCAGGCATTATGGCGGACTCCTCCTTGTCTTCTGACCTGGAGCCGGAGCGCAGCCCTTCTCCAAGGCCATCCAAGCGCCATAAAAAGTCCTCAGGGAAGCGGGCTGAGATCCCCACCCGCAAGCCCCACAAGACCAGGGCGCACACGGGCCAGGATAAGATGGCCCAGCGATGCCATGTTGCCTTAGAATGCCAGTGGGACAAGGCACGGTTGGCGGCGGCGGCAGAGGTGGGCCTTGATGCCGGTCCTTCTCGGGGTGCCGCCTTGACGTCTGCGGACAGACCCATTTCCCCTATGTCGCAGGCTTCCTCTTCTGGTCTTACTGGACATCAGCCTTTGAACACCGAGCCGCCCCTCCGCCTTTCAAAAGGGGTTTCACAGTCGTTACCAGATGTGTCGGGGGTGGGTTTGCTCGCACCACAACGGCCAGCCCTTAGATTGCCGGAGGCCACTTTCACCCCGACGGCTGCTGGACTCCGTGATCCGGGGGGCCCCTTGCCTGCGGCTCCATTGGATATGCAGGCCATTTTGTCATCCGCCTTCTCTTCATTCCTGGCCGCCGGGCTTCATCATGCCTCACAGTTTCCGATGCAGCCGTTGGCCCAACGCTCCCAACAAGGGCAAACTGCACCATCGCTGCAAAAGACAAGGAAGGGGGCAGTCAGTTCCCAGACGGATTCAGATCAGGGTGAAGAATGTCCCGAGGACATCGCCTTTTCAGATGATGAGGACTTACCTCCGGACACTCCAGCTTTCACAGGCTTGTTCCGGCCATCCCTGTTTAAATCGCTCCTACACAAGGCCCATCTCACGACCAACCAGGGTGCCCCGGGAACCGATTTGTCGGGCCCTCCCTCGGCCGCGGGGCCCCATGATGCTCTTTTTTGCTCTTCAAAGCCTGACAAGGACGTCATTCCATGCCCCAGGCTGTTTCTGGACGTTCTACAGAGTCCTTGGGGGCAGCCCGGGTCTTTGACCTCCCCAAGTACACTGGACAGGAAGCTGTATTGTGCGTCCCCTGTACTGGAGGATCTCATAACGTTACCGACGGTGGACACCCCAGTGGCTTCCTTATCTTCCAATTCGGTCATCTCAACCGACTCTCTGGACGGGCTCAAAGCAGAGGACCGCCGAGCCGAATTGGCCTTTCGCAAGTCGCACCAAGCAGTGGCTTGGGCTATCCGAACTGCGACAGCCACTTCATTTTTCAATAGGGCGTCGCTTATATGGCTGAAACAACTTCAACAACGGCTCCCTCCGGAGGAGACGCGGCTGCATCAGGACATAAATAAAATTGTTGCAGCCACCGAATATTCTGCGGATGCGTCGTTGAACTCGGTGAAGTTTGCTTCCCGGGCTCTTGCCTCCACAGTCACTTCCAGACGGTTGTTCTGGCTCCGCCATTGGAGGGCGGACCTCAAAGCAAAGTGGAGATTGGCGGCGGCGCCTTACAAGGCTCCCGACCTATTTGGGGCAGCCTTGGATCCAGTCCTCATTGAGGATAAAGATAAAAGGAAGGTGCTCCCGTCCTCCTTTCGCCGCTCAGAGCGTCGTTACGTCCCCTACAGCCAGCGACAGCCTTTTCGTCCCTCACCTGGATTTGGTGGAGCCTCCTACCGTAGACCATATAACTCCGGAGGGGATAATCGCTCGCAGGACAGGCCAGGGTTTCGTGACCGGGGCAGATTCCAACAGCCTTCCAGGAAGCCCTTTCGTGGGTCCAACTACAAACAGGCCCGCAGGGGCAAATGACTTACAGTTGGCGGGTCCTATTGGCGGCCGCCTCCATCTATTCCGCCGCCAGTGGGCCCGTTCAACTTCGGACTCGTGGGTGTGGCGCACCACCTTCTTTGGGCTTTCTATCGAGTTTGTGGGGCTTCCTCCGAGCCGCTTTCTGTCTTGCCCGGTAGCTGTATCTTCCCTTCGTCATCAACTGATGTTGGAAGAGATCGCACACCTGCTTCACATCAGAGCCGTGGAGGTGGTGCCTCCGCACCAACAACAAACTGGTTTTTATTCAAATCTCTTCCTCGTCCCCAAAAGTTCGGGTGGCTGGAGAGGGATCCTAAACTTGAAACGCCTGAATCTGTCGGTGCGCTACCACAGATTCAAGATGCACTCCCTTCGGTCCATCCTGGCGGGGGTGTGGCAAGGGGACTTCCTCCAGTCAGTGGACCTACGGGAGGCTTACCTACATGTTCCGGTCCACCCGGCTCACAGACGTTATTTAAGATTCGAATACAACGGACGACACTACCAGTACCAGGCTATGCCTTTCGGCCTCTCCTCTGCCCCCCGCACATTTACAAAGCTGGTGGCGGTGGTGGCAGCCACTCTACGACCTCTGCCAGTCCGGGTACTGTGCTATCTCGACGATGTCTTGATACTGTCGTCATCTCAGGTTCAGGCGTCCCGGGACAGGGAACTCGTCCTGGCGGCCTTTCAACGGCATGGGTTCTCGATAAATTTCGACAAGAGCACCCTGATTCCAGCCACGAGACTCTTACACCTGGGGGCGCTGATAGACATGCTCGAAGGTCGTGTGTTCCTGTCCCCGGACAGGGTGAGGAGCATCGCTGATCTGATTGCTCAAATCCGCAGCCAGGAAAAGGTTCCGCTACTGCTACTATCGCAACTGCTCGGGAAGATGGTGTCCTCCTACAATATCGTTCCATGGGCACGCAGACACTCCCGAGCGTTGCAGTGGTTCCTTCTTCCCTTCCAGCGGTCAGGCCGATCCAACTCCAAGCATCGTGTGTACCTGCCACCACAAGTTCGCCTGTCCCTGCAGTGGTGGACGTCCCCGGCGATTTCTCAGGGGTGCGACTTCCTGGACCCAGAGAAACTGACACTGACGACCGATGCCAGTTTACGAGGCTGGGGTGCGCACCTGGGCGATCTGGTGGCACAGGGCAGGTGGTCCCAGGAGGAATGTCAGAGCAGCATAAATCTACTCGAGTTACGGGCGGTCAGGCTGGCCCTTCTTCACTTCCGCCAGTCGGTGGAGAAACGACACATATTGGTCCTCACGGACAATATAGCGGCAAAGGCTCATATAAACAAGGAAGGAGGCACAAGGTCCAGAGCCCTAATGTTCGAGACAGAGGCTCTTTTCAACTGGGCGGAACGTCACCTCCTGTCGATATCGGCGGATCACATTTCGGGGTCGGCCAACGTCCGGGCCGACTGGCTCAGCCGGGAGCAGATCGACCCGGCGGAGTGGCAACTGCATCCTCGACTGTTCCGGGAAATCGTTACCCGCTTCGGGAGCCCGGTGATCGATTTGTTTGCCTCTCGAAAGAACGCACAGCTGCCTCGCTTTGTGTCCAGGTACCCGGATCCTGCTGCAGAGAATCACAATGCCCTCCGCTGCCAGTGGCCAAGGGGCCTACTCTATGCGTTCCCGCCGATTCCGCTACTACCCCGGACCATCCGGAAGTTGCTGTTCGAAAAGGCCGATCTCATCCTGGTGGCGCCCAACTGGCCCCGCAGGGCATGGTACGCCGATCTCGTCGCGCTGTCAGTGGCCCGTCCCTGGGTCATTCCGCCTCATCGGGTGTCGCTTCATCCAGGGGCCATTTGTCATCCAGAGCCCCAGTGGCTCCAGTTGGCCGTCTGGCGTTTGAGCGCGTCATCTTAAAGAGGGCTCATCTGTCAGATGGAGTTGTTGGAACCATACAAGCGGCCAGACGGCCATCCACGTGCTGCATTTATGAGGCCTCCTGGCGGGCATTCTGTGCTTGGAGTGCATTACAGCACGTGGACCCTACGTCAGCAACGGTCGAGGACGTCTTGGAGTTTTTGCAGGCGGGTCTCACTAAGGGGTTAGCCCCTGCAACACTTCGACGCCAGACTGCAGCCTTGTCGACGGTGATTTCATGTCCACCATATCATTCCTTATCTCACCATCCCCTGATTCGGGGTTTCCTTCACGGTGCGACAAATCTGTGTCCGGCGCCAGTTCACCGTTACCCAACCTGGGACCTTCCCCTTGTTTTGCAGGCCCTGACGTCTTCTCCGTTCGAGCCCTTGTCCACGGTTTCCCTGAAACATATGTCCCTTAAGGTAGCATTTCTTTTAGCCATCACCTCCGCGAGGCGAGTGTCTGAGCTTGCTGCTTTGTCGGTCCGAGAGGATCTCTGTCTGTTTAGGGACAACATGGTGACCTTGAGACTTGATCCCGCGTTCATCCCTAAGGTGAACTCTTATTTTCATAGGGCACAGGAGCTCTCCTTGCCGGACTTCTGTCCTTCCCCGAGGAACGACCAGGAACGAAACTGGCACAGGTTGGATGTTTGTAGGGCGTTGAGGATGTATATTCGAAGAACCGCATCATTTCGCCAGACGGAAGCGCTGCTGGTCTCGTTCCACCCAGCCTCGATGGGTCAAAAGATTTCGTCTGCGACAGTTGGCAGGTGGATCAAGGCATGCATCTCCTTGGCCTACGAATTGTCTGCAAAACCGCCTCCGGGTCGCATTCTCCCGCACTCTACCCGTAGCGCGGCAACATCGGCGGCGTGGGCAACACAAGCTTCGATATTGGACATTTGCCGAGCCGCGACCTGGTCTTCGGTGTCGCCGTTTATCCGCCACTATCGGATAGACTCGTACGCATCGGCGGACGCATCCTTTGGCCAGCGGGTGTTACAGTGTGTCCGCTTGGACAAAGGGCCGGGGGGGCAGTCAGTCTCCCGCCCTTGATGTTTGAGCTTGGGTATATCCCAGCCATGGACAGTGTGAGCAGCGCTCAGGAAAACGGACGTTGGCTTACCTGAACGTCCCTTTTCTGGGCGCTGCGAACACTGTCCATTCCCTCCCTTGGGTTTGTTTTTCAGACTGACTGCCGGTCGCTTGTTATTGGACAGTTTTTTTGTTGGTTGGCCTGTTGGCCTGGTTTTCTTACAGACTTGCTGCGCCTTCGTGACAGACTGGGGAATCATGGGATTGGAGGCGTGGCTACGCAGGGAGAATTCGATCCAGCTCTCACTCAGTTCCTGTCAAGACCTGAGGAGAATCCCAGCCATGGACAGTGTTCGCAGCGCCCAGAAAAGGGATGTTCAGGTAAGCCAACGTCCGTTTTCTGCCATGTAGAGATAATTAAGAATTCTGCAGCACAGACCTAGCATCCCTAAATACAATACTACATTACATACTGTATATGACAGCACATGAGTTGCAATATGTAAAAATATTTTTTTTGATAAGTTGTTTTTGATAAGTTTCAATGGGAATCCATGCTGAACATGAACATTTTTACTTATAGAGAAAAAAATACATTGTATTGTTGCCCAATTTTTTCAAAAAACCAGGTATTACCCACTACCTGTCTGCCATCATCAATGTGCACATCTTGAGCATATCACTATTTTCCCTTATTTAGTAAGCATTTTAAAAAACATACACAAATACATTTAATTTGTTTTTATTTTTTGCCAGTTGTGTATAATATACCACTCAGTCCATTTTCCCTGTCAAACATAACTGGTTTGATTTATTACATTTAGTTCACATCCATTGTTTCATCAGACCATCTAATTGCTCAAAAAAATTTGCTTCCCAGTTAGCTACAAGATAGAATAATATAGTAACATACAATTCCACCTTTTTACTTTTACATAATATATGCTAACCATTTCTATAACAACAAACTATCTAATCAGCATAACTCAAAATCAAAGTTTCATTTTTCTTCCTTGAGCACAAAGTCCAAAAGCAATTCGAAGAAGAAAGAAAGGTAAATTGTATTCTTTAATCAAAGCAGTCAATTTAGCCATTTCTGCTAACTTTTTTTGCAGCCATTCAGCCATTCATCCATTGTGAGAATTGTACCGTTCCATTTTTGTTCATAGAGAGTTTTCTTGCTGCTGTCAGCATATATCACATCAAAATTCATTTTTTTTTACTGTTTCTTTATCCATTAAACCCAAAAGAAAAGTCTCTGATTTTATCTTTATATTTACTTTAAGACTGTTTTGAATTAAGATGTGAATCCTCAATATTTCTTTGCTTTATCACAAGTCCACCAGAAATGGTAAAAAGTTCCTTTTTTACATTTACATTTCTAACATTCATTTGAAGTACCTTTTTAAATTCTTGACAATTTATTTGGTATTAGATACCAACAACACATTTTATAAATGTTTCTTTTAAATTATAATTTAATGTAAATTTTAAACCTTTCGTCCATATATTTTTCCATTGTTCAAGCTTTATATTACATCCAAATTTTGTTGCCCACTGAATCATACAATGCTTTACGTACTCATTTTCCAAGTTCAATTTCAGTAACAATTTGTAAACCTTAGCAATAACATGTTCACAATAAAGATATCTCAAATATGATCATAAGCATTTATTTATATTATTTTATTAAATTTATATAGTTGCCCAAGTTACATAAGTGAATCTGGGTAATTTACAACATTTAATTCCCTATATGCTTGTCCATAAATATATTAAGCAACCAAGAGCATATCAATTAATAATATCTAATTATTCTCAGTTCTGTGTTGAGTAATTCCTTAAGCAATCTGTTTATTTTCACACATGGTTTGCTTCTATAATGTACCACTCTTGCAGTATTTACCAACCATATTTCAGTTTTGGCACATTTTGGCTAGTATGCCTTAAGTGCAGCCATAGCTCAATCATACCCTATGTGTGCTGTTTTATCAAGGGTAATATCTCTAATTTAAAGACTGTATTACAAATCATTGTTCTTTTGTTCATATCTCACCAAATAGGAGATATAGGCTATATGTACACGGACACACACCCTTAATTAGAAATAAAGATTTAAATCTTTTCAAATCAAAGAATTTTGAAAATAATTGTATTCTGATTGTGACTCTGTAGTATTAGGCGATGACATATACAAGGGACTGCTTAGAATTAACCTAAAATAAACTAGTATTTTCAGTTTCATAAATAGAACACTGACTTTCAGCTGATTCTTTGACAACTCTGGATCTCAAAATGTCACATGAAATGTCCAGGGAAAATTGTGTATCACAAAATGTCATTGAGAGTGTGAGAAGGATGTGTGGCTTTGCACCTTAACAGAGAGAAGAATGATTGAAGAATTAAAGGTTAATAGTCATCTGATTCATGGATCTCATGCTGATAAGCAGAATTTTAACTGAAGTAGGCAACCTTTGTCATTCTGAGACCTACATAGTGTGCCAAGATGAAGGTTGCCCATATACATCAGTTTGTGCAAACCTTTTTTTTTCCTATCCTGAGCCTTGTGACCAAAATCAAATCAGCAGATTCCTGCTTACATTACAAATAGGAAATAGTGATCCATGTCTTCTCCGACAGCTGATGAGTTGGTAGGACTTCCTACAGTTTGGAAGTGGTAAATAAAATTCCCCACATCTTTACAATCTTCATTTTTTTAAATGGAAAATCTATAGCAGTGGATCTTTGCATATCTACAATTATAGTAATTATGAAAGGGTAACAAATATAAGTGACAGTGTTTTATAAATATATCCCTGAAGAAAACTGGACATAATTCAGGATTTGAAATATTTCTATGCCTTATATTTCTGTCTTTTTTTACATTCATAGAAAAGTTATTAAACCTTTTACATAAAATTATTTATGAATGCTATGAGTGCTGGTATAGGAGTTGCTAGTCAGTCTCTGAAAATAGCCTTTGCAGAAGTCCTGGAATCTTTTGCTCACATGTTATGGACTAAGAGTGGGAGAAATTACCAATAAATATTTGGTATTTTTATAAGTCTTTAGAGCCTTCGTGTTTCAGATCAGAAAAACTACTTTAGAACTCTGAATGTTCTTGCTATAAAGCCAAAGAGGCAACCAAACATTATACTTTGCCACGTTATACTTTGCCATGTTGCCAAAACTCGTATGTGGATTATATTTAACCTATCACTCAAGAAAGTTATGCATAGGGATCTGAAAGACATTTTGCTGACAGAACAGGGCTGTATCAGACTTCATGCACTTGATTCTTGGCATTAGGAAAAGAATGAAGGGCACAGCAAGTGCAGTTTGGAAGTACATCCTCATACATTTTATTATTTTATCCCATGTTTGATTGTCCTGAAAGATTTATGTTTGCCAAAATGATTCCCATTTGATTGAAGAGGAACGATTTGATTCAAACTAGACTATTATTTGAAAGAGAAATTTCTGCTTCTAATCGTGCCCCAGAACTGGAGCCAAAAATGACAGAAATCTGGAGCAGGCTACAGTTTAAACTGGATAGTACATGTTGACTATGCATTCTTGCATAAAGTCATTTTTGACTAGAAAGGGTGGTTTATCTTTTCCAGATGTGACAATGCAACTCTTTGGTTGCTTTATTCACATCATAGAAAAGAGAGAGCATGACTGAAATATCAAAGCCAGGGTCTGTAACTATAAATTCCAAAAATGGTGTCCTCAGAAAACCTATGCCAAATGCTTGTTATGCAGTAGTTTTGGTATGTGGCTTAGTCTGTGCCCATCGTTTCTGTAATTGACATTTCTAATGTATGGTATGCTAAACACCTTTAATGAAACATTTTCATATTTGCTTGGGAATCTTGGTTGATGGACTAGAAAAAAAGCTTTGTTTTTTGAATGAATCCTCTCATAGTAATTCTCCCCACCCTTAAATAGGTCTCTGAATCAGGGTTGGCTAGATGCTCCCACTTTCTGAGGCTAACCTCTTCTTTCCCCACCCATAATCTTTCAAAAGATTTTAGGTCACCTCTGCAGATTCATTTATAGAGAGAAGTAGCACAATCTCCCTTGTGCCTTGCAAAGCATTTCTGCAAAAGGAATCTCTGCTCTGTACTGAAGGCAAGGATACAGTACCTTTTATGCCCCTTTCACTTTCTTATTTCCTTAAGACAGAGTAATGCAGGTAGTCCTTCACTTACAACAGTTCATTTAGTGACCGTTCAAAGTTACATGGCCCTGAAAAAAGTGACTTATGACCATTTTTCATATGACTATTGCAGCATCTCCATGGTCACATAATCAACATTCGGATGCTTGGCAATTGGTTCATATTTATGACGGTTGTGTTGTGTTGTCCTGTGGCCATGTGATCATATTGTGTAACTTTCTGACAAGCAAAGATTCACTTCACAACCATGTAACTCATTTAACAACTGAAATGATTCACTTAATAACTGTAGCTAAAAAGGATGTAAAATGAGGCAAAACTCACTTAACAAATCTCACTTAACAACATAATTTTTGGCCTCAATTGGGGTCGTAAATCGAAGACTGCTTATATATTGAAGTTAGGATGATACTAATACTAATTTTCTTTAGTGTCCAGATGGTTTTCATTGGTAAAATTATGCCTTGTCCACTGGTCAAGGAGAAAGAAGCCCTGGCTCATTTCTTTTTTGACCACCAGTGAGTCTTGTGCATCTACTTTACTTTTACTTATGCTAATTTGTGTTTTTTTCCCTGTCAAATGGATCAGGTTAGAGTTGAGGTTGACAGTTACCTCTGCAAATTTATATACCCATAACCTTAATCTTAACAAGGATATCGTACCAATGATATATGTGCCAGACAAAAACTTTTTGAATATGAAACTTGGCATTAGTGGCAGGCGAA
The DNA here is from genome assembly GCA_012654045.1 of Ptyas mucosa. Lineage (NCBI taxonomy): Eukaryota > Metazoa > Chordata > Lepidosauria > Squamata > Colubridae > Ptyas > Ptyas mucosa. The sequence continues at coordinate 12,681,172 of WNWU01000001.1, read as the reverse complement.
AATTAGCAGGCTCTGAAGTTCTCCCTACTGTGGCAAAAAAGACAAGATGAAATAAACATTAGTATCCAAGTGTTTCCCTCACTTTCCTTGGAATTCTGAAGTACAACAGATCCTGAATGATTTGCAGGACAATGTAGCAGACATACAGCCTGGGCTGTACAAACTGTCTCCTGTGTGGATCTGCCACAGAATGCTTTGCCTGCAGAGAATAAGGTCTGTCAGTTATTTCTGAGCCAGATGCCATTTCTTTAGATTTATTTATAGAGAAAGATAACATAACATTCATTCAGTACAGTATAGCAAAATACCAAGAGGGAAAAAGATGTGTGATTGATGTATTATACCCACTCTAATCCCCTGGAAGATTTTTCAGCTGTGCCATTTCTCTAGATTTATTTGAATAGAAAATTGCCATGACATTCCTTCCTTTTTACAAAGAGTTTAATCGTCCAATGATTGAAATCTTAAGATTCTTTTCGTTCAAATAAGTATGGGTAGCATTGCTGTTCTCTAATGCTTCGCTGGAATGTTTTCATCTTTTGGAACACAGAAAAATTGAATTTCACCTCAAATGATGTTATTGACCTGACTCTGAGTTTAGTCAAACCACTTGTGCTGTAAAAATTTCATAGGGATTCCCTTTCCCCTCCCCGCTGCCACCAAAAGCAGGCTTAGAAGCATATAGAAGTATGCTTTGTCAGATATATACTGATGGTCGTGCTCATTCAGTCTATGCGGAAGTTATTTAGGCCATACAGTTTCAGGTTTAAAAGTTATTTTATTATTTACAAATATACAATAATGAACAGGGTGTCCTGCTGCATTTATTACCCTAACTGTATGGCTCAGAAGTTGAGAGGGAGAGAAGTTCACTGCTGTCTTGCTGAAATGGATGGAAAGAATTAGGGAAGATATCCAATTGATTTGTGGGTATGACTCCAATAAGGGAGTTCATTGGTTTATACAGTCACATGGGATGTCTGTAGACTTAGAAGACTTAACCCCTTCTGGTGCCTGGGGCATCATACGTAGGCAATATCTGACATGCTTAGTCTGAAAATAACACCGGAGTAGGGCCTCTCCCATGTGACAAAAAGGTTAAAAAGGAGTTTATAGTCTTTAAGCTTTTATAGCTTTGAAGGTCAATATCAACATCTTAAATTATGCCAGTAAGCATTATCGGCCAGTACAAATCTTTCAGTATGAGAAGCATATGATTCCTGTGCGCTATACCAGATAGCACGCAAACACAGATAACTATTGAGAAACCTGACTAGTTCAGGAAGTATCACAGTTGGGGCACCTGTGCCATAAAGCACTAAAGCCACCATAGGTAAATTCACAGTGATAGCTAAGTACCAAGGAAAACTCATAAAATGAGAGCTCAGGCTTTCCATCTTAACCTCCTAATTCTCATTCCTCCGTCTGATTTCTTATTTATTTAATATAATGCTTGTATTTTATCTGATTCTAATTTCAATTTAATCTCTTCCTTTAACCTATTATCCAATTTGGCAATGTTTAGGGGTACTAATTAAATGCTAAGGTGCAATACATCTGGGTTTCATTACCATGCTGGTGACATCCCATTCCCAATAGTTTCATAAAGATGTTGAACAATATGGAAGAAAAAATGGACACCATCTGCCAGCAGCCTTAGTCTCATCATTTAAGATTCTATGAGATCCCAGATTCTAAGGGTAGCCTACTAGAAGGATTGAGGTTTTATTAAAATAGTGTCATGAAAGCCAGTTCAGCCAGAAGATCCAGAAGGATATCATGAGTGCTCAGTTGCAAAATCCATGACTGAACCATATTGTGTATGTCACATAAACAATTTAAGTGGCAGAACACAATAGAAATTTGTGGAATAAAAGAAACACTGGATATTTCTGGTAAAAAATTAAATTTTACATGGCTTGAAATATGAGTAAGCAACTGTGATTTGTGGAAAAAATATAAAACAAAAATTGTCATAGGTTTTGGGGGGAGGGAGGACAAACATTAAGCTTTATTATTAACAAAGCTCTTTAAAATGTATAAAGCTTAATATTGATAAAACAAAATCATCAAGCCTTAATTTAAAACAAGCAATATGAATTATATGTCTTTGAGATTTTAAAAACATGGTAATTACTAATAGCTTGATTTAAGTTAGCTTGATTGATGGAGGAAAAGATGTTTATGTATTATGTAATTGAATTATGTAATTACTCAAATGACAAAAATAATTTATTAAATTTATATGGCATGCAACTCACAGTGACTTTATTAACAGTACTTTTTAAAATTTGCCTTTGTTCTTCTCCTTTCCAACAGGTCAAGCAGAAAGCAGTTAGAAATTTTTCCTCTTGTCAATGACGTACTCCAGATTGCCACCAGGAACAATAAATCAGGAATCTAGTTGCTGCCATTCAGCTGATTAGATGACTGATAGGGACCAAAATAGTTAGATTTCTACCATTAATAGCATAAGGAAAACAACAATCACTTTCCTTCTGGTCAGCTGATTATGTTGCTCAGTGGCCAGTGGTGAATTTGAGTAAGATTTCCTATAAGGTATGAGGCCTGTATTATTTATATATGAGTAAACAATTACGTCTTTACAGTTTTATGGATGGATCTTTCTTTCTCCAAAATTCTCCTCATAATCTGTAATCCCTTATAGGACATGACATCCCCTGAAACTTGGATATTTCAGATCTCTCCATGGAACAAAGAGCCCACTTTTTATTGTGTAGTTGTCTCATTCATGAGAAAGGAAGAGACTATTGCACAGCAATTACATTTTTAAAGGTAAATATATCTATTGCTCAAAGTTCTTAGCTTCATCTAGAAACACCTTTACAAAGCAGCAAGTCCAGTTCAGTACATAGATTTGGGCTATAAAATAAATAAATTTGGTCTAGTGGTTAAATTTAAATATTAAATTTTAATATTCTCAAAATGTGACCAAGAAAATAGGTGGACTTATCCATATACTCTCCAGGAATCAAGAGTGACCCATAGGCATTAAGGAAAAAAAAATAATAAAAGCAAATAAGATACTCTCTAATGATGTTTAACCTGGAAACTAAGTTTTCCTGAATATCACATGGTTGCTTCTAGATAGATGTATGCTTGTGGAACATCGTTCTACCTAAAATGTCATATGAAATACCTGATATGTATGAACTACATTAGAATGAAAAAAAAATTAATTAGATTGATTTATTGTACTGAAATACATTTTGACTATTGTGCTTTCAGATATGCTATTTAGATAGCATTTTCTGGAAACTTTTTGACATGATTAATTTATTTGTCACATTGTGGAGTAGAATATCTAGTAATGGGAATATCTGCATAACCTGAATATGAGAATCAGTTCTGATCTGCCTTAAAAAGACTTTAACCACCATCCTTTTTGAGGGTGTCTGACTCATTGTTGACTTCTGGCAACAGCCTGGACTAAGCTAAAATTTTCTTGGCAAGACTTTTCAGAAGTGGTTTGCCTCCTTTATAGGGCTGAGAAAGTCCAACTGGCTAAGGTGGGTTTGTGCACAAGGTGGGACTAGAATTCCAGGTCTCCCAATTTTAGCCTAGTATCTTAACCACAACATCAAACTGGCTCTCTTTTAATCTTCATAGTAAATATTTACCTAAATGAATATGTTTACCAATAAATAATTATTTTAAGGTAGACTCTAGCTATTAGTACTTAAGAGACATTTGAAAAATGTACAGCTGACTGTTCTAGCAAGGGTCAGCTAAGTTATTAATTAACAGACTTATTACAGTCTTGACTACTTAATGGGCAGATCACATGTTTCAACTATTTCACAGATATTTTTTTTTTGTACCAACTGCTAATTTTAGAACATGAATATAACAAAACACATATCACACATATTTGGGCTTGCAAAATTAAGTGTCATTTTCAGTCTTAATGGTAAATTCTATTATTTCTTCAGAAGTCAAAAGGATACTATTAATAGCACTTATTTTTATATGATGTTGTCAGTTTGTATACCCTGAAAGGGATACATATAATACATTCTTTGCAATGTATTTAAATTTTAAAATATTTAAAATTTAAAATATTTAAAATATTTAAAGTGCTGCTTTAATTCCAATGAAATCCTACAGATTTTCTAATATAAATTTTATGGTTTCGTCCAATTGACTCTGACCATGGTTCTTATCAAAATGAAGTTGTTTTATATGACTTTATTATGAGATTTTCATTGCTTTGTTTAATTATAGCTCTGGATTTGTATTTCAAGATACATTTGTCAGGATATTATATTCTCCATAGTATCGACGGGAGAGGCCAGGATAGGTTGTACTAGGCTCGTAACTCTATGGACTGAGTTGAATTTTTGAGGACACACCTCCCTGGTAATGTTCCTCAGTTTTTCAACTCAGTTTCAGCTTATGGATGTGAATTCTTCAGCTCCATAGAGCCTTTGAACTGGGTTTGAACTTTTTGTGGAATTCCCTGGAATTTCAAACTTATTTCTTCTGATTTTCCTGGCCTCTTGCGTTGATACTACTATTGCGGGGGCTCTCCGTGCAACAGATCTGAGCTGGGGGTTGGCTACTTTGGCACCCCCTCCACCAACTGCAGGAGACCTCGTCCTTTGGGGGTGTTATTTGGTAGCTGCTCTCCGTGCCACAGATCATGGCTTGGCATTGGGACCATGCCAGCCTCAATGAGTCTTGGTGTGACTCCCTGACTCAGCAAAATAGGCCTTTGGCATGCTCCTCACTTCAGGAGCTGTGGCTTACTGAGCCTTTGAAGTTTGGCAGATGGCGCCATCAGCTGTTCTGCGGAGCTCCCTGCAGCTGCGGGTGGAAGCTTGCAGCTATCAGGTCATGCCAGCCTCCATGAGCCTTGGCGTGACCCTCAGACAGCGGCAGATGGTAGTTTCCAGCGTTCGGGACCTCCAGAAGTGTGGCTGACTCACTCCGGAGGTTTGGTGCACTGCAATCATTTAACAGCTAACCAGTTAACCAACTGGTCCAGAATGCAGCTGCACAGGTGGTTATAGGAGCGACGTGGTATTCCCATGTAACACCTCTCCTGCGAGAGCTGCACTGGCTCCCGGTGGTCCTCCGGGTGCGCTTCAAGGTTTTGGTTACCACCTTTAGAGCACTCCATGGCTTAGGACCTGGGTACTTACGAGACTGCCTTCTGCCACCAGTAGCCTCTCACCGGCCAGTATGCTCCCATAGAGAGGGACTCCTCAGGGTGCCGTTGGTCAAACAGTGTCGACTGGCGGCCCCTAGGGGGAGAGTCTTCTCTGTGGGGGCACCTGCCATTTGGAACAAGCTCCCACCGGAGATACGGAGGATCTCGGATTTACACACTTTCTGCCGTGCCCTCAAGACCTTCTTATTTCAACAGGCTGGCCTGGCCTAACTTCCCTTTTAAATTGTTTAATTTTAAATTTGTTTTAAAACAATAGGGGTGTTTTAATCTGTATGGGCCAAATTATTTAATGTGTTTTTATATGGTTTTTTAAATTTTGTATTACGTGTGTTTTATTTTTGACTGTTTACCACCCTGAATCCTTCGGGAGTAGGGCGGTATATAAATTCAAACAATAAAATAAAATAAAATAAACAGCACCACTTACACCGTGCCAGCCTCAGGTAGCCTTGGTGTGGTGTCTTTTGTGCTGCAGAGGGAGGCAGCACTTTTTTGGCATGCTTCCTGCTGCTGTAGGCCGTAGCCTAATTTCTGGCTGCTCCTTTTGCATTCAGTGCTCATCAGCTGAGAGGCGGGGCTCTCCATGGCGGTGGATGGGAGCCCTGCTACTTGTTTTCACGCGGTGGCAGCCCAGGCCTGTCCAGGTGTGGATCCTTGAAGAGGGTCCTACCTGCCTAATCCATGGTGGCCCCTTGGTTCTCTGCTGAGGTGGATTGTAGCTTTGAGGGGGTCTGCCATTTTAGACCATCATTGGCCATTTTGTATCCAACTTCGTGGATCAGGCCAGTATTGCCATAGGCCCAGTTTACTTGTGGGAGGCCTGGAGTCCCTGACTGCTTTGCGGCCAGACTCTTATAGACAGAGAGCAGGGGCACTGTCAGGATTGGCCTCATCCTGTGGAGCTACAGTTCCGGTTCTGAGGATTCAGCCTAGCACCTCATTACATTAACACCTGCTCTAGCTTGCCTGCAGTGCATCTGGAGTTTAGAACTTCAAAATACAGGCTCGAGGATCATCAGACATTTGCAATGGCCAGCGGCGCTTACTCCAGCTCTCAGCCTGGGGGCGTTTGGTCTCCCCAGGCTCCAGACAGGGCTAACAGGGCCTCAACCAAGCCACGATCGGCCAGCCTGGCAGCTGCGGCAGAAATCAGGGCTAAGGCCAGGGCACACACCAAATCCTCCAGAGCAGAGGAACAGGCAGCACAGCAGAGACAGAAGGCCTTGGATAGGGAGTTTGTGAAGGCAAAAGGACCCATTAACCAATGCCACTCCGCTCACAAGAGGGTGGACCGCCCTGAAGGCCCCACCTCTCCAGATCCGGCCTTGCCCCAAACACAGTTAACGGATGCCCAGGTAGGATTTCTGCCCAGGGTCTCGGCACACCTTGGAGTAGAAATGGCATATGCTGGATGTTAGTAGGGCCTTCCCTATTTATATCTCAAGGACTGCTTCCATCAGGAAGACTGAATCTGTTCATCCCCTTTCAGCCATCTACCTCCCATGGTGGGTCGTTGGCTAAGGGCACGCATTGCCCGTGCCTATGAGCTTCAAGCTCTCCCGGTGCCTCGTGGGATCACGGTGCTTTCAACCAGAAGCACTGCCACAACGGCAGCCTGGGCTACCCAGGCTTCTATAGAAGACATCTGTTGGGTGGCGACTTGGACGTCCCCGTCGCCATTCACTCATCATTATGTAGATGCTTATGCTTCTGCTGATGCGGCCTGGCCTCTCCCGTTGATACTATGGAGAAGGGGCTTTGGTCTTAACCTGACACGCCCTTTCTTGGGGTAATTGATGGGAGAGCCCAGTCCCACCCAGTTGGCTGCCTAGTCCGATTCCGGGGGTGGGACTCTGTTTATTTCAGATGGATTTCACCATTTGCTTCATCTTCATTGTCAAACTGAGGAACGTTACCAGGGAGGTGTGTCCTCAGAAATTCAACTCAGTCCATAGAGCTACGAGCCTAGAACAACCCATCCTGGCCTCTCCCATAGATTACCCCGAGAAAGGGCGTGTCAGGTAAGACCAAAGCCCCTTTTAAGACATGATGGCTCAATTCTTTCTTAGGCATGGAACCCAGCTGGACAACATGGGACAGTCACTTCACAGGTTATAGTGGGAAAAATAGGAGGCAGAAATATTGAATTATACAAATAAAGGATATGCATTGGATGGATGGATAGATGGATAGATAAATATACAAACAAACAAACAAATAAATAAATAATATTGTCTTAATACCAGGTTAACCTACTGAAATGACCTTTTCTGATATAGCATAATTTGTTATGCAAATTGATGTGTAAAATTGTGCCAATTAAGAGCTTAATTGAAGAGCAAATGTTTAAAAACGTCTCATGAAAGACAGTTAAGTTAAATAAAACTGCTAAAGTTCAGTATTGGTACTGTATCTAGATACCTTTATTAGCTGAAACAATTAATAACTTACTTGAAAGATTAATGTGCAAGTATAAGGAAATGTGAGGCCAAATTTTGCAGTCTACTGTGAATTAATCTGGTAGTAGATGCATATTCTTTTTAAATGTGGAGAATAGCATTTTAGACAGTGTCTGCTGCCCTCTCCTGCTGTTGATACTTACCTGGGTTTTGGCTTAGGACAAAATATATGGCTGGGCAATGGATAAGAGATTTCAGCCTAGAAAATGTCAAGAGGGCTGCCAGTATAATTTCTAAAAGCATTAAATGTTCCAAAAGCTGTGGAGTCATGTTGGGAGACCTGTTAATGTATTTTAAAATCTAAAGTAATTGTGTGCTGATGAATTTATATATTTAAGTGTACTTAACCTATATGAATTTAGGTATCTGTGCATTTGGTTGTTCATAATGCTTCACATAGATTACTTAATTTCTATTTGTTATAATTCCTTCAATATAATTGTCCTCCTTACTACAGGTATAGGATTACATAAAAAATAGTGCTAATTATTAATTCTGTAACTGTATAATTACAGATTTAATTATATCTATTTAATATGTTTGATTTCATTAAAATAAAAGAAATCTCAAAAATACAGAGAGAAATGTTTAGCTTGTTTGTGTGTAAAGGCAATATATATGTCAATAATATTTATGCTGTCTCTATTAAATATGTCACTACCTTCTGTTTTTGAGAAAATGCAGAACAAATCTTCTGTTCTTGAGAAAATACAGAACACATTTGAAAGTTACTTGGAAATAATTTCACAGAGTTTTAAGGAAAATGATTATGAATAAGACAACTTAAGAAAAGTAAAGTATTTAAGGATAACATCTTAGTCCTCTAAGTGTTTGTGTTTATTTACCTATACAAATGTGCCTCTTGTATCGTTTTGACAAGCATATTCTTGACTTATAGCTATTAATAGTTCAGTATTGTGAAAATTTAATTAGTGTGAAGAATATATGGAAATAATCTATAAATTGTATATATGTATGTGATTTATTTTATATACCGTATATACTCGAATATAAGCTGAGTTTTTCAGCACGTTTTTCAGGCTGAAAAAAGCCCCCTTGGCTTATATTCGAGTCACAAAAAAATGCCTTTTTTCCTGCAACCGTTTTGGCTCCCTGGGTTGCTGGCAGACTTGCTAAAGCCAAAATGGGGCGTTGGGGGGGTGCGGTGCCCCTCCCCTGTGCCCCTTTTTGGCTCCCAAGAGTGGCAGGGAGGCTTCCTAAAGCCAAAGTGGGGCATGGGGGGGTGCAGCGCCCCTCCCCGTGCCCCTTTTTGGCTCCCAAGAGTGGCAGGCAGGCTTGCTAGGGGCATGAGAGGGGTGCTTAGCAAGACTCCCTGCACCCCCATGGAAGCAAAAACGGGCTGGGGGGGGGGGGCTTAAAAGGAGAAAGAAACAAAGAAATCCTCACTGTTTAGGGAGATCCCATGTGCACTGAGCTTGAGTTGAGAGCTGATTGTAATTGAGAGCTTCTTGTAATTGGCTGCTAGCTAGCCTTGCTCAGCTAAGCCAGGAGTGGGTTCTCCCAGCTTGGCTGTCTCAGGAATTCTGGGAGTTGAAGTCCACAGGTTGTAAAAGGGCCACATTTGCCCACCCCTGGGCTAAGATAATCAGTAGTGGAGCTCTAAGAATGCCAGATGAGAAGGAGAAAGGAAGGGAGAAAGAGAGAGAGAGAGAAGAAAGAAAGAGACAAAGAAAGAAAGAGAAAGAAAAAGAAAAAAGAGGGAGAGGCTTGAACTTGCCTGAAATTAGATCAAGCCAGTGACTGGGTGGGCGTGGCTAGCTGGTCATGTGATATATGTGTATAGGGACTATTCAGAGGGCTGAAAAAAGTCATTTCTGACAGGTCCTCGCACTTATGACCATCCTCACATTTATGCCCGTGCAGCATTCTTAACAACCATGTCACTCATTTCACAACTGCTTCTCTTCACCATGGTGACAAGATAGGGCAAAAACGTAAAATGTGAGGGCAGTTGTAAGTTCGAGGACTGGTCACAAGTGTGAGGACCAGTCAAAAATAATTTTTTCAGCCCTCTGAGTAGTCCATATGCACAAAAGGACTACACAGAGGGCTGAAAAAAGTGATTTCTGACAGGTCCTCGCACTTTTGACCGGTCTTCGCACTTATGACTGGTCATCATTTATGCCCATTGTAGCATTCTTAACAACCGTGTCACTCATTTCACAATTGCTTCTCTTCACCATGGTGACAAGATTTTTGTTTTTGTTGATCCTCTTTTCCACTTACAGAGCTAGTTCACTGTTTTTCTTTGAAATCAATATTCAAAAACATTTAACCTACTGATGCCTCAATTAATGTAATTTTATTGGTATCTATTTTTATTTTGAAATTTACCAGTAGCTGCTGCATTTCCCACCCCCGGCTTATACTCGAGTCAATAAGTTTTCCCAGTTTTGGGGGGTAAAATTGGTTGCCTCGGCTTATATTCGGGTCGGCTTATACTCGAGTATATACCGTATATGAAAATAAAATTTAGCTAGAAACTTGCAGCTTCCTGGAAATTATTTCCTAATTTAATGCTAACAAAATAACTGGAGAGGTATTAAACTTCATAGCATTATCAAGAGGTTGATGATATCTGTAAAGCCTTACATGTCTCAGATTAGATATTTGTAGGGTTGCCTTTTGTTTCTTACTTTTTCTGCTTTCCTATAAAATTGGACAGGTTTGGCATATTCTGAATATTATCAATCTCTGAATAGAGTTGTGATGCAGTAGAACTAGAAACTGGAACAGCTTCATAACAAGGACAATGAAATTTATTTAGAAACTGGAAATTAAGTCTTAAAAGAAGAGCTGTTCCACAAGATGCAGTTTTCACTCTTATTTCAACCCACCAATGCCTCACAAATCAGTATAAAGTGATCTTAAATTATCTTCATTTTTGTTCGCCTCAGAATCTTGGGAACAGGTAGTGCACACTATGGCCAATCAGTTCTCTCTCTAACTAACCAATAAGAGATTTGTAAAACAGTGTCCTGTCTCCAGACCCCAACAGTTTTTGCACTAACTATAACAGCAATGAAATAATTCTATCCTCCATCTCAGAAAAAAGGATAACTTTACTCGTGATCTTAGATCATAGTTATGAATTTGAAATGTGCAGCAGTTCTAATCCTTGAATCTTTGGGGACCTGAGTGAACTGAACTGATAAGATTTCTTCTTAAAGCTATTTTTGAAAAGACACTGACAAATTGACAGTTATGTTGTCTGAAAATATTGTAAATTCTGTGTTTTGCTGTGCTTTCTGAAATATAGGCTTGAAACAAAAAATAAAACCTATATTTATAGTTACAGTCACCACAGTATGCTTTTGCCTAATTCTGTTTTTTAAAACAGAATATGCCTATAATAGAGAAAAGACATCACAGGATAAAGCAAGAGGAACTGAACTTTGTATCTAAGTAAAAGAATTCTAAATTAGTGGAAATATGTTTTGTCAGGATAGAATCATCATCTCTTGATTTCCTATGTATTTCTGAAATTATTTCCTGAAACTAAATGTCTAACACTATTTACTGCTTGGAACAAAATAGTCATAATAGTGTACTGAGAACTCAAAAGGGCAAATTACTTGTCTTCTTTTCCCAGCATGTAGGGCAATAGTTGTTGCTGTCTACAACTCATTATGCCAGTATTTTCTGCAACAAACTTTACTTGGGCATACCATTTCTTGATGTCCTAAGAAAGGATGTAATGGATCCTAATCTAAAGCTTTTGGTTATCAGACAGGAAACTATCAGTTGGCTTCTATTCTCCACCTTTAGTGTATTTTTGAAGTAATTTTGATAGACCACAAAAAATCAAGGTGTGGGGATCTGATAATTCTTAGCAGCATCACCTGTTTTAGAATTAAAATTTCAAATTAGAATTAAAATTTAGCCACTGAATGCAACCCCCTTAATGTAAGAATTCAAATTGAAAGCTACTGTACAGATGGCTGTCTGCCATCTGTTTGAACATGGCCACTTAATAGAAGCCCTAGAAAGAATAAAAGAAAAGAAAAAGGTGTAATAGATTTGAATAAAGATGAATTGCTCTGGTGAAATGTTGATGTATGGAAGTGAAGATTTAGGTTAAAAAGGAACTAGAACTGTTTCTGGTTCATATGAAAATTGGAATGACTACATTGGTAATTAGTTCCATGTTAAATTGCATTCCAGTGAGTGGTGATAATAAAAGAACTATAGAACATGTTTTGGAAAAACTTATGCAAAATTCTGAATTACCATGATCTGAGAGAAAAATAATTCTGTTAATTGATATGAATGAATGGGTAGAACAAGATGGAGAGTACATAAAAAGTGATTTGGATATTCAGAAACTCCATATAAATGAGAAAGGTCTGCTCCTTTCAGATGTGTGACTTGAACATAAGTCTACTCCTAAGTATACTTGGGAAAAACATAAAGATAAATCTACAAGCATTGTGATCACTTATGAAGAAAAATTGAGAAAGATAGTGAGGAAAACAAAGGTGATGAGACGTGGGACAAACCATTTGTGGTTATATCAAGAGGTGATTTTGCATAACACTGAAAGAATATGAAAGAAATGAGATATGAAAGGAAAGGAAAAGGGAAAAAGTGAAAGTAGAACATCTACAGGAAAAGAAACTGGGTACTGATGAAAAAGTGAAAAAAATTAATCACATAACACAATGAATGGAGATTGAATTAACGCGAATGTAGATATTGCTTGGAATTCAATGAAAATTATGTTAATAGTCCCACAAAAGTATGTGGAGTTATGCTAATAAAAGTAATCCTGATTAGAATTATTAAATGGACAAGACTCTGGATGAGAATAAAAATGAATACAAGAGAATAATTGCTGCAAAAAGCAAAGATATATAAGATACTATATAATGTGTACAGAGAAAAAAGTTAATTCCAAGTAATAAAATCAAAGAGCAAGGAATGTTTAACATTAAAAGATGAAAAGAAAATGCTTAGTAATTGTAAAAAATAAAACATTGTCTTGATTTTGTAAAAAAGTGAAGTGAGGGAATGCTGGGAGAAGATTTCTAGAGATTTATGTGGGAATAATAGTGATATATTAAAAAATAGAATTGATATTAACCCTATAATAGGTTATTGTTCAAGATGTTGACGAGTTATTTGTAGATTGTAGAAAAGATACTTGTAGATGCTGTGCCATTTGATGAGGCAGTTTCGTATAGTAGATAAAGGCACTAGGTTAGAAAATGGGAGATCATGAGTTCTAGTGCTTTCTTAAGCACGAAGCCAGTCCTTGGTCCAGTCCTTCTTTCTCAGCCTTGGGAAGGAGGCCGTAGCAAATGTTGCCAGGAAAACTGAGGGAATTTTTCAGACAGTTGCCAGGGGTCAGACTGACTTGAAAAAAAATCCTGTGAATGTTTTAAAAATGGTATAGCAGGAGGTATAGATAATGTAATTAAAGAAATGTTAAAATATGGATATGTGGTCTGCTTTGACTTCGATATGCATATTATTTTTATTTACTCAGTTATTTGTGAGATTTATATTCAGCCTTTCCTTTAGCAGCTTACGTTCCAATATGTTGTATTTTCCTCTTCTAAACTTTCCACATAGCATTAGTTCTGTGGGTTTGATTGGTAGGAGAAAGAATGATTGGCCGAAAGTCATCCAACAAGTATCCATATCTGCAAAAAAAATTAGATTGTGTGATGCAATGAGAATTATGGATCAGAAAATTAATTTATTGAAGGCCAAAATTACAGTAGCTATGTTTGACAATGGAAATGAAATGGAATGAGTACAAGTTATACATAAATAGTAAAACTTAAAAACAAATGGATGAATTTATGTATATTAGTAGAATGTTTACTAAATACAGGAAAATATATGGAGATATTTTGAAATCAACAGATGCTGGTAGAATAGTAGCAGATAATGTGTGCTCGGTTGGAAGGAAATAAGCAAAAGTGATTGAATAAAAGTATACTTCTGCCACTTTGTTATATGGACTGATAGTAAATAGAATGCACTGGGAATGCAGATGATTCTCTTATCCAAAAGTTAGAAATGTTTAGGATGGCTTTATAATTTGTGTGGTGAAAGATCTGGCTTTTTTGGCAAAATATTTTTTTACTATTTCCAGTTGTTACTATTTATATATGATTCTAGAGAGGTATGGCTTGGCCACAATGACCCATACAAATGTGATTATATATAAGATTAGGTTATTATAATGTACTATATATGAGGCTATCCTTAGATTGTCATAGAAGTAGGAGTAACTATGAATAGGACCTTCTCAATTATAGAGCTCAGGTACACAACTCACTTCCAAGGCAAGTTTTCCTGGCTCCACACTTGTCTAGTTTTAAACACCAACTAAAAAGATGCCCAGTCATTCATACAACAACTGTTCTAGGGCCAAGTTACCTTTTAGATGGCTTTTTAAAAACAAATTTATATGACTTGTTGCATTCTTGTGATTATTGCCTTTCTTTCTTTCTTTTTATCTTTCTGTCTTTCTTTCTTTCTCTCTCTCTCTCTGTCTCTCTCTCCCCCTCCCCTCTCTTTTATTTATATCCTGCCTTACTATTTATAATATATAGTTAATATTGCTCATTGGAGATTGGAGCATAAGTTGGAGTATATTGCCCCAGCAAGAAAGCTAGTTATTATAACCTTTTGTGTTACAAGCATTTTAAAATCTATTTTCTTTTTTGGGTGGCGTCATTGTAAATCTGTGGTTATCTCTTTTTTAACTTAATATGATAGCTTTACTATAGATTTTCTTGGTCTGCTTTATTATCCCCACATACAGAGCACAGTTTTAAAATATTTTTCTTCTTCAGTACAGTATCTATCAAATGAAAGACTTTTGTTTATGTTCTGTATTGAAGTTCTCTGTACTCCAATTATCAAGTGGCCTTGAAATTTTTTGCTTATTCTTGGGCAATGTGCATTCCCTACTAATTGGGCTCATCCGACTTTCTGGTGCCTTCTGTATTTATCAACAATTTGAAATAACACATTTGGTCTTAATTATTTTTTTAATGACAATTTTCCTCAGCATTCCATGATCTTTTGAACTAACTCCTAGTAGACCCAAATACTCTAGAATTAGTTCACCAGGAATAGCTTTTCCACATTAGAGTTTAGTAACAGGTGCAGTGTCATTAAAGAGCCAATTCTTTCTTATGTAGACAAGATTGTTCTGATAATAAAGTACTGTATGACGTTTCCACCAGCTTTATGGTGCTGCTATTTGAATTAATTTGTAAAGCCTTCAACCGTGTAGGTGAAGCTGCCTGAAGGAGTATTTCCTTCCAGATTGCCGCCAGGACCCAGAATTTTAACCTGAGCAACTGATTAGGAGTAAAAGGGGTTGACAGATATTAAACCTTCATGCCTGTTTGCTGGCAAAGCTCATCTATTAAGAAGAAAAAATTTATTTGGTTATAATGTTGGACTACAGAAAATCTTTCCCACACAGGATTTTCCCATTTTGGTATTTTCCTGATTTGTTTTCATAATTCGTTTTCATGAAGTGAATATCATTTTGTTAAAATGTATTGCTTTTAACTGAAAAAATGCTTATATATGAGAGAGGAAATTATTATGACTGTTTGTGTACTGTAAATGCATGGGATTGTGCTGGAAGAAAAGGAGTAAAACACATATATTACAAAAAGAAAAAGTATCTTAAGTCTGCAGTATTAAATTTCTTGATTGTATATATGCTCATACCAGTATTTAAAGTGTAACAGCATCTCCTTTAAGACTTCTGGCATCTTAAATTAGTTTTTAAAATATTTTTACTCACTATTCTTGTTTGGATGGTCAGATTATGCATATCTTCTCTATTTTTGTGTATATACATATAGACACACATATATAATATGCATATATGCTTATACAGAGAATTATGTATTTGCATAAATTAGGTTACACTTATTACATATCTCTCTGACATTTATATGAAATATGAACTCCAAAACTCCAACATTTTTTAACAACAAACCCACAAAACAAGACATTGAAAAAATGTATTTAAAAAGCACTAATACATATACACGTGTTCCCTGTAGTTGAATACTGATAAATATATTACAGCAATATTAGTTTCCCACCCCTTGCAAAACAGGCCTGCAAAATTTTAAACTACTAATTCTGTTTGCAGATTAACCAATCATCTTATCTACTATATTAATGACAAAATAATTGACAAATAGATCAGTAATTAAAAAAGCAAATTATAATTTCAAGACCTCCTGTTTAAAAACTCTTATTGTAATCAACTTGTAGAAAGTTTCCCGCGGCTTCTTAACTACCCCAAATCATTCCAATAGTTAACACTGATTTGTATTTTAACTTTTTTTTTGAATAAAATAAAAATAGTAAAGAAGAAGAGAAATATCAACTCCAAACAATATAACTTTGACACACGTTGGTAACGTACATATATACAGCACAACTGTGCTGCTGCATTATACAATACATACATATCTCTCATGATATGTTTTGTGCCTGTCATTATCATGGACATATTAACTATTTGCACTTGACCAAACACAGAGTTAAAAACAAATTCAGTTTAGATATATTATTACTTATATCTCACAGGGGGGGAAAGGCAAAGCTTATCACAAAACTCATTAATTTGGAATGTAACTTGCACTAACAATTTGCTCCTGGAATTTAAAGGGCAGACAGGAGATGGCATGTGACCTTTAATAGGAAAGATTTATATAAGAAGGGAGTTGAGAGGAAATGAGATTCAAAAACTAGATTTTTTTTTCTCCAGGATTTTAATATTTAATGTGAACTATTTAAGCAGAAAGGTCTACAACTAAATGGTACTTGTGGCTGATTCTTCATTTCAACTTGTGTGTTATAGATATAATATTCTTCCAGATTTTGTAATACAGTCCTTAAATTGATATTGTGTACGACCAACGTTGGACTGCAATTCATCTATTGTATTGATTATGTAAAGAAAACATTTAAGTGTACCTTACTAGATCATTAATAACTTGCATATGATTTGTAGAATTTTGTATTATGAGTTATATTTTACATGTTTTAAGACATAAGAAAATATGTCTTAATTGTAAACAGTGCATTGTAAAAAGACATTAATGCACTGTTATTTTGCCCCTTATTTTGCTTGACATCTGTTTTTGTTTGTTTGACATTCCTATTTTTATATTTTAAACAGATCTAATTATCCATTATGCATAAATAGAAAGTATCTTGCACTTTATCCTTTTGTAAAATGTGTATTTAAACTGGGATGGAAGCTTAACACATGAAATATCAAACCTATATAACACATGAATTATCAATCATATAACATGCTAGAAAAACATGCTAGCGTTTGGAAAGCCCGAAGAGCTAAATAGTTCAAATAATTCCAGAAAATATAAGTGTCTTTATTTCAGAAAAGTAGGGCAACAATGTTTATTTTTTTAAATGAAGCCTCCCCCCCCCTCGAGGGAGCATCTTTTAATAAGCAAGAGAGAAATAGGAGGGAAAAATGACCATAATATGTTCTAAATATTGAATATGAAAATTACAGTTGTCTTGTAAACCTTAAAAGATAATCTGTCTTCTTAAAAGGCTCAGAGGTTCTGAATGGGGAAGAATAGGCTTCAACTGAACCATGACAAGATCAAGTGGCTTTGGGTTTGGGGCCTGCCAGTTCTAGGACTATGCTAGGACATAGAGTTGAAAAAGTAATTGAAAATGAACATGTTAAAATATTGTGGGATTTCCAAGTACAAATTGTTAAGGTCCATAACATACCAGTTTTAATTGTGGTAAAAGAATAAAGTGTGGATAATTGATGTGGCAATATCAAGTGATAATAGTATAGAAGACAAAGAATTGGAGAACATCACAAAGTATAAAGATCTGAAAATTGAAATTGAAAGATTATGGCATAAGTCATCTGTGTGGTTCTAGTGGTTATGGGCAATTTTAGATTTCATTGAGTGAGCATTCTAACCTAGGAAAACACAACCAAGCACAGTTTGATAGTGAGTTACCCATTGGAATGTACCTTATTGTATATATTACATGGAATATTGTCATTAGGCATTATCAATCTCTGTTATCTTTAAAAACTATGCTTTTTAATACCTTTCTAATAGAAATGTTTACTGCTAATAATTTCCGTATTGCCATTTTTAAGATTCATGTCTTCAAGTTCTTGTACAGCGCTGTAGAGATGTCAATCACAGTGTTTACATGTGCTTCATCGATTTTGAAAAAGCATTTGATAAAATAACACACAGCAAACTATTACAAATCCTGAAACAAGTGGGACAAGATGACAAAGACGTCCGAAACATTAAGAATCTATATTGGCATCAGGTAGCCAATGTGAGACTAGGCCAAAAATACTCAGATGATGCAGAAATACAAACAGGGGTCAGACAGAGCTGTATTCTGTCTCTGCTATTATTTAATATCTACTCTGAATCAATTTTCAATGAAGCACTGGAAAACATTGATGCTGGCCTCAAAGTAAATGGTGTTCAGATCAACAATTTAAGATATGCTGATGATATGGTTCTGCTTGCCAGTAAGCATGAAGACCTTCAGCTCCTCATCAACAGAGTCTCAGAAATATCTGAAAAATATGGCTTGAAGCTTAACACCTCAAAAACCAAGATCATGGTTGTCAGCAAACAACCCATTAATTTACCACTGATAAATTCAGAAGGAATACCATTAAAAAAAGTTGAAAGGATCATGTACCTTGGTTTTAATTTACATGAAAGCTGGGACATGATCAGTGAAGTAAAGACAAGGATAGAGAAAGTTCGAACAGCATTCTTCAAAATGAAAAAGGTCTTCTGCAGTCATGACATAAGCCAAAGACTGAAAATCAGGTATGTCAGATGTTACATCTTTTATATCCTGCTCTATGGAATAGAGAGTTGGTCTCTGACAGAAAACCATTTGAAGAAACTAGAAGCATTTGAAATGGGATTTACAGACGACTGCTATGTATAAAATGGATTAACAAAATCACAAATGAGGTGACAAACCGCCTGGGAAAGCAAAGGGAAATAAAGCCATTAAAAAGCGGACGTTAGAATATTTTGGACATGAGATGTGACACCCAGAAAAATACGGCATCCTTCACTTAATCCTTCAGGGAAAGATTGAAGGCAAACGAGGTCCAGGCAGAAGAAGAACATCATGGCTTCAAAACCTAAGGGACTGGTTTGGACAAAACTCAGCAGCACTTTTTCATATGGCTGTTGACAAAAATAGGATTGCCAACATGATCGCCAATGTCCGATGATGGATATGGCACAAGAAGAAGAAGAAGAAAATATGTCTTCATATATAGTATGATAGAACTTCTATAATCTAAGGCTTGCAGAAAGCAGACATTAATGGATAGTTGGAAGAATGCATAGAAATCAGTTAAAGTTTGTTAAAGTCAATGACCTAATAAATTTATTATGGCCAGGAATGTTATGGCAGTCAGATCTTCCTAGGTCTGAGTAGGAATAATCAAGGTCATCACAAATTTGTATCTAAACATTAGAAGAATTCACTGTGTACATTACCCTCAAGGTTGTTTGTTTGCTTTTTAATTTGTATAGTCTGCATTTTTAAAGGAAATGTAGATGCTAGATCTGATGAAAAAAGTCATTTTAATTTCTGAAGCATTTTTGGCTACATTGAAAAACGATGAGCCCACTATTATAAGTGGTAGTATTAATGGAGATTTACAAATAATTGCACATGGGATGGTTCAAATCCTAGAATCATAGAGTGGAATAGGCCAGCTAGGCCATTAAGTCCAACCGCCTGGTAAGGGTAGGGATTCAGATTAAAGCATCTGGTCAGATGGCTACTTGAATGCATCCATGAAAAGGAACCCACCATCCTTCTGGATAAGTAATTCTACTGTTGAATAGCTTTGCTCCCAGCACGCAATTGGAATCCTGCTTTTTTTGTAACTTAAATCCATTATTCAATGTCTTACACTCTGAAATGTGAGGAAACCATTGATCTTTTATATGAGCATCTTTCAAGTATTTGGAGAGTGCTGTCATGGCCTCACTGAATCATCTTTTCTCAGGGCTAACCATACACAGCTCCTTCAATCTCTCACCCCAGCAGTGGTGGGTTCCTCCCAGTTCGGCCCAGTTCTCAGGTAGCAGTGACAATATGACATCACCGAACCGGTTCTGCCCCCCCGTTCCCCGCGCCCCCACCCCACCCCCACATTATTCTTACCTTTTATTTGGCCCCATCCCCAATCTATTGCTGTCTCCTGAGTCCCAGCTGATAGCTAGAGGGAAAAAACTGTTTAAATTCTTGCTGCGGGGCTTCAAAGGGCTGCCCTATAGCTGAGTAGTGTTAAAAGAAAACAAATGAGTAGACCAGTGCCTGCAAAAATACATGAGTAGATCAGTGCCTGCAAAAATAAATGGGTAGACCAGTGCCTGCAAAAATAAATTGGTAGATCGGTACAGCTCTGCAAGCAGTTAAAAGCCTGGTAGACCAGTACCTCTGCTAAATCCTAAAGAATTGTCACATGACCATCAAGCCACACCCACAAAATAAGCCATGCCCACAGAACCGGTAGTAAACATTTTTAGAACCCACCCCTGCATCCCAGGTTTTACTTTCTAATCCCCTGATCATCTTTGTTACCCTTCTTTTAAAGTGTTCCATTTTCTTGAATTCTTCTTAAAGTGTGATTTCCAGACTTGGATAGAGTAATTAAGATGGTATCAGAAGAAAGTAGAACAGAGTGAAAATATTATTTTCCATGATTTGGAAATTACAGATGTGGATGAAGTCTAAAATTACATTTATAGTACTTTCTTTACAGGTACAATACATTGTACGCTCATAATCAGATTCAAGATCTATGTCACAAATAGTATTACATGTAGTCAGATATCCCACATCCTCTATCAGTACACTTACTCTTGGGCATCAGCAAGGATTACTATAGTTTCTACACTGCATTATGCTGTTTGTTTCTCCTGCTTGTTGGCTATAGGCGACTACAAGCCTTTAATCTCAAGATAAAGGTACAGAAAAAGAACTTTATTAGCCATAATTAAAAAGTGCATCCAAATAACGTACAGGTGACTTTTAGTTTGCTTCTGTAACACTGAATGTTGCAAACAATATGCCATGATCACACTTCTTATTCCTTGAGTATCTTTGTAGTTGAATGTACATTTAAAGTTGCATCCTGATATATTCATCCTTCTAGGAATTATGTAAATACAGTAACATCTTCTACATTGAATCATACAGGAATTGAATTATGACAATTGAGTTAATCATATGAAATTAGTGTGTTGTATCCATGGCAAACAACAGTTTTACATCTACTTGCTGCACTCAAATACCAGCCCTGTTACAGTATATAGCTGTATAGTTTTACTAGGTTTTGCATAGCAGCACTTAAAATATATCAGAAGATGACCTGTCTGTCAAATCAATTTTAATGAGCAGCAGTTGAATAAGAGGTAGTTGCACTTCCAGACTTGCACTATGGCAGGGGTGTTGCGCTGTCATGTCGTTAACATGATGTATTGCGACTTTCCTTCCTTTGCTAAACTGGGGGTGGGGGTGGCCAGCATGTGACGCATCCAGCCTGCGGGCCGCAACTTTGACACTGCTGGTATATGGGAATGACCTTGGGAGACAGGAGGAAAAGCCAGAGTCAGAAAAAGTCAGAGTCAGATTGTGGGGGCAATAAGCTGACTTTGTATAAATATACAAAAGTATGAAGGCTATTGCTTAATGCATTGTAAGCCGCCCTGAGTCTCCGGAGAAGGGTGGCATATAAATCAATTTTTTTAAAAAAATGTAATGCTATTTCCAAGCTTATGAAAATGCATGGCTTTCTTAAACGAGGTCTGGTTATTTTTTAAAAAATAAGTGGGTTAAATGTGTTAATGTAAGCAATGCGAACTGAAGTGTGATCTGTTGTGGTATAGATTGATCCTTGTGGCATTCAGTGTGAATTCTGATTTTAAAAATGTGTTTTTGAAAACTTTTCATTAAATGTGAGTAGTTTGTTTTTCAGTTCCAAATGAACTGAACTTGTCAGTACAAAATATATTAAGAACTCTAAATATTAAATGCTGTCAGTTCAAAACAGCATTTAGTATTTAGAGTTTTTAATATAACATGGCACTACTTAGCAATTTATTTCTTTGACAACTTTTTTATGGGAAAAATAAAATTCTAGAACTTTATTATGATATTTGATATTTGTCTTTTTCTTTTATTTGTAGGCTCAGCAGATGGTTTGGGTAAAATAATACAGAGATTTCCCTTAAAGGATTTGGATGATACTCCTTTTCCACAGGGAATAGAGTTGGTAAGTTGATCTGTAGCATGCATTTATAAACTTTTAATTCTGGGTTTGTACATCCCACTTTGCTATAAGGTTAGCTTAGCTTCAACTGTAAATTTATATTGTGAACAAATCATTGCTTTGAGTATTAGAACTTAGTAGGACGTGTGAATGTGAGATTCTGGGCTTCATTTTCTGGTGTTCATTTTTGAGAGGAAGAATTCATAATATCACAAATCTGCCAGATTTCAAGAAAAGAGGAGTGGAGGCACAGAACAAATGTTGATGTTAATATTTTCTTCTGAATTAAAAACTGTACAAGTAATAGATTTTCTGTGAATTGAGAACTGCTGGGCTTCTTTTTTTAATAATGGTAACTTTTTTATTGCAGTGCACAATTTGATGTATGGAGAAAGGTCTGAACTATAATGATTTTGATTTAATTGCATCCAAAAATGCCATATTTCATAAACTAGTTTTAAATCAGTGAGCTGAAGGCAATTCATCTCAGTTTTCACCAAAAATTCTGAAGACTTTATTACTTAGAAGCAGGGGTAAAATGCTCCCGGTTCAGACCGGACCACCCGATCTGGTAGCGATGGCGGCGGGTGGTTCGGAGAACCGGTAGCAAACATCCGTGCCCCCCACATGCCCAGCTGAGCCGCGCAATTATCAGAGGCTTTTTAAAAAATTTTAAAAGCAATTTTTCTACAACCTCTTTGGCTGAAAAAATGCTTTTAAAAGTAAAAAAAAAGAAAGCCTCTCATAATCCCGCGGCTCAGCTGGGATCATCAGAGGCTTTTAAAAGGCGTCTGACGATCCCTTTTTAAAAAGAAAAAATGCTTTTAAAAGCTTCTAACAATCCCAGCTGAATTGCCTGATTGTCAGAGGCTTTTAAAAGCATTTTTTTAAACAACCTCTTCAGCCAAAGTGGTTGTAGAAAAAATGTTTTTAAAAGAAAGAAAAGCCTCTGCCAATCAGGCAACTCAGCTGGGATCGTCAGAGGCTTTTAAAAGCATTTTTTTTACAACCTCTTCAGCCAAAGAGGTTGTAGAAAAAAAAATAATTTTAAAAGTTAAAAACAAAAACTTGGCCACGCCCACCCAGTCACATTAACCCCCCCCCCAAGCCACACCCACAGAACTGGTAGTAACAAATTTTAAATTTCACCACTGCTTAGAAGACTGTCAGTATATAATACCAGGCATGTATGGATTATACATTATCTGCACTGTAAATATCAAGCACAGTCAATTCAACTTAATCAAGCATTGAGTACCATCTGTGTAGAAGCCAATACCATGATTGAACTCCATACAATAGCTTCAATTTTAATAGTATTCTCCTTGGATAATTACTCTAAAATATGTAGCATTTATATACAATATTTAAGGGATCCTATATGCAGACATTCTGTATATTTAGATTGGCATCCAGGATAAGGCATATTTTAGTGTTACAGCAGCCATATGGCATAGAGGCTTTCTGGCACTCATGCATACAGTAAGGCGAAGTGTAAACATAGTTCTTTGGTTCTGAGCCATAAAAGGAAATGCTTATCACTATACATTTGCACATGCAAGACTAACTGTGAGCTTCCTGTTCTTATAAACAAGATCATGATATTCTGACATAAATTGTGAACGGATATGCATAATAACCCATTATTTTGGTGTTTTAAGACTTCCATACATACAGTGGGAACATTTTTTTCTGTTTCTTGTAAAAGTCACATTGTCAGGAAAATATTTTTAGAGATGTGATTCAAAAATTTAGCAAAATGAATTCTTGGCTAAGATGCATTTGTATTATGGGAAAAGAATACAATAAGAGCAATCAGTTCTGAAGTTTTATTATCCAAAAAGGCTTCTCTTTAAATTATAGTTGTATTTATATTAATAAATAGGAATTTCAGAGAAAATTGCTGACTTTTTGAAAACAGGTAATACTTCACAGAATCTCTTGATGCTAGGGATGTTACAACATATATAGAGGTGTTTTTTTCATTTTTTATTTTTTTCATTTTTTTTATTTTTTATTAAAAAGTTTTACAAATTACAGAATTAATTTCCCCCCCTCCCCCCATCCCTCCCTTCCCAACCCTCCCCTTCCCCCCCATCCCACCTTTCCCAACCCTCACCCTCCCCCCCTGACTTCCCAGGATTAGCTCAGGGTATTACAAGTACAAACACCAAACTAAAACTATCTAACAATATAATAACACACCATTAACCTTGAACTTTAACTCCTAATAACAAAACAGCAATATTCTAATTAATATAACTATTTCTACAAATTATTTCATTCATAAGCTAATTGAAATTTCTTGTTACAATATTTGTTCTGAATATAATCTATCCAACTTTTCCACTCCTTTATATATCTTTCATTTGGATAGTCTTTAAGATATGCGGAAATCTTCGCCATTTCTGCCAAGTGCACTACTTTTAATGTCCATTCTTGAATTGTAGGCACATCTTGTTTCTTCCAATATTGTGCCACCAGTAATCTTGCCGCTGTTATTAAATTTAAAATCAACTTTATTTCAATTCCTGTACAATCTGTTATAATACCTAACAAAAAAAATCTGTGGCGTAAATTTAATCTTTTTCCTTAATATATTTTGGATTACCCACCAAATTTTTATCCAAAATGCTTTAATTCTATTACAGGTCCACCATATATGATAATAAGTAGCATCTTGACATCCACATCTCCAACATTTTTTATTTAGGTATATTTACATTTATTATTTTTATACTGTGGCATTCCATGTAATTTGTTGAAAGCTGATAACAGTTCAATTCATAGCAAAAACAACTTTATAAAAAATGTACTGTAAACTAATTGCCATGTCTCATATCCAATATGTTAAGGATATTGATGTTGTTTTACCAACCAGCAGAGTAACTGCA
>WNWU01000001.1:12565948-12656265 GCA_012654045.1 Ptyas mucosa | reverse complement strand
TAGGAAAAAGCAGTAGCGTAGTCATAAACAAATCCCAAGTCTTCACCAATAAATCAGTCCAGTAAATCAGTCCAAACAACTCACTCTGGTTAGCAAACCACGATGGTAGCAGATCCATCAACAGATAGCAACTCCTTCACAATAGCAGCTCATAGCAGTTCATAGCAGCAGCAGCTCATAGCAGCAGCAGCAGCAACTGACCAGGTTACAATACATTGTTTAAATATACTCCTAACTAGTCATTATCCCATTACAGCATGACTCAGCAAGAACGTAACATTTACAGCTTAAAGTTACAGTATATATATATTGCCTGGACAACTGGTTCTAACATTATATACATCATATAGAATCCTAACACAATATGTAAACCTAGCTTACATATGAACTTAATGGCTTACAAAGTTGATGATTATTAAATATCTATAAAACTTTCCACAAGTTTTGATAAAAGTGATAACCAGCATTTCTATTACTCTTTTAAAATTGCTGCTTAGATTAGGGTTTCCTGTCTGATATGCTATTTTCTTTCTTCTATCACAGACACTCAGAGTATTGTACATGGGTTTTATGTGTGTTTCCATCTTTATCTTTTTCAGCTCTAGGCCTCCTTTGCTTCAATAGCTTGCAATCATGTAGCACTGAGCCATAATGAAGAAGTTCTTTTTTATTTTATGAGAAGTGAGGGAATAATGACAATCATATCTTGTTTTTAGAAATAATGTAATGTAGAATTCTCTTTGTTCACAACTATTTGTAAAGACAGAAATACATAATTCCTTCCTTAATTACAAATGACATTGCACTTATTGCCAAATGGATGATGGGACACTCTATCCTAGCTCCATAACCTTTGATCAGTTTTTTTAAAAGCCAATTTATTTCTTAGTCTGTGGAATGTCTACTATGGTAGTCACTGTAATCCAGATTTATTATAATATTGTCTGTTAATTTTCATACAGCTGAAAATTTAAAATTAAAAAAAAATATAAGTTGACCTTAAATAAATTAGAATAGGCACTTCGTTTAGAACAAAAATTCCAAAAAGTTGCATCATTTTGCATTATCAAAATATGTGCACTAAGGAAACTTTGTGTTACATTTCCAGTGATTCTGAGAAAGTTGAATTCCCTGAGCTAAAAATGTATTTAGAGTTCACAATGCCCTAAAACTGAATTTTAGTTGTGTCATTTTTAATGTCAAATCATATATTTCTTCATTTCCACTAGTAGAATTCCATTCATTTTTAGATATATAAATCTCTAAACTAAACTGCATTGTTTTCTAAGGTTCAGAACAGGAAGCATATCCCTATATAAAATATGGAGTCTTTTCAAAATCAAGTGGATATTTGAAATATATTTCAATTCAAAAGCATTAGTTATTAGCATACCCGGCAATCAGGTTTGTACAATTTTAAAAAATATTCTTTAAATATTGTCTTTATTTTTTATAAATAGTCAAAGTGGTGGACATATCTAATACTACTTCCTCATCCTAGTTTCTCCATAGCAACCATGTGAGATGAGTGGGGCTGAGAGAGAGTGACTGGCTCAAAATCACCTAGCCAGCTTTCATGCCATTCTAAAGAGCTGCCTTTGATGCTGGTCTAAAGAACTATGGTACCCTAGCCTTGAATTACATGAAATAAATTTAGGATACCAAAATATTGAGAGGGCAATATTATATCAGTTTCTGAATATAAAGCACATATTCTCCAACGCGCTGATTGGAGAATCCAAAGTGAGGGTTATTCAACAGTCTAGCAGTCAGCACTGAGTGTATGTGTCTTTAAATTTCTTCAGACACACCCCCTTGCTGGTCAGAGGCTCTGTTTTTATTCACTCAGTCAGCTAAGCAGACTTGTTTTCTTCAGCTCTGTGTCTAGATTATTGAATAAATATTTTTCACTTTGGATTCTCTGGATTTTGACCTTGGATTGGAACTGATTTGGCTTGGATTTCATTTTTTTGGATTGGAAATTGGATTGGATTGAGTGAAGGGTGATTATTTCTTCTCCCTCATATTTCAGCATTTAAGGGTAAGTCTTTCTGGCTCACCAGTTTGGCTATCCACATTCCTTTTATTATTACTGAAGCTCTGCCCAGTATAGGGTACCTTCTGGGAATTTTTTTGTCCCTTTCTCTGTTTCTGGTGTGGAGCGGCTGAGGAGTCCCTGCCCTGCTCTCAGTGGCATACTCACAATGAAATAAACATAATTTGCCGCTGGTGGAGTCCCTGCCCTGCTCTCAGAGATACACTTCCTCCAAAGTATACCAGATTGCGCTGGGGCTACTTTTGAGTAGCTGCGCGTTCCTGGCTGGCTGTGGGGCCGTTGGATAGGTGATTCAGCTTTTTTATGGGCTTTGCATTGCTGGAGAGGCCGCCATTACCACATGGTGCAGCTTCTTCTCTAGGGGCCCCTTTTCTGCCCGGCAACAGGCCGCACATGCTCAGTTGCCTGTTTTACGGCCAATCAGCACAGCGGAGGGGTCTGAGCATGCCTGAAGCCTCCCTAAAGCAAATCTGCCTGGCAACAAGCTGTGGCTGCTCAGTGGGCTCTCCAGCCAATACTTATGCCTGGAAACAGTGCTTCAAGGCGCTCTGGGGCTAATTAGAGCTTCCATGACAGGCGCTCTGGGGCTAATTAGAGCTTCCTACTGTTGAGAAGGCTGTCAGCTGGACTGGTGGCAAGCCTTCTGTGATCCCTTGGCAATTCACATGGCTGCATCTATGTTAGTACCTGATTGGATGTTTTGTTTTTTCCCCTCTGACACAGGCTTCATTCTAAGCCTGTGCTACAAAAAAAAGGGGGGGTAGCTGTTTTAGCGAACCCCTCTGTACTCAGCTAAATTAAATAAATAAATTTTTAAAAAATGATAATTGAGAGAGAGAGAGAGACAGAGAGACAGAGAGAGAGAGAGATTTTGAGGCTTTGGCATTAATACAATGAATGAAGCTATTGGTATATCTGGATATGCTTGAATCTCCTTTACAAGATTAAGGCAAATACTTACATTCTCCCCTCGTATCTTAAGCACTCCTTGAAATGTCTGACTGCGAGCTCTTTTCAGACTTGGAGAATGGCCCTGAACCATCTGAGGCCCCAATTTCCCCGGGCCCTGCAAAGGAAACGGCAAAGGGAAGGGCTAAGCAAGGGTCTGCCACCGCGACTGTCCCCTTGGCGGGGAGTCACAAGCCCTCATCAACTGCGTCCAAAGACGCTGACAGATGTCACAGGGTGCTCGAACGCCGTTTTGAAATGGTGCAGTGACAGGCTCAGTTATCCGCCTTGCATGCAGCTGCACCGGATATTGGCCCTACGGCATTTCCGGTTTCTCATTCTGAAGTACGGTTGGCTGAGAGTTACGCCCCTATGACTCACTCTTCTACACCACAAGGGGTGGCATTTTCTTCGACTTCCACATCACATGACATGGCGGCTCCGGTGGATTTGTCTTATCGCCGATCTTCGGCTCACCACCTTCCCCCCGGAGGCTACTTACACCTCCATGGCTGCGGGGCTCTACCCTGAGGGTTCTCCACAAGTCATGTTTCCCTGTGACATCGAGAGTCTCATCTCTCGAACTGTCTCTAAAACATTGGCAGCTAGCACCCACAAGCCTCCGTCGCATAGGCCCGCGTCAATGCCGACTCCTCCTCCTCCTCCGCCTCCACTGGCTTCTCGGGTTTACCACTATGAGGATCAGTCGGACCGTCATTCTTCCCAGATGGACTTGGCACAAACTGACGATTCCTCTCTGGAAGATGAGGATGCTCAAAGGGATGTGGAATTCTCCAATGATGAGAATTCTTCCAGACAAACCTGCCTTTACAGGTCTGTTTAGGCCATCTCTCTTTAAGTCCTTGTTGCACAAGGCGAAAGCTACTACTCACATGGCTTCCTCGGAAGGCCTCTCTGAACCACCGACGGCGCCTCAGCCTCATGACACTCTTTTCAATGTCCCTAAGACATACCTACATTCCGTGTCCTCAATAGTTCACAGAAATGGTTCAACGTCCTTGGTCCTTGCCGTCTTCCTTGCCGGCACCTACTGGCCTTGACCGGAAGTTGTATTGTTCGGCTCCGTCCCTTCAGGATGTTTTGGCGTTGCCTACTGTAGATACTCCGGTGGTGAACCTAACTTCATCTCCATCGCTTCTGTCTCACGACATCGCTGATGGCCTCCGGACGGAAGACCGGAAGGTGGAACTCACAGTCTGCAAGACGCACAACGCGGCAGCATGGGCAGTCAGAGCCATGACTTCAGCGTCATTCTTCAATAGGGTGACTCTCATTTGGTTGCGCCAACTTCAGGAACGCTTGCCACCGGAAGACACTAGAGTCCACCAGGACATTAATAAAATTGTTGTGACTACGGAGTACTCGGCGGACGCGTCACTTAATGCGGCCAAGTTCACGTCTCGTGCCTTGGTTTCATCGGTGACATCCAGGCGTCTGCTCTGGCTGCGACACTGGAGAGCGGGCATGAAATCGAAGTGGCGACTTGCATCGGCCCCGTACAAAGGGACACATCTTTTCGGGGAAGCGTTGGACCCGATTCTCGTGGAAGATAAGGACAAGCGCAAAGTCATGCCCTCGTCATACCGGCGGACCAAGTGTAAAATTCCTTCATACAACCAGCAGCAGCCTTTTCAGACTGACTCAGGGCCCAGCGGGTCCTTCTCTACGAGACAGTACTCCCAGGGTTTCAATCGTCCCTACGACAGATCCTCCTTCCGAGATCGCGGCAGACACTTGGCCCCTGCCAAGTGCCCCTTCAGAGGCACGGAGACCCGTGCCCTTAAGAGAGGGAAATGACCAGAATGACCAATACTTTGCGGCCCAATGGGAATCCACGACATCAGATACCTGGGTCATCCAGACCGTTCGATTGGGATTGACCTTGCAGCTCCGCTCGTGTCCACACAACAGGTTCATCCAATGTTCCATGTCATCCAACCCAGCCAAGCGGCAACTGATGGAAATGGAGATACAACACCTCATCGACATTTGTGCCATAGAGCCGGTTGCCACAGAACACTGTGGAACCGGTTTCTTTCAATCTTTTTCCTTGTTCCAAAGCATTCTGGCGGCTGCCGGGGAATCTTGGATCTCAAGGAATTAAACAAATATATCCTCTACCATCAGTTCAAAATGCAGTCCCTGAAATCCATCTTGGGATGCATTCAGGAAGGGGATTGGATGACATCGGTAGATCTCACGGAAGCCTACTTGCACATTCCGATTCGACAGTCTCAACGTTGTTTCCTCCGCTTCACCTACAACAACCGCCACTTCCAATACAGGGATATGCCCTTTGGCCTTTCATCCACCCCCAGGATGTTCACGAGATCCTGTCAGCAGTAGCTGCACATCTCAGACAGATACCTATCAGAGTACTGTGTTATCTGGACGATGTCTTCATTTTTTCGTCCTCAGAGACTATGGCCAAGCGGGATCTGGCCACGGCATGTCACTGCCTTCAGTAACATGGCTTTTCCCTGAACCTGCAAAAAAGCCATTTGAGCCCCACTACCAGCATCCTACATCTGGGCGCAGTCATAGATTCCGTCAAGGAGCAAATTTTTCTATCTCCAGATCGCTGCATCGGCATCCAGTCGCTGATCTCTCAAATACTTTTAATCCCCACTATTCCTCTAGTGCCTTTGTCTTGTCTGCTCGGGAAGATGATCTCCTGCATCGCGATCATTCCATGGGCTCGTTTTCACGGCTGCAAGCTCCAGTGGTTCATGCCCCCATACCAGCTCTCTCACCGCAGCAACTCCAATGCTCGCGTGCGGCTTCCGGCGGAAGTTCGCAGGTCCCTCCGCTGGTGGACTTCGTTGGCCCTGTCAAAGGGCTGCGTCTTCCTGGAACCATCTCGCCTTACAGTGACAACAGATGCCAGCCTGTTGGGCTGGGGCGCTCACATGGATTCCCGGGTTGTCCAGGGCAGCTGGTCACAGATGGAGAGTCAGAACGAGATCAACTGGCTGGAACTCCATGCGGTTCGACTTGCTCTCCTTCACTTTTAGTCGATCATAGAGGTCAACATGTACTCGTCCGGACGGACAGTGTGACCACAATGGCGCATGTGAACCACAAAGGGGGCACACGCTCGAGACCACTGATGGACAAGGCGTCCCTGTTGATGACTTGGGTGGAATCTCACCTCCTCTCCCTCCGGGCCCAGCACATCTCTGGGACGACGAATGTGACTGCGGATTGGCTGAGCAGGATGCAGATCGACGAGTCGAAGTGGCGTCTTCTCCCGGACATCTTTCACGAGCTGTCTCATCGCTTCGGGACTCCCGTTCTCAACCTGTTCGCACAGCGGGACAATGCTCAGGATGTAAGGATGTAAGGATGTAAGGATGTAAGTCGGAGGCGCTGTTTGTTTCTTTTTTGCCGGCAACGATGGGTCGGAAGGTCTCTTCGTCCACCATTGGGAGGTGGTTGAAAGCTTGTATTTCCAAGGCTTACATGCTTCAGAGGAAACTGATCCCAGGCAAAATTCTTCCTCACTCGACGCAGAGTGCAGCCACCATGGCGGCCTGGGCAACTCAGGCCTCTGTCAAGGACATCTGTAAGGCGGCTACATGGTCTTCGTTGAACACCTTCATACGCCACTACAAGGTCGATTCGTACGCTTCGGCTGACGCTGCGTTCGGACGGCGAGTTCTACAATCAGTGTACGCCACTTCAGACACGCATGCGCAGCCTGCCACCCTCCTGGACTAGAACTTGCTTGGGCATATCCCTCACTTTGGATTCTCCAATCAGCGCGTTGGAGAATGGACGTTGCTTACCTGAACATCCCTTCTCGATGCGCTGATGGAGAATCCAACCCGCCCAGTCAGGCTGCCAGGGCTTGGATCTTCTTTCGTCTTCTTCTACTGCCTCTTCGTGAACAAAAACAGAGCCTCTGACCAGCAAGGGGGCGTGTCTGAAGAAATTTAAAGACACATACACTCAATGCTGACTGCTAGACTGTTGAATAACCCTCACTTTGGATTCTCCATCAGCGCGTCGAGAAGGGACGTTCAGGTAAGCAACGTCCATTTTTGCTATACTTTTAAAAGATTGGGAGGCTCTTCTCACAGTCACTCATGCCCTTGTCACCTCACGGTTGGATTATTGCAACGCGCTCTACAT
Source organism: Ptyas mucosa (assembly GCA_012654045.1). Lineage (NCBI taxonomy): Eukaryota > Metazoa > Chordata > Lepidosauria > Squamata > Colubridae > Ptyas > Ptyas mucosa. The sequence goes on along the minus strand of WNWU01000001.1, from coordinate 12,649,106 downwards.
GGGGCTACCCCTGAAAAGTGTTAGGAGACTACAGTTGGTCCAGAATGTAGCCGCTCGAGCAGTTGTGGGTGCACCTAGGTACTCCCACATTACACCAATCCTCCGTGAGCTGCACTGGCTTCCTATTGGTCTCCGGTAACAATTCAAGGTGTTGGTTATTACCTTTAAAGCCCTATATGGCTTAGGGTTAGGCTATCTTTGAGACCGTCTTCTACCGCATAGCTCCCAACAACCGGTAAGATCCCACAGAGTTGGCCTCCACCGGGTCCCATCAGCTAAACAATGTTGTTTTGGCGGGTCTGCGGGGAAGGGCCTTCTCTGTGGCTGCCCCGGCTCTCTGGAATCAGCTACTTCCTGAGGCCAGGACCGCTCCCACCCTACTGGCCTTTTGGAAAATGGTGAAAACCTGGCTTTTCCGGCAGGCTTGGGGCCATTGATCTCACCACTGCGATCTTGTGAGATCCGGCCATGAGCGGTGTGTATGGCTTTTTAACATCTCTTATTGTATATTGTTCATACTGTCTTTGTTGTAAGCCGCCCAGAGTCCTCGGAGAGTTGGGCGGCATAGAAATACGAATAATAAATAAATAATAAATAAAATGGAAGTGTAGGTCATTCTATTTTATTGAGCTATTTTGTGAACTTTGTTAATTGTTTCATTGAAATGAATCCAAATATTTCTATGTAGTAATAATCTTGTTTTAACCTATCAAATAAGATTGGTTAAACAATTTTAATTGTAGTCAAATATATAAGACCTTAATCAATATAGTTTGAAAGTAACATTACAGGTCCAAGTTATCTTTAAAAGTCATGATTCCCTTTGTTCCAAATCAGTTTCAACAAATATTTGTCACTTTCATTTCTGAATCTTATCCCATAATACCAAATGCAACTAAGCTTAGAGTTCATTTTGGAAAACATACTCTTCAAGGTCTAATGTTCCATTTTTTGTTGAAATAAATCTTGATGTTCTATTTTAAAACAAAATATTCTTCAACAAAATGTTTTTATTTCAAATGAGATGATAAGCCAAATAATTTAAAAGATAAACTTCCAAAGTAAACAGTGTAATTTAAAGGCCATTAAATATCAATATCAAAGTACTAAAAAGAAAATGAAAAACTAGTCCAGCAAAAAAACAAAAACACACATCCTTCACATTCTATACAATTGAATTGAAAACCACTGATACTGCATTAATATTACACTATACACTAGAATTCAATATAGTTACTGCTCTGGGATAGAAGCTGTTTTTCAGCCAATTTATCCTTGTTTTTATTATCCTGTACCGTCTGCCGGATGGTAATAGTTCAAAAAAGGGTGCCCAGGATGAGATGGATCTTTAAGAATGTTTTGAACTTTCTTAAGGCAGCGGGACCTATAGAGCTCTTTCAAGGAGGGGAGAGGGCAACCAATGATCCTCTGGCCGATGATGTTAACCCTCTGGAGTGCTGTCCTATCTGCCACTGTGCAATTGGCAAACTATACGCAGGTGCAGTAAGTTAAAATACTCTCTATAGTTCAGCGGTAGAAGGTCACCTACTAGTTAAAATGTGAAATTTATGTTTTATTTATTTCTCCCGCTATGTTGAATATCAGTTCTTAGCTTTTCTTTTTTTATCTTCTTCATATAGTCCACCTTGAAATGTTTTTATGATATCCCAGCTCTTGCTTAAATAAATCAATTGTGCTTATAATTGTAGTTCTTATGACATATTTTCAAACTAAATACTTTTCTAAATTTCTAATGCTGTAGACCATAATTAGCCTCCTCTTCTCTGAAAATGATTCTTGGTTATTCCTTATCACTGCTATTTCTTTTTCTATCATTTGAACATAAATTAGTAAGTGAAGCTCTTATTTTTAACAGTGTCTCAATTTAATTTTAAGTAGACTTTAAATTTCCATTGCAAATTTTGCGGAAGTCACTATTTATACCCTTAGTTTAAAAAGCTACATTTTAAATAAATTGAACTGGATTCATTGATACATGTGTTAAAACCAAAGTACCAAGCAATTCACCTGATATGTCAAAAAGACATGGTTGGGGATATGCACTATTACGATCAGGTGTCATTTCCATTTGTTTAGTTGGTTCTTTTTCCTAGATGGGATTAAAACTATGTGTAAGTAATATATAAAACAAAAATATGCCTAAATTTATTACTATGTTCTATGAAAATACACATGCTAGGTTTAAACTTTGCTACTGTGCATGTGCATTCATGTGGTGCATAATGAATCACTAAGTCTCTTCTGTAATCGTGTTTGTGGTTTTCAATTCAAGTGTATACAAGTACAAGAATGCTTGTATTGCATAGCAAGTCAATTACGCTGCTGAGTGCATTTTGGTGAGTTCTTCATCAAAAGCTCCTCCCCTCTTTTCAAACTGAAACGTCAATGTTTGAGAAAAGCTTAATTTTTATTTTATTAATTTTTATTAATAAAATAAATTATAATCCCAGTCATGCATACTTTAAGTAGTTCATACTATAAATTATATCTGAGTTATTTGTAGAAGATCGGCAGGTTTTCATTCTAAAGATATTTATGTTTTCTTAATAGCTAATCTGAAGATAATTCTAAGATTCAGAATAATTAATATAAAAAATTATTGTGGTACAGACTAGAAGCATTTCCTCAATTCTCTTCCACTAATATCCTCCCCCCCACCTTAGTTTTATAGTATTAACCACAATACAGTATTACCTTCTCTCTCTCTTTCTCTCTCTCCCTCCCTCCCTCCCTCACCTACCCACCCACCCACCCACACAAACAGCGATGACAAATAATTTGGTGAGGGTTAACCATGGTGAAAAAATATATCAGTTTATTGTGATTTTTAGAGTGTTGTTTAGATTCAGGTGATGCAAACAGATGAAACATATAGTTTTGGGCCATACTAAATCAAAGTAAATGTTCTTTAGACCGAAATTAAAATTTAATTGTATTACTTCCTAATATGTCTAAAATTTGATTACACCCTGTATTCCTAAATAGAGTGGGAAGACGATGAAGAGATAGTTTTGTGACTGACAATTTTAGTTCTTATTCACAGTGAATGTTTTTATCAGGGCTCTCCAATCATAATACTTTGAGTGTGGGAATGTTGCAATAATTTTGCATAGTTCAGCACTTTCTGTTGTTTTCTGTTCCTGGAGCAAAGAAAGTAAAATGTTTTTGTGATGTTTGTGGGACTAAAGAGAGTGTGACATTAGTCTGTGCTGGGAACATGCTGTATTTTTAAAGTCTTCTGCCTCTCTTCCTCCTGTCATCCATCCAAATCCTATTGCACTTTCAACCACTTTCACCTCTGTTTCCATGTTATTTTTACTACTGCTGCTAGCATTTTATACAAAGCACTTGTAAAAAAAGCCCTTGTACTTATGCAAAAGCAGTTACCTTTTTTAAGATCAGTTCCTCTACATCAGTTCTACCAGCTAGATCAGGGGTGTCAAACTCACGGCATCATGGTGGCGTCACATGACATATTGGGACTTTTCCCCCCTTTGCTAAACCAGGCGGGGGTGGGGCCAGCACGTGACACATCCAGTCCGCGGGCCACAAATTTGACACCCCTGACCTAGATCATTCATTCTTAATTGCAGCTGCATATAATTATGTATGTAAGTAAGCCTCCAACTTAGTCAGCTGTTCTTAATAGGAAAATTAGACAGTAATATAATTCCTCTCTTCTAAGGAGGTACACCTAATGGAACTAAGAAGAAGCACCTTCTCTGTGGTGTCTTCTCCTGTGGAACATCACATCCCCACAGAAAAGATTGCCTCCTACTTGAACACTCTTTTTCAAGGCCCTGAAGATCTGATTTTGCCAACGGGCCTGGGGAACCCAGAAAGGTGGGGGGGGACCCATCAAGTTATTGATTGACTAATTATTGTCACTAGGGAACTGGGGGATTATCACATTTTATTGTTTATATTGAGCTTTTACTTTTGTAAGCCGCCTAGAGTTGGGTAGCCATATAAATTTTCTTAAATGAATGGGTTAAATAATATTAAAAACAAGTTTTATGGATGATAAATGTTGATTTGTTTATTTCTTGAAAGATGCTCAAGTAGCTAGAAAGTTTATGTTCAAACAACCTTTTCCTTTTCTTCAGTCTTTTCATCTGTTCTATCACTAAGTAAAAACCACTGGATATTGTGCATAGTGACAATAACAATTTATTATGCACAGTAATAGTAAAAAGTCCAGACATTTTCAGTTCACACAGCAAGATAATATTAGAAGTTACAGAGTTATCAGAGAAAAAGAGGCATCTTGCTTCAAAATATTGAGTCAACAGTTAGCAATTGGACTTAACAAGCAGTGTTTCAGATTTTTTTTTCCATTGCAAATGTCAGATTGATCTAGTTTTTAGCAATACGTCTTGACTGTCTTTTAAAACTACATACCAGAAAAGCTTAGTTCACAGTAATTGTTCTTGATTCTGGTTGTACTCATATACTTGCAGAGACTTGCTGATGGTTTGAAGTTTCTAAGATGTGATGTTGGATCTTTTATCTGCTTTATGACCTTTGCATTAAATTTGACCTCCTTTTCCCCATTTAATAGTGGAATTGGAGCTTGTTTAAGAAAAAGAGCAGTTCATACTTTTTCCATATTTAGTCATATTCTTGAGGAAAGGTACTCAATAGCAGTAATTTCTAGAGGGTCAAGATCAGATGCTTTCCTATTTGCTACCTCTGTGGCAATCTCTTAATTGATCTTTAAAACATGAAAGTTATCAACCACTCCAAAGTCAGCATCAACATAAATAAATCCTTTTGTGTGAGGTGATAAAATCTCAGAAATATGTTTTATTCTTTTTCTACTCTAATACATCTCTGCCCTGATTGAGTTTGTCTTATTTAGTCATCTTGTCCTTTCATCAAAGGGGCTCAGGCATATGTATCACCTTTTTTCTCATTTCTTCTATGAGGCAGTATTGAGAAGGGCAGGTTAGACCAAAATACTGACTATTCATAAACTGGGAGCTTTCTCATTGGAGAAGAAGAAAAACTGTAATATGTGATATAAATATAATTTCTGTGCATTGTATCTACAGTTATAATACACCCACCTATTATTTTTGCCATTTATGCTTTGTTGCTTAATGCTACTTTTACAGGAAATGCCGTTTCCTATAAAAATATAAGAGAATAGCCATAACACTGTATGTGGATACTTTGTTAACTTTAACCATACATGATTTGTAAACAAAAAGCAAAATAATATCCTTTTTGTAGGACAAAATTTGTTTTTATACCAAATCTTAGATGATTGATTCATAGAACAGTGTTGTCTACCAACAGCTGTTGGTAACAACAGCTCTCCAGGGTTTCAAACTACAATACTTTCCAGCTGTAGTTGGAGTGGGCAGGAGTTAAACCTTCGATATCAACATAAAAAACCTGAAAAATCATTATATCAGCAATACTTAAATTTCTCCAGTTCTCCTTATGGGCTTGATACCACCACATTTTTTAAACTTAATAAAGTAGTCAATTTACCCCGGGATATTGCAACTGTCAAGCATCAACATTTGGTCATGTGACCCTGGGGATGCTGCAACAATCGTAAGTAAGAAAAATGGTTATAAGTCACTTTTTTCAGTGCTGTTGTAACTTCAAACGGTCACTAAATGAACAGTTGTATATTGTATATATCTATTCTCATATTAAGAAAATTTGTTAGACCGCAACGTTCCTCACAAACATGAGGAGTAGAACTCTGCTTTATCACTGCTTTTTCATTTTTGTTCTGGATCCTCTCTAGGAAATCATTTGGATCATTGGTGCTATAAAATATTTCTGTAGAGGACAGGAGATGCTGCATTCTTTCTGGGAAGCCTGATGACCTTTCCAAAGGATGTCAAGTACTTCAGGTGCCTGATACTGATTCCTTGGTAGCAGCATCTGTCCTCATATTTCTGGTGCTGCTTGTGCAGAGTTAAAAAGTCATAGCAGGAACCATACAATAGTTTCAACTTCAGATCATTTTCGCTGTCTATAAAGAGTTCATGAAAAGGAATATGGTTTGGTCATCAATAATCTTCAAGCAAATTTTATCGTTGCTGAAGCGTATCTTTCCTGTAAGAGTACTGGGCACTGTGGACTGTAAGAATAATAATTTGATACATGTGTTCAAAATTTGGACACTTGTCAACTGGTTCATATTTAGGATGCTTGCAGTGTCCCAGGTCATGTGATCACCTTTTGCAACCGTCACATAGGCAAAATGAATGGGGAAGTCAAATTCACTTAACAAATGTATTACTAAACTGCAGTGATTCATTTAACAACTATGACAAGAAAAGTTGTAAAATTCGACAAAACTCACTTCAATTCTATCTTCTTTTCATGGAAAGTCATATTTCATACTTGCTCTTACAATATTTTAATTCTTATGTTTGTATCCTAATTTTTTTCAGCCTGAATTTTTCACATTTACTTTGGGACATTCCAGGATTCTATTTTTTGTTTAATACTTCGACTTTGGTTTAACTCTAGAATTGAACTAACTTTGGAATTTGCTTTAGCATCCAGATTTTGCATTTCGTATTACAATGTATGAATTTATTCTTTATAAAATATCCAATTCATTCTGTCCATTAGTGACCTGATCTAAACAATGTTTTAGTTCTGTATGATAATGCCTGTAAAGAGACATTTCCTTCTTTCCTTTTCTGTCTGGAATTTGACAGATTTAATTCTTTCAAGACAAGAAGTGTAGATTTCCGGTTGGCACCGCCGGTGTTGCGGACGGTCTTAGCGGACCGCCAGCCCCGAGATCACGTTGAAGCCGCTCTGACAGCGTTAATCAGCTGTTTGGCGGCTTGGAAACCTCTCCATCGGGAGAAGAGGGAGAGGAGAGCCGGTGGATGTGGGTAGAGCTCCCCGAAAGCCCCTGGAATAACTCCAAGGACTTGGAGGGTGATAGCCCCCCGTTCAGCCCACTGAAGCTCCGGATCCAGGACGACTCTGTTTAAACAGAGCCAGATGTCGTGACTAATTCTGCTGTCAAAAGTGAGTTTGATTGCTGTCAAGAGCAGACAGAGCGAAAGCAGGAGAACAAGCAATTTACAAGTATTAATGCTTAGTTTCTAACTGAATCAGAGGCTGGAAGATGGCGCCTTTGTTGTGGGCATGAAAGTGAAAGTTAGAAACGAAAGTGTCTTTTGAATCTGTGCTCTGAGAGTGATTAAAGCTGCTGGATTGAGAGTTTGGTAGAGATGGAGGAAAGATCATTTTGCTTGATAAATTATAATCTATTTTTGAAAAACGCTTGAAAACTGTTTAAGAGACTTTGTGGCTGCTAAAGGGAAAAAGATTTTTCTAGTGTAAGATGGCTTCTAAACAAGCTAAGTCAGTAGTTCCTCTTCTTTAAAAGACCTTAAAGAATTTATAAAAGAAGCCATGAATAATCAAACTGCAGCTATGAATGACCAAACAGTAATTATGGATGGGAAACTCAAAGAATTTGCAGCAGATATAAAAGCAATTAAAGATGTTGTGGAAGAGAAGCATAATGAAATAAGAGAAGACATTATTCTAGCAGTTTCAGGATTGGCAAAACACCTTGTTCAGCTGGAGGAGAGAGAAATTAATGAAGCTAATTTGAATTTGGAAAATAAATTAGGAGAAATTGTGACCAAAACAGAGAAGGTGGATGATGATATGGTCATGTTACAATACAGATCTATGGAATTTGCTTTGAGATTGAGAGGACTAAAAGAAAATACTCGTGAAAACTTAAGGGATATTTGTGCTGAAGCTTTGGCAGAGATAATTAAAGAAAGACCAGAAGACGTAGCAATTCAAATTGACAAAATTTACAGGGTCAATTCTTGGGTGGCAAGACAAAGGCAGTTGCCAAGAAATGTGGTGATTTACTTTACAACCAGGAGGATCAGAAATGACATTTTACAAGCTTCCTACAGGAACAAGGTTCAAGTGGATGGACAAGAATTAGTGGTTCTGAAAGAGATTCCTCCCAAGATGTTAAGAGATAGAAAGGACTTTGGATTTTTGGTAAACGAACTGAGAAATTGACAAGTTCAGTACAGATGGGATGTTCTAACTGGTTTAATAGTGAATTATGGTGGAGAAAGATATTGTTTAAACACACTCTGGAAGGCAAAAGACTTTTATCAACATAAGACAAAGTTGATAACCAAAAATATGTCTATATCTCAACGAGAAGACTTAGGAAGAATAACGGGATTTGAAATAGTTAAAAAGGTTAAATACTTAAGAAAAGTTACAATTATCTTTATTGGGAAGGATAGCAGTAATAAAAATGAATGTGTTACCTAGGTTTCTATTTTTGTTTCAAATGATCTCAGTGCTTAAGAAAGATGGAAATTTGAGGGAGTGGCAGAAAGGGGTTAACACCTTTATTTGGGATGGTAAAAAACCAAGAATAAAATTGAAAATTATACAGGAAGTACGTGAGAGAGAGGAGGTCTTAAAATGCCTAACTTAAGATTGTATTATGAAGCAGCTATCTTATCACAAATTAGCGACTGGTTTAATTTAACTGAAGAGAGAATTCTAAATATAGAAGTTATATGGATGGCATGCCTATTTGTTATATGAAAAAAAAAGTGAATAAGGTGTTTAAAGGTCATATACTTAGAAATGCTTTGTTGAGGGTGTGGAAGAAGTATCAATATAAGTTAAATTATAAAATACCTATATGGGCAAATCCCAGACATGCAATAGAAAACGTAAGTATAGAACAAAAACAGGAGTGATCACTTATAAAGAGCTCCTTTTTATGGAAAGGGGCAAATTGCAATTGAAATCTTTAAATGTACTGAAGGAAGAAGGGATAATCTATCCTTGGTTTCAGTATAGTCAGCTTCAAGCTAGATGGAGGGAAATTTTCAGGAACCAGTGATGATAGAAACCTGGGAAAAGATCTGGGTTAGAAATGTTAAATTTACTCAAGCACAAAATTTAAGAGAAAATTTCTATAAAATGTTTTATAGATGGCATTTAGATCCTTAAAAATTATCATGTATGTATCCAAATGTGCAAGCTAAATGTTGGAGATGTGATTGTGATAACGCAACTTATTATCATATATGGTGGACTTGTAAGAAAATCAAAGCATTTTGGATAAAAATCTGGTGGGTGATGCAGAATATTTTGAAAAAAAGGTTGAAATTTACTCCGCAATTGTTTTTATTGGGTATAACAATGGATTGTACATCATCAGAGACTAAATTGATTTTAAACTTAATATCGGCAGCTAGGCTGTTGGTTGCGCAACATTGTAAGAAGGATTCTTTGCCTACTATTGAAGATTGGATACTAAAAGTAACGAACTTGGCGGAAATGGCGAAAATTTCAGCGTATTTGAAGGACTATACGCAAGAGAGACAAGTATCAGACAAGAAAATACCAAATAGCTTATGAATGAATGTCAATTCTAGATGTATTATGTTATTTATAGCAGAGTTAAGGTCCTAGGGGGGGATTTGTTAGCTTAAGGATAGTTAGGTTAATTTAGCTTATGATTGTTAATTGAAATATCCTGTATTTTGTTCTGGGAATCCTTGTTGTGTAAAACTTTTTAATAAAAAAAAAAAGTGTAGACATGAACAGGTCATGATAAAAGATAGGAAAAACAAAGTAAGTGACAGCCAAAATGGGAATGATGAAAACAAAAATGAATGTAAAAAAGATGTCAGAACAATACTGAAAACAAACGAAATGACTGAAGTCTTAAAAATTCTGAGTTTAAATTATCTTCTACTACACATGTTATAATGCAATGTCTCATTCAGTTTTGGAAAAAAGCACAGGTAAGTTTAAGAGGTCTTAATGACATCCTATTACAAATCATACGTAAATGCAGATGAATAAAGGTAACATGGACTAATACTGATTAATGTTGCTGGATGTCATAAGTAGGGAGTGGGCTTGTGATGAGTAGCAACAAATAATTACTGATGAATATTTTGCCTGCATATATTAAGATAATGATATTATAATTTAATATATAACGTAATAAGAGAAAATTATCATAGGCAAGAATTAATCATGAAATTCCATGGAAATTAGTATTTTTTAAGGATGTGTTTTAGCAACATCCAAGAAATACTTTACCTTTCTCTGCATGCCACCATATTAGGAAAAGGTTTGCACTATGAAATTAGATTTTGTAAAAGTATTTTTGAAGTATTCATCTAAGTGACACATCAGCATCTTAATGATTCAGTGTAATTATTAACTATTGAGCTACAACATTATTAGATACGCCCAATTATGTTTCATGTTTAAACTTTGCTGTGGTTTATTTTCAGGAAAAATGATAAAGATGACATATTAATATTTTGGTCATAGAATTAGTACTCCTGGAAATTGAAACATTAGATATACTATATAATACTGTAACTTTGGGTTTTCAAGTTTGAGGATTTGAATTAGATTCAGTGGAAGTTTCAATACAGATATTGTTACTATTACACAATTTTAATGATAGAATGACTACAAAATTTATGTTCATTGGTATCCTACATAGCCTTATTAGATAACAAATTGCATAAACTTTGAATTTATATTAATATACAAAATCAAACTTACACAAATATATTATTAGTTAAGTAATCCAGTTTGGTCTGCTTTAAAAACATGTTTATGACAAATAAATTTAAAACTGAAAAGATACAAATATGTTCTGAATTTTATTTTGACTGAATTTGTACAATCAAAATCAAACCAATGCAGGGCATGTTCATTTTAGCATCATTAGGAACATGTTTAGCTTAATAATTATAGTGTCATCTTCACTCAAATTTCATTAGATTTTGTCACAGAAAAAAAACTGCAGGAATCTTTAAAATAAAGAGAAAAGATTTCAAATACACATAAGTGTATGCTAAAAAATAATCTGCATTGGTTTGTTGGTATTTGGTGTGTTTTATTTTCTTCCCTACCTCTCCATAATGGTTAACTTTTCTATAATTTTTATTCCATTATGATTAATAAAAATTTTAGCTATTTAGATTTATTTTCTTTTTTTTTTTTTTGTATTTGATAATAGAAGAATGGAATGCCATTTCCCTGCTGCTTGTTCTAATCTAGGGATCAAACTGGATTGAACTCTTCCTGGAGTGATCCAGATTAAATATCATATCTAGAGCTATGCTTCAATCTTCAATTCTTTTTTTTTAATTATATCTATCTATCAAAACATTATTAAAGAGTCTCATGCTAACTCTACTTGAAAGTTTGGGTTATTTACTCATTTCTGCAATTTTCGTGCTGTTTTAATCTGACTGATTGAGAGATGTATGAAAGGAAAGAAAGGAATTTACCTCATACAAGCGCAATACTTAATAAGCATCCAAATAATTGCACCCTTACTGAATCTACAGTTTCATCACTTTCAATTCCTTCAATTCCCAGAGGCTTTTTAATCAGCCAGGGATTAACAAGCTTCCGAAGTATCATCATAGGAGGAGTCAATCTTGTCTCTGGCAGTTTGTACCAGTGAAACGGGGCAAGAATAATGTCCAAAGGGGGTAGAGTTTGTTTCATCCACTTCATCAAGATCCACAAGCTCAAACTCATTTCAGGAAACATAAGAAGACATTACCCATGCCATCTTTTCACATTTTACCCAAATGACAAATCCAACTTGAGAAGACAAGTGCCTAGATAACTTAGCAGTGTCCTATTGTTGGCTCTTCTGTGTCATGCTTTGGCCTAGCTCACTTTAAAAAGTGTCACTGCATGGCATTATGAGGTTGTAATAAAGGTGGGAAATTACCTATTCTTTACCATCCTATCCACTGCAGTCTAGACTTGAATTTGAGCTTATACCCATATCTTCTCATTTTCATTTAGCATCCTTCTAGGTGTCTCTTTTATTGCTTCTTCTCCCAAAGCTCCCATTATGCCAAGCAGCTCCCTGGGTTTGGCCAGTCAGAAATGACACTAGAGAGCATTCTGATTCTGCACCTTTGTTATTCTAGAAATTAACTAGCTACTCTGCTGAATTGCTCTCCAAATTCCTTACCAAACACAATTTGAAAAGACCATAGGGCCCATTAATTGTCTGAGTTGCTCCATCCTAATTGGTCTTCCATGTGCAGTTGATGGCTCTGGTTAGCCCCAAGATTATGAAAAAGTGATTTTTCTAGAAAGGGTCAATGGAAAACCTTATTAACAATTAACAACTTCATCTGTTATTTATGTTTTGTCTGCTCTAGAGTAAAAAAATAGATCTAAGACGTGATCTTCTGTATATATTGTGCCGTAAGTGATATGTGATAAACCCATAACTGTCATGTGAGCAGTGCCAGTTGCCTCTAACTTTACCCCAACAAAGATGGAATCAAATTGCCCACACAAACAGCCTGAGTTAATCAACCACCCTTCTGGCAATGAGATCAAACAGTCTGGGCTGAATGGGTATCATATAACTTAGACAATGGTGCAAGGATAGCATTCTTAGTTTTTCCTTCAATTCCAAGAAGGCCTCCTATCCAGTCACCTGCTGAATAGTGGTATTGGCTTTTATGAGGTTATTATCCTAATAAACTCTTACTAACCTCTCCTCCTCTACCTAAAGGTTGAGACTGATGTAACATCCACAGTAAAGATGGGGATATTTCAGATAGGAGAATTCTCATATCTTCCCTTATCTGTGGATGAGGATAGATTTATTGCAGAGATCTGGCATTTTGCTTGAGTTCCAGGCTTTCTACTGTTTGGATCTTAAATTGAAATCAAGGGGCCAGAAATAGAAACTGGCTGCAAATTTCCAAATTATTTTCTCTGTCAGGTGCTCACTATCCTCTCCTGTCACTTCCCTTTCTTGTCACTACTGTAATCCTTCCCTTCTTCCCATTACCCATTTACCCTTCCTTAGCCTTGGATTATACAAGAATGGGGATCTCCTTCTAAAAATCTTCAAGGGCAACAATAAGCTTCCCACACTTCTGAAAATGACCCTGCTTCTTGCATTCTCCACCTTGGAAACATGTGGAAGAGGCCTTCATCCTGCAGTGCGTTGACTGGCTAAAATGAGGAGGAGGAGAAGGAGGAGGAGGAGGAAGAGGAGGAGGAACTGCAGATATAACTGTGCACAGCCACAGTTGCCACAGCCGTCAACATTTTTCTCCTGAAGTTGTGTTGAAAGTTACAACAGCATTGAGAAAAGTGACTTATGACCATTTTTCACACTTAATGACCATTGCAGAATCTCCATGGTCACATGATCAAAATTCAGATGCTTGGCAACTGATTCATATTTTTGACGGTTGTAGTGCCCTGAAGTCATGTGATCACCTTTTGCAATCTTTGACAAGCAAAGTCAATGGGGAAATCAGATTCACTTAACAACCATGTTACCAACTTAACAACTACAGTGTGGCAAGAAAAGTCGTAAAATGGGGGCAAATTTACTTGACAAATGTTTCATATAGCAACATAAATTTTGGGCTCAATTGTGATCATATCTCAAGGACTACCTCTATTCCAGCACCATCTCAATATTTTTCTACCGAAAGCAAAAGAAACACTTTGAGAAAAATTGTTTAGATCTGTGCAAGCCCCAGCAAGTTAGAAATAGTATACTTTCGCCTATATTAATCAGCTAGAAAGTTAATTACATGGATATAGGAATTCTAAAGTATTTCTTTTTTGTAAACCACTAATCTGATCTGTATCCTTAAAATACAAATTGAAATAGTTTTTTTAAAATATAATTTGTACGTCTAGCCTTTGTGAAGTTCAAATCTTACTATTTGATGTTGAGATTAAAAAATTAAAAATATGTATTTTCTAAGACATCATGTTGTGTTTATATGTAATTTTACATGCAGCTTTAAAAAAATTGTTGAATATCACCCAGTGTGAGATGGGCAGTCATATAAATATGATAAATAAGTAACTGTGCAGAAAACATTGGATTTATGGATGTCTGTGAAACTAATAGGCATTGAAAATTCTTTGTTCTGTGTGTGATTTTATTTCATATGAGCTGAAAGGTAACTTTAAGAAGGTTGAATAATGATCTCTCATGATTTGTACTTCTTGCATATAAGAATGCATTTAAAATGTGATGAAAATGAGATTTGTCATTTTTGAGACAATTATGAACACTTAATTGCTATTTTGATTAAGGAATTTGAACTTTTAGCAATGCTTTCTTAAAAGAATTTTAATCTTGTGCTACATAAATATCTTTTAGGCTACACAGTTTTCTAAATACAGTTTCCTAGTGGATATTAACTATTCTAAATATTTAGTGCAGAACAAAATTATCCACATTCCCACTATGTATTATTTGGACTGGATCCAGACATCTATCTAACAAAATGAAATTCAATATAGAGAAAAGTAAAATTCTACATTTAGGCAAGAAAAACTGAATGCACAGGTATAGAATAGGTGCTTTCTGGCTCAATAGTAGTTACTGGGAGAGGGATCTTGGAGTCCTAGTGGACAATCACTTAAATATGAGCCAGCAGTATGCCAAAAAAAGCAACACAGTTCAAGGCTGCATTAACAGAGGGATACAATCAAGTTCATGTGAAATGTTACTACCACTTTATAATGCCTTGGTAAGACCACAGTTGGAATATTGCATCCAGTTTTGGTCTCCATAATATAAAATGATGTTGAGATTCTAGAAAGAGTGCAAGAAAGAGCAACAAAGATGATTAGGGGACTTATAAAATATAAGAAGAACGTTTGCAGCGGTTGGGTATTGTTTAGTTTAATGAAAAGGATTGGGGTGACATGATAGCAGTGTTTCAAAGAAGAATGGATCAGCGTATTCTCCAAAGCACCTGAAGGCAAGGCAAGAAGCAATGGATGCAAACTAATCAAAGATAAAACCAATCTAGAACTAAGGAGAAATTTCCTGACACAACAATTAATCAGTGGAACAGCGTGTCTCCAGAAGTTTTGGGTGCTCCAACACTGGAGGTTTTTTTTTAAGAAGAATAGAATAGAATAGAATAACAGAGTTGGAAGGGACCTTGAAGGTCTTCTAGTCCAACCCCCTGCTTAGGCAGGAAACCCTACACCACTTCAGACAAAAAATGGTTGTCTGAAAAAGATTGGACAACCATTTGTCTGAAACAGTATAGAGGTTTCCTACCTGAATAGGGGGTTGGACTAGAAGACCTCCACGGTCCCTTCTAACTCTGGTATTCTAGTATTATGTTAAACTTAAGGAAACAAGATTGTAATATAAAGGAATTTATATATTCATGTTCAGATTATTTTATTGAGTAACATTGTTATTTTTTGACTGCCCAAAGTTTCTTTTGAGAGGTGAACATTTATATACATTTGATAAATAGATAGACAGACAGACAGACAGACTTCATTGCATTATTTTCCTCTGTACATTGTTTCTACCACTGTCTTGCTGTAGCCTTTGATATAAACTACTGTACTTTGTTCAGTTTTCCAGTGTGTTTTTTTAATATTGGGTGTGGGGACAACTAGTTTATACAATGTTTCAAAAGATGTTGATAGCATTAACAAATACATGTTAGAATACTCCCTATGAGGATATTGGTGGATGATATTTGTCTGCAACCTCAATAGTTCTTAAAGCTGTTGTTTCTGATTTGGTGAAAAAGTAGAATGCACATCTACTGTAATATTTAATAATAGCAGGATACCTGGCAAGTAAAGGCTACATTCTGGTTGCTATTTACAAAGAAGTGGCAGAAGGTCAGCTACACCCAGAAATAATGCCTCATCAACCTGTTAGAAGAACACAATTTTCATTTATTTTCTCTCAATCATAAAATCCTAATTAATTAAAGAACTCGTATGCTAGATGGGGAAAACGTACGCAATTTTACTTCTATTACATCTGATTTCACTTTCTATCAAACTTTTATTGCTAAAGCTAATATTGATTTGGTAAAGGAAGTAGCTTCTTATTTCTCTGGAAAATAATCAGTGTTATATCAGGAAAGAGATTGCTTTTTGTATTTTATTTTACTTTTATATCACTTGTAATTTGAAAATCAAAAGTTTCTTATATTGTTACTCTCTCATTCTCACTGATACGTATAATCAGTGATCTAAGAGCTCCTGTCAACTATGGTCAACAGAATTTTTGTGTTTTTCAGCTGATCACGGCAGTTAAACTTGGTAATAGTATCTCCTCCCTATAGATTTTGGAGAATGTAGCACTTGTCTCTGTAATCCTATAACATAACTTTAACATGAAAAGGCAGTATGTTTTGATTAGATACAGATACTATTTTTTTTAGTATGGCTTTCAGTAAGTTTTTAAAAGCTTTTTAAAATAATGGACTGATTTCAGTGAAAGAACTTGGATCATAAAGCAAGACATTTGTTCATTAAAGTACAATAGGATTTTTCTTTTGTCTAGACACTTTTTAAGGTATATAAGCATTACTATGATATATTGTTTGAAATGGAATGAGACAGTATTTTTAGGAAAAAAATAAGGTGATGGAAGTTTATGCGTCATGTTGCTGGGAGAGAAGATGAGAAACAAGTAGGTGCATGAATGACAGAAAGAAATGGGTGTTTGGGGGCCAAGTATCATCTTTAACCTGTTTCAATTCACAGAGCAGATGTGAGAAGAATGGGAAAGAACTGTATTTGCCTTTATAAATTTTGACAGAGAATTATAATATTCATGTGTGTGAGGTTGGGAGAAAGGAAGTTAAGAATAATATAATTAAATAAAGTGAAATTGTTTCACTTTAAATAGAAAAAATAGAAGTAGAATAACATTTATCTCCTATGAGAAATGATATTAAGTGGGGCAGTGCAGCTCTTTGGATCTGAAGGCAAAAGGAAATTCAGAAAATTGGTGTTAACATAATACCCTTCCATAGTTTCTTAAAGGAACTCCTTTTCTTGGGATTACATGGCTGTTTTCTCCTGCTGCAGTATAATCCCCAAAAAATGTATGTGGTTTAAGGAACTACAGATAGGTGTGTTCTAACCACAGAAACCATGCACTTCAAAGCTTTTTTTTTTTAATGAGGAATGTTAGGGAGTTAAGATAATCTGAACAAAAGAATCCTTAGTAATTACAAAATATTGGCTTAAAATGGAGGTGGAAATGGAGAGCTATAGCAGTAATAACAGTAATAGAAAACTGTTCATGAACTAAACATTATTACTAGTACATAGTATATAGAGAGGTATAATCTGTGTAAATGACATTAAAATTGATTACTTATGAGGAACAAAAATAGAGTGGGTAGGATTGCAAATATTCCCAGAGTCCCAAAGAAGCTTTTAAGTATATATATTCTTTTATATTTTTTGCTATATTGCAGCCCCAGAAGTAATTTGCAAAGTTGTATTAAATTCAGCAACAGACTTACATTTTTAAAGGAAAATCTGATCTCAAATAAGGATACAAGTCATTAATCAGTGTCTACAAATGACTCTATTTAGCAATAGCACTTAAGACTTATATACCGCTTCACAGTGCTTTACAACCCTCTCTAAGCGGTTTACAGAGTCAGCACATTACCCCCAACAATCTGGGTCCTCATTATTTTGTGAAGAGGCAAACTCTTGAAAGTCAGTGGTCAGAGAAAATAGTGGGAAGGCAAGATGAATTATTAGTTAATAAACTAAAGCAGAAACTTTGAATACTGCTTTTTTTAACATTTTTGTAATGAAAGTTGCTGTTTCATAGGATAAATAGCATTAATGACATGTAAAATTGCATGATGCTTGCAAGATAACTGACCTGCCAACATTCCTGTTACATTCTCATGATTTAAGGAATGTTTTATCTACAGAATCGTATTGCTTTTTCTAGGAAATGGAAAATTACCTTGTGTTAGCCAAATCTTCACAAGCTCTTAAATGCGGCCATAACATACTAGGCAATCAGTGTGTTCTTTTTCTAGAAACAGCCATAAAAACCAATTTGTGAAAACCCATTCATAATAAATTTGATAATTTTAAAATTAAAATGTAATTTTAAAAGACCCTTCTTCATCATGCAGCAGTTGAGAAGGCAGTACTTCTGTTGCCTTGACAAAGAGCCCTGGTGGCGCAGCAGACTAAAGCACTGTTATTAACATCAAGCTGCCTGCAATTACTGCAAGTTCAAATCTCACCAGGCTCAAGGTTGACTCAGCCTTCCATCCTTTCTAAGGTAGGTAAAATGAGAACCCAGATTATGGGAGCAATAAGCTGACTTTGTATAAATATACAAAAGTATGAAGGCTATTGCTTAACGCATTGTAAGCCGCCCTGAGTCTCCGGAGAAGGGCGGCATATAAATCAAATTTGTTTTTTAAAAAAGTGTCTTGTCCCATTTTCAGGCCATTTGAATTCTAATGAGAAAGTCAGGCATGACAGGAAAATTCAGGGCAAACATTCTAAGTGAAGAGTGGTAAAACCAATAGACACTTTAACTCTTACCCTCTTACAGAAAGCAGTAGGAGGCAGGACATTGGATAGCTCCATGTGTGTTCTGCTGAATAGTAATAAAAGAGTATCTCCAACACTCTGAAGGAGAATGAACATTTAAGTCCATAACATAAGTCCTCAACTTATGACCATTCAGCGACCATTCGAAGTTCCTGTGGTGCTAAATGAGGGGACTTACAATCAATTCCCAAAGTTTTGGTTGTTGCAGTGCTCTCTCTGGGAGAAAGGCAGTATAGAAATCCAATAAATTCTTAAACTCTTAAACATGGTTTATATTTATTACTGTTTCAGTGTTCCAGGGTCATGTGACCCCCTTTTGCGACCTTCTGACAAGCAAAGTCAATGTGGAAGCCAGATTCGCTTAACAGCCATGTTTACTAATTTAACAACTGCAAAGATTCACTTAACAACTGTGGCAAGAAAATTTGTAAAATGGAGCAAAACTCACTTAACAAATGTTTCAGTTAGCAACATAAATTATGGGCACAATTGTGGTCATAAGTTGAGGACTACCTGTAGTGGTGTCAATCTTTTACCTGTTTTAATTCAAACCTATAGAATATTTCATCTGTGGTTTGGGCATTAGCAGACTTGGGGCCTTCTATCAGGGCAGAACTTGTACTCACTGTTGCATTAATAATCTCCTTACTTGGTGTTATCATATTTTCAGCAGCTTGCCCATTGCTTCCTAGATTACATTCTGTGGAATCCTGATGGCTTGCAGGACCTGAACTGGTGTTTTCTGAAAATATTTCCTTAATTGTATGGTTGCTGATAATTTTGCAGAGGGGGAAAGTTTTCCTTGCTTTAACAGACTTCAAATTTGACAAACCTATTTGATTTCTCTGTGGTAGATAGGAAGTCCTAGTATAGAATCTTATCTTATAAAATACAAAACCAACCCTTTTGTTTTTTAAACAAACTCTACTAAATGATTTTTTGGACCAGCCTAATTCAAATATATCCAATAGTGGCAGAACACAGAGTTCAAATGCTTCTTCCTTTTTTTCTTTTTTGATACACATATATGAAGTCAGATTCAGATTTGATTTGTAAGACTAGAAATTGAATTGATGATGCACCAAACTTCCACATTTCCAGCCTTACTGCTTAATACTAAGTGGATTTATAATCAGTAAAATCAAAACCATCTTTTAACCACATTTCTACAATATGTAGCAGTGAACAACTTCTGATCAGACTAATTGAGAATTCAGTAAAAACTGGAGGGAATTAAACAGAGTTAGATAAAAATGACTACTTAACACCTGCTTGCCAACTACTCTTGCAAGTACATCATCAATTATAGTAACTTACATCTTTTGGTCATTTCCCAAGGGGAGTATTATGCAACAAAATAGGATGGGATTCTAGGAGAGAGAGCAATGTTATTGAACTTGTAACTAGCAATTATTGTCTAAATTTACTATTTTTATCTTCCCTAATCCTTGTATGTTATATTCATTTTTTAAGTCATTCAGGAGATCACTTTCAAGTGCAAAACAATAAAAAGGCATTAATGAAATAAAACTGATCATTTATATGACTCATATTGGAAGTGCCTATTAAAAAATATTTATTGAAGAAAATCACATTTGAGATTTTTCTTCTTTTGTTTGGTTTCTAATCCTCTCTTTCATAGATTGATATAAATTCATATTATTAGCTGAGCTGCAGGGCATGATGAACTTTTCAGATATCAAATTCCATGGAAGCTTTTTGTCTAGACTCTAGAGGCAGTTACACAGTTAAAGAAATTTTTGGAAAGTTGCTGGAAATGAACCAAGCAGTTGGGAGAATTTAACTTTTTATTTAAAATACATTAAAGCTTGTTTTTAATATTCTGAATTTTTCATTCCAAGCAAGTAACTGGCATGTTTTCCCCAAAGGTCAATATCTCTGGTTTCTGTAAGACCTCATGAGTTGTCAACAGGCTTTTTAGTTGTTGTTGTTATAAAACATCTGTATACCAAGAATATAAAGATGAAGTTCAAACATGCTGTCTAATGCTGACCATAATGTCTAAAAAATAATCACTTAATTATTGTATTTATAACCTTGCTTTATTTTCAAATAGTTAAAAGATTCAAAATTTGATTGCTTTTGTTTTACTGTACAAGGATGCACGGAATAGAAACAGCAGAAATGTTTGGTGTGAACATTTATCTGCACAAGTGCAGATCTGTACATTGGAGAAACAAAACAACCACTTCATAAATGCATGGCACAACATAGGAGAACAAACAATCAGGACAAGATTGAGAAGTCCATCTGCATTTAAAAGACAAATGCTACTCTTTTGAAGACATTTTGGACAGAGAAGACCACTGGTTTGAAAGGAGGGTCAAAGAGGCCATCTATGTCAAAATTGAACAGCCCTCTCTCAACAGAAGGAGAGGGATTCAACATCATCCATCTCCAGTCTATTACACAATCCTTTCAGCAGTTCCAAGAAGGCTCCACACCCATTTGCACTACTTAGGTGATCCTGAGAACACAGCTAAAAGAATGCAAATGACCACTGTCTTCAAATCCTTCCATTCCCCACCATCCAGTCAGAGCTGAAGAAGCTTCTTGGATGAGAAGTGATTTTTCCCCCTTTCAATCCAGTTGCCTTTTGAAAAAAGCACCTTTGGGATGATTTGTAATCCTTTTACTGCTACTTGTTTATTGAAAGATACTGAAAATCAGTTAAATGTAGAAGAACACTGTGTAGCAAGAGATTTTATATTTATTATTTATATAACATCTTGTACTCGAAATAATTTCTCCAGTGAACAACATTTCCTGCTACCTTCATAAAAATATACACTTAATGGAGGGAAGAGTTCAGACTTACTATTTTTGTGACCTCTAGTTCTAAGATGGAATAGGGAAAGGGGGTAGAGAAAAGTCTTGTACTCTGGTTCAAGGTAAGTGACTGTTTGGTTTAACACTAAGACCAATGTTTACAGAGCATTATTTTTTGGTAGGCTCTGGTATCCGGAAAAAAATAAAACAAGCAGCAAAAGAAGCCACTGTTCAATCTCTGAAGGGGATCACGTTGCAGTTTCTAAAACGGACGGAATGTGCTTCTGCTCAATGGAATGATTTCAAGCTGGGCCACTCCAGGAAAGAAGAAAGGAGAAAAATTATGAGAACAAGGATGTTTAGCAATGTAAAGATAGAATCCACTATTGCTAAGGATGATCTGTTCCAATGTCTCCATGGCCCTACATAATTATCAGGACTACAGAGCTTTGGCTAAGAACATCAAAGATATTTGGGAAGCTCCAGATATTCAACAAATAGTTAATATAAGTACAGGTAGTCCTTGACTTATGACCAGTCACTTAATGACTGTTCGAAATTACAACAACCTCAGAAAGAATGTTTTACAGCGTATAAAGCACTTCTGACTATATCAAAATGTTCCACCAAGCAAATTCCTAAAGAGGAAGCAGATCCATCAAGTAGATTCCTAGATCAGAAGCAGATCCTCCTCACTAGGATTCTGCTTGATAAACTTCATGATTGTTAAGTGAGTCATGCAGTCATTAAGTGAATCCGGCATCCCCCTGACTTGCTTGTCAGAAGTCCTTTGGGAATGTTGCAAATGGTGATCACATTACACCAGAACACTGCAGCCATTACATGCCTTTAGCTGCCAAGCTTATAATTTGTAAGCAGTCCAGAGTCACCTTGTAGGAGAGATGAGCGGCACAACAATGTAATAAATGAATAAATGCCAGTTGCCAAGCACCCAAATTTTGATTATGTGACTGCAAGGACATTGTGATGTAAGTGCAAGGACCAGTCGTAAATTACTTTTGTCAGCATCTTTGTAACTTTAAACCTTCAATGAATGGTTGTAAGTCAAGGACTACCTATATCTTTATATCTCTTACTATTTCTAGCATCTCTAGAATCTCTATATATCTCTATCGATGAAAAAGAGTTCCTAGCAATGGGTTGGTACTACATGGGATGTGTATCAGTGTTCATATAGCTCTTCCACATATTTGCTAGTGGCCCTGAAATTGAAATTCTTCTGTAAAGAATGTTATGAAGCTCTCACAGAACAAAAGGGAGGAAATTTTCATCAGATTTTGTCCTCATGCTCTGGGGTTAGAACATTAAGGAACCCTCTGGATATGTATGAAAATGGTATGTTGTAAGGGAGGTATTTGGCAATAAACATCCCCATTCCCCAGCATGGGTTGTTATTGGATTTCAGTCTTTTTTGTTTGCAAAAGGGAAAGCCTGGATACAAACCAAAGTATTTGTAAAGAATTTTCTAATTTCTTAGAGGAAAAGTGTTCTTTGTGTTTTAAATAAAATATATTGTCATTTTAGTCTCCTTTTCGGTGTTTTCTCCAGCTTTGGAGATACGGTAGCCCAAGCTGTAAAGAATATTTCAAGTCTGCAATATTAATTTGTAGGAACATAGCTATTTATTTGTATATTAATTTGGGAAAGTGTGAAATATAATAAATGATTTTACAGTTTCTGTCAATGAAAAGTGTTATATGTACCAAAGAAACAGGCTGCATTTTTCAATAAAATTAATGATACCTGAAATGCAACATGACCTAGCAGAATTTGGTATAACCAAATATGATATGGGGATGCAAACAAATCGATCCTCTTAATTTATTTGAAAAGAAAAATTACTTTTAATTTAAGACAATTCCCCTAAAAAGAACAAAACATTTCATTAAACACAGAAAAAATTGTGCAATGCTTGGCTTTCTATTTTGTCTACTCTAGCTAGAGTCAGCCTTGGAAATTGGTCTATGCACACTTAAAGGATTTGGAAGAAGTGCCTTCAATCTTTTAAACAAGCACAGCAACATCTCTTCCAACCAAAAACAGCTGCATCTTTTTTCAGGCTTCTCTACAAGTCTGAAAGAAAAGATGCCATTCCTTTAACAGCTGGTAGAAAGAATTGACTTCTGAAAACATTGGCATTCCCCCTCCCCACCCCCCATTATGACAGAGATTGAGAAAAGACATTTTGCTTTAATTAGTAGCAGAATAGTGTGTTAATGTGAGCGTTTATTCCACATCACATAGTTGCTGAAAGGGGTCGTCAGAGTATTTTCCTACCCCCAATGCACTGAATCATCTTTCTTCCTTTGCATCTGGACAACTTCAGAGGTGCCAGAAGCCACAAGTAGTAGTAGTAGTAGTAGTAGTAGTAGTAGTAGTAGTAGTGATAGTGGTAGTGGTAGTAGTATCAGTATTATTGATGTAGATTATCTTATTTCTAAAATTAATTGCTCATTTATTAGCAATTCATTCTCACACTAACCATTCTCACCCACAGAAAGGTTTGAGGGGTAGGAACTCATTCCTCTTCTTCTTTCCAGAAAAAAGAAGATGGAAACCTGGAATGGAAATGGAGTAAGGGGACAGGGAAAGAAAGAAAGACAGCATAAAACTGAATGGAAATAAGACCAATACCGGTAATAAAATAAAGTTCCATTTAGGTATTGCCAAAAAAGTTAAATTTAATCTATCAAATACCAGGGACAATCTCTGCCCCTCATAAATTAACTGGGTCAGTTAATCTTATTTTTAGGGGATCCTTATTAAAGATTTGTATAATTGGCTCATTTAGAATGTTTTCTATTGCTCAACAGCACATATTGTTCCCAATAAATGGAAAGCAAGTACCATAATACACAGATGATAATTGGAGAGAGAAAAACCTTGACTTCCTGTCAGGTGAATATTGTATAAATATTTTGAGCCTTTTTAAAAGAGAGGTTTTAGATTTTTTAAAATCCTGCCTTTATTATTTTTATAAATAACTCAGGGCTCAGAGCATACCTAATATTCCTTCCTCTCTTATTTTCTCCACAACAACATTGAGTTGGGCTGAGAGAGAGTGACTGGTCCAAGGTCACTGAGGCAATCTTCATGCCTAAAGTGGGACTAGAACTCAGTTTCCTGGCTCTTAGCCTTGTACCTTAGCCACAAGACTAAGTGGGCTCTTATATGGCTGTTTTCTATCATTTACATATTTACATAATAGTTATATAATTTTGCAAGACCAAATCTAGTCTTACATTGCAGTTTTCATATTCTTCATACAAAATATATAATTAAAAACCATCATATTCCAAAAGTCAAAAGAAAAACAAAAATAAAAGCTATTTCAACAGAATGACTAGCAACATTAATCTCCAGAATAGAGAAGCTAGACATTTCTGGTTAGCATGTGAATTGTTATATTCTCCCATTTCCAAATAAAGTAACTATATACAGTAGCAGAATATAATAGATCATAAGTTCAAGACTTATAATTGTATCAGAATCATTATGAAACAACGACAAATCCTTGTTGAGCTAAGCCCAGCTGCAGGCTAATGGCGTTATACATCTGGGCTGGTTTTCTTAACATCATTTGCAGTCATAGTACATTTCATGCTCTATTTGTGAAGCAATGACCATCTATTTAACTTGGCTAATGCAGCATTTTATCATGCTCTTAATTAAATCCTATGCCATATATATTGAGGCATATATTATGTTCCTGAAATATTTCCTATCCTTCCTGTCTTTCCATGGTATCATAATGTTATGCTGTTGTTTCTATGTGGATATAAACATGATTTACGTCTCCTTGGGGGTAGTTCAGCTCCATGCACTTTTGGATGAAGTCTATGTTTGTTTTAGTTGCTACATTTAGCGCAGAAGAGGTAGGAAGTTGATTTCCAATCTGTTCTACTCCTGCCTTTATCCTGGATACCTATCCTGGACAGGGCAAATCCTTGACATACTGCAGTCAGCTGCACAATGAATGGATTAGTTTTGTCAGTTTTAAGTGGGACTAGAAATGAGACTTTTCTTAAGTACCATCAGAGGGAGTACATTAGGCAAATGATATTGACATCACTTTTTTAAAAGCAGTACATAGGTTTCTTTTTGCATCCTTTATATTTTAAACACCCACTGGTCGGGACTTTTTTAATAAACAAACACTCTGGATAGACAGGTTATGCAGTATTTCCTTATCCTTTTCAAGTTTTCCCTTGACAATAATCAGAGGGTGTCTGGCAATATCTTTTCAGACTAACAACTTCAGTTGGGGCTAGCAACTCCATTAATAAATGACATGGTTGTAAAGTCAAGTGTCACATGACAACATCTGACTTACATCAGTTCTGGCTGCAGCCATTAAGTGAATCACGACAGGTTGTTAAGTGTGATGGCATGAGACTGCAATCTATGACTTCCTGCCAGCTTCCCCATTGACTTTGCTTGTTGGAAGCTGGCTGTGAACATTGCAAGTGGTGATTACGTAACTGTTCTTTAGAAAATACTATGTAACTTGTAATGACCAGTCATTTTCTCCCTTGTATAGAAATATGTCTTTGTTCTTCCTCACAGGAACTTGTGAGCCATAGGTACTAAACATAGAGGGGGGTGATGGCTCAGCAGTCAAAGACTGCTCATCTTGTCAGCTGAAAGCTGACAGCCCGGGTTTGAGACTTGAATGCCACACAACCAAGTGAGCTCCCCTTCCTTGCCCCAGCTCCTGCCTACCTAGCAGTTTGAAAGCATGCAAATGCAGGTAGATTAATAAGTACCACTTTGTGGGAAGGTAACAGTATTCCATGCACCTTTGGCATATAGCCATGCTGGCCACATGACCACAGAAAATGTCTTTGGACAACGCTGGCTCCTTCGGCCAAGAAACAGAGATGAGCACCATACTCTAGAGTCTGATGTGATTGGACAGGGAAGGGAAACCTTTACCTACTAAACATAATGCACTAAACAAAGTAAAATGTATCACTAATATACTATATATAAAATTACAGAAATATAATTCAAATGATATTTAACTGTCATCGAAAAATTGATTTATATGGAGAATTATGAGAATATAAAATGTGTACATAAAGGTAGAATCAGATAGTTGTATCTATGAAATATAAGAATCTGTTATGTCTTTCTGATATTCAACCATATCGAATAATTTGAGATAATTAATGGAGGACATAATATAATAGTCTTAAATTCAGGAAGACAAGTTCCAGAGAGTATTAGAAGAATTTTTTTTCTATTATGCATGGTTTGATAGTGGAAACTGAATATTAAGAGAAACAGTGAGCTATACTTCTCTGAATATGTTGAAGCAAAGGGCCTAGATGATCCCAAATAACTTTTAGAGAAAAAAGAAGTAGAGATCTTCCTATTCTTTACACATTAGTGATGTTTTCTTGTAATCAATTGGTTTTCAAATACAGAGGTATTCAATTATCTCTTTCATTATTTATTGTCTGGGAAGATAATCATTGTATTGCAGCTTATTGAAAAGAATATCACTCATACTTTTAACTAAGTTCCTTGACTTGTCAGTGTACAGGTGAGTGAATTTAAAGGAACTTAATGTTGAAGGCGATGGATTGGTCTTTTGCATACAAAAAACTGAGAACATGGAGAAATCTTTATAACAGTCTTGCTGTCTGCTCTTAAAATATCCTTGCCCATTTCAAAGCAAGTTTTTTACAAGAGTTTCTGATTGCTGATATTTTGTTTGGTTCCATTCTCAACCTACATAGACATCTCTTTCCCAGCCTTGGCATTTGTTTGGCATCTGTATAGAATTGTCTTGATTTTTATTATTCACAACTGCTGTTGATGGGTTTGACTTTGTTTCAACTGTTTCATAAAGATTCGTCTGTGCTACTGTTGACTTTAGTATTCAGAATATATTTGATGTTGGATTTGATGCTGGATTTGATGCATTCCACTCATAGCACTCATAACATTCATAGCACTGTTCTCTACTCTTTCATCTACTTTGTTCTGTAAAGTTTCTAGGAAATTGCTATTGACAGGATGCTAGTCACAAAAGGACTTCAATAAATGCTAATAGAACACCGAGACTCAGCCTCCTTCCATTATTTGGAGTAGAGGCAGTGATATGCTGGTAAATGGTTAAGAACCAAGTTTCTTGGCTCCATTGCTGCTGCTATGCTGCTATGCTGCTAGCCATAGAATAGCCAATTACCACGCTAAGTGTTGGGGCTCAGCTCTGTTCTCAATCAGCTTGCAAAATTCTTGAAAATGTAACTGAGGATAGAGCTATTTTATGATTCAGAAAACTGTTCAAGATGCAGCAGTTGGAAACCAGGATCTATTGAGTCTCCTTCAAGAGGTTCTATTTTTTTTTAAAGTGAGCAACAGCTCTTATGAAAAAGGTAGATGAAAATTAGAAGCAAAAAAGCCTTGAAATTCCAATATGTAATTCATTGCTTTACTCAGTCAAATTGGCTGTTTTTGATGTGATATTAATACTGATATTGGCAGAACTTATTGAAACAATGCAAGAAACTTGACAGAAACCATATCCAGTGTCTTTTATTTCCAGCATATTAAAAATCTAAACATACTGTAAATGATTACTTTGTCATTTACGTTAAAATTCAAATGTAGGTAAATGCTTCCAAAAACAATCTTAAAGGATCCAAATTACTGTTATGGATGAAGAGGGACACTAGCTTGATATCCTGGGTTAAAAACTCTACCGTATGTTGGAATCACCAGATTATCAGCATGGCATTATGCTATTAACCACACTTTATTTAGTGGGTGTGCTTTTATCAGAATTTGACACGTCGTAATTCACAATGTAGGGTGCTGATTATAAACTTTAAAAGCCTTCATGGATTAGGATCTGGATATCAATGAGATTGTTTCAAGTAGAATCTTGTGTGTGCTGGTTTAAAGTATGTGAGGTACAATGGAAGGAGGCTTGAAGACAAGTATTTTTGGCTAAAATTTCCCTCCCGTGGAGTCAGCTATTGTTAGTCACTAAGATTTGCCTGAATGAAGCTGCATAAAAGTACAATAAAGTAATAAATAAATACTGGGTGGTTTTGTACTTGAACTGCTTGTTTTCAGCAGGGACCAATATTGCACCATTTTTATTAAAATCTGCTGAATATGCTATGTTATTATTAATTGTTACATTACATGACTTTCACTATAATTTATATCTATATAATGTCTATCTGGACTGAGGCAGCAGAGAAATTAAATTAATAAATAATCTTAGGACATCTGTATAAAGTGCTGTAAGTATAACAGAATATATTGTTAAACAGAATTTCTTCTTGAAAGGGCATATGACTTCTTTATTTTGTTGCATATAATACTGTTATGTATCTGATACTTAGTAGAAATATCTAACTAATGTCATCTGCAGTACATCATTGAATATGTCGTTCATGTTGCTTGTTTAGTAAACTGACAGCCAGTTCATGTAATATTTTCATACACAAAATCATAACATTCTTTTTGTTTATTAAATATTCAGAAAATATGCTTTTGTATTGTGTTCTTTAATGTAAATAATCTTGATTCATGTGGACAATGCAGCTGTGAATGGGATAGTCACAGATATCATTCAAAAAGTACCACAATTATTAGTATTTATATTTAGTGCATGATCAAGTCTCATCAGGTTAAGCTGGTATTTTCATGAATATATTCATGTAGTTTTCCTTGCAACAGTCCCAAAATAATTTACCTTTGTTTTCTTCTGGAATGATGTTCAATCTGCTAGCCTCCTGTTTGTATACTAACCATGCCTGACCTTGCTTAGGTTCTGAACTCAGAGAAAGTTGGTCCCATGCTCCTCCTGTTCAAATCAGGGAATAAGTGATAAACAGATGCCATTTGCTTGCAGAAAGAAATACTGGCAGGCCTGAAGGTCCAATGCAAAAGATGGCATCTCCAGTTGAGACGGTGCTGAGGTTGGACCATATGATGGACATATGGTGCTGGGCAGGGGCTTGGACTTTCCTTTGGGTGGGGAAAACCTGGAAACTCAGATTCGAGTTTTCCCAGATGATGTGCCAATATGACCTCTCTAATAAAATGGAATTTTGAGGAACTTCAAGCCTTGGAGTCTTTTTTCGTTGGGGGTGTTACTTGGAACCTTGACAAATACCTTGCGTGAAACAAAATAACAGAGTTGAAAGGGACCGTGGAGGTCTTCTAGTCCAACCCCATGCTCAAGCAAGAGATCCAGCCTATACCATTCCAGACAAATAGCTGTCAAATCTCTTCTTAAAAGCCTCCAATGATGGAGGACCCACTTAACTTCTGAAGCCATTCTTAAGCCATTCCACTGATGAAAGAATTTAAAATAAAAAAGCATCTGAACTATTTCATTAGTTTTATCAGTTTTTTTTAACATGTATTAAAAACTTTATTTAGGGACAGAACAGGTTTTCTTTCAAAATATTTTGATTCAGACTTCATTTTAGCATTCTTTTTAAAAGTATAGATAAGGGAATGAGATCAGAAATATTTGATGTAGACAGAACACTAGCAGTCATACTTAGCAGAGGGTTGTCTAAAGATTTATGGAAGCAATAAGCTTTTAGTATTATTTTTTTAAAGAAAAAAAATCTCATTAGAGAAGTGCTTAAATACTTGCCTAACTGAAAATTATAAATGCAACACCAATTTTTAGGTTTATGTTTGTGGGAAATCAAATTATATTTTGTTATGCAAATATCATGTTACCTAGTTTGCATAATAAATTCTGTATTTGAATGCTTCTGGACCAATAGCTTTGTATCTGAATGAAACATGAATGACAGTGTTTTTTAAATAGATTCAGTTTAGTAATTAAACTGAAATATTAATGGAATTTGGTACAAAACCAGAAGAAAAATAAAGGATACTTTTGAAAATCAGTAGAATATCTGCAATGATTTTATTTATTTATTTATTTATTTGCAATTCCTGCAGCCTGGGTTTCTTACATTTCTGATTTGGTTTTAGATCCACACAATATTGGTTTTGAAATATCAAATTATATGTTCTTTATTGATTATTTATGTTCAATTATATGTTCAGTTATTGATTATTTTATAAAAAAAGTTTTATTCTTGTTGTCTAATGTATCTTTGTATTAAACTCTCTGTATGCTTGCTTTTTTTTTTTTAGTTTTGTCAACCCGGAGGATGGCATTTATCCAAAGAAAGGAAGCAGCCTACATTTTTTGTGGTGGTTTTGACAGATATAAACTCTGAACGACACTATTGTTCTTGCCTAACATTCTATGAAGCAGAGATCGATTTACAGGTAAATACGACAAACTATAATGTGAACAAGTAGGAGAGCACCTAAAATATATTTTTAAACTTAGAGGGTACTAAACTACTCTTACATATTTACTAGTGCACTCTCTACCAGGTAACAGGATAACAGAGATGGAAGGGACCTTGGAGGTCTTCTGGTCCAACCCCCGATCAAGCAGGAGAGACTACACCATTTCAGACAAATGGCTATGCAGTCTTTTTTAAAAAGCCTCCAGTGATGGAGCACCCACAACTTCTGAAGGCATATGATTCCACTGGTTTAGTTTTACATTGTTTCTCTCCTTGATTAGTTTCTGTTCATTACTTTTTGTCCTACCTTCTAGTGCTTTGGAAAATTGGTTGACCCCCTCTTCTTTGTGGCAGCCCTTCAAATACTGGAACACTGCTATCATCTCTACCCTAGTCCTTCTTTTCACTAGACTAGATATAGTCCTGCAACCATTCTTCAGATGTTTTAGCCTCCAACCCCCCCTTATCATCTTTGTTGGTCTTCTCTGCACTCTTTCCAGAGTCTCAACATTTATTTTTATATTATGGTGACCAAAATATAGTGTTCCATGTGGTCTTACCAGGGCCTTATAAAGCAGCACTAACTCTTCATGTGATCTTGATTCTATCCCTCTGTTAATACTGTCTAGGATTGTATTGGCTTTTTTGGTGGCTGCAGCACCATGTTGGCTCACATTTAAGTGATTGTCCACTAGGACTCCAAGATCCCTTTCGCAGTTACTGCTATTGAGCCAAGTTTCACCTAGTCTGTACCTGTATATTTGGTTTTTCTTGCCTAAGTGTAAAACCTTACTTTTCTCTACATTGAATTTCATTTTGTTGGATAGGGCCCAGTCTGGATCTTGAGCCTATCTTATGTTGGCTACTCCTGCCAGCTTGGTGTCATCTGAAAATTTGATGAGTTCCCCTTCTACTCCCTTATCTAAATAGTTTATGAAGATACTGAAGAGTACTGGACCTAAAACAGAACTTTGGGGTACCCCACTGCTTCCTTCCTTCCATGTAGATGCAGTTCCATTAAGGACTACACATTGAGTGGGGTTTGTCAGTCAGTTACAAATCCATCTGGTGGTGATACTGTCTATCCCATATTTTTTCTAGCTTACCAAGTAGGCTGTGGTCTACTTTGTGAAATGCCTTTCTGAAATCCAAGTATACAATGCATGAATGGATAGATAGATGCAGATACTTCCTGAAGTAAATATATAGATTCTGTACCTTCCTACTCTTTATAACTTTAATTACTTAAAATTCCTTCTTCATTCACACATACCAATATCCATTCAATTTCAATAGGAACAGCTCTCTGCAAGGAAACGATAATTGAATTATTTTGCTCTGTTTCTAGTAAGACAGCCACAGTTACTTCTGAACCTTGAATTAAGTTGATATTTACATTAAATTAATTTCTAAATAAATTCTGAAAATTTTAACAGTTCATCTAGTCTTAATGTATGTTTCATGTATCAGTGCTTAATTCCTTGCATTTAGCCTCAGAAATACTTCTCAGAAACATTTACTTGAATTATAGGTGATTTTGTTTTCTAACAACTGAAGTATTTCCCATAATTGTTTTGTTTTTTCCGAGAACAATTCAACATAACACTTAAGTGGTGTTAAATGATTTGATATCAGTTTCTTCTTACTACATTTCAGTGGAATTTGTTTAAACATCCTGCTCCCTCTGGTGGTTGTGAATTGGAGGAAAGCAAACCTGCAAACCTAACTTAATTTTTATTTCTGTTATATAATGAAATGCAAAGTATAATGGTGCAGTGTTCTAAAATACTGGTTCTATATAGAAATTTTAAAAATTATGAAAATTTGTACAGAATTGATCTCTGTATAATTACCTATAATTACAAATTACGTACTCTGTCCTATTTATTTTCTCATTCATCCTTCAGATCTGAAATGGAATATCTTCCCCTTAAGATAAATGCATTTAGATATGAATACATTCCTTAAAATAGAAATGTTGGTTTAGATTTTGGGTGTAACCTGTTTGGCAACTTCTTTTTCAAATATGTTTCTTATTAACATTTGGATACTGAGTAATCCAAAAATAGTTGCTGAATTAATTGACCCACTTTGGATTTTTAAATAATTTGTCAATGACATAGTATTTGGCATGAGGGGATTTAGTGGGAAAATCTAAGGATTCAGATAATGCAATATGTTCTTGTGAATTTTTTTCTACAGTGTTTTAAACCATTTCCTTTTAGCATTGCTTTTTGGCTAAAATCAAATGGAATTCTCTTATAATACTGTGAATAATAGTAAACTTTTCTTTTTGTTTTTTCTTTTGCAGTTTTATTATTCAGCATTGCTTGAATCATGATAATACATTTAATATTACCTTTTTTATCCTAGGAAGATTATTATAGACAACTTTATAAATATTTAAGTTATATCTATTTGCTTTGAAACTTCATTACCTAAGTCAGTTTTTTCTTGTATACTTCTTTCTGAGTTCACTTCTTTTCCCTTATTATATCTAAGTTTGTATATACTGGTGGACTCCAGGCTGCCAAATGTTATGCCACAAAAAGTGTATTGGTTTTTAGATGCTGAAAAGTAATACAATGACAAGTGTATCAATAAATTTGTTTAGGAGAAATTCAGTTTACATCCCTTTGTCTTATTATTTAACTGGCCTGGTATAATTCTTGAAATTTTATGCTGACAGTAACTGAGAAGTTGAAGAAGATATTATTTGTCAGCTATTGACACAAAAGATTGATATAGCTAAAGGTATTATTTTACCAATTTTAGTTCTAAAACAAGTGTGGTACATTAAATGTATATATTTTAGTGACAATTCTGTGTTAACACAGTAGTAGCAAAGTCCCTTTCTGTAGCCCAAAGAAATAACCATGTTAAATCCACAGAGTAATCACTGTATATTATTTTGCAATTAAATTTATGTCAGTGCTCTGGCATAGGAAATGTTTTTTTAAAAAAAAGCTGTTGTACTGTAATGATTGTTCCTGTTCAGTTTTATTATCTGCTAGTACTGCTAGACATTGCCACCAAGCCACATCTCCCCAATCCTCTTAGGATCTTATTTCATATTATATTAGGATCTTACAGATGCTTCTCCAGTGTTTCAGTTGTATTTTACCGTAAATACTTTCATAAGTAGCTCATTACTTCAAAAACGTTTTGCAATCAGGGTCTTCACCTAACATGCAATAGTTTCTGAAGGAAGCCTACTGTTTTAAACTGTGTGTATAACATAAATTACCTCAATAAATAAGTTCTTCTTATACAACTTCAATAACAAATTGAAAACATTCCTAATTAATATAATACCACATTGCTGAATTACTTTCCAGTAAAAAAAATGCTCCATAAATACGGATAAGCCAGCAGCTATATTCTATCTATCTTTCTATCTATCATATGTATGTATTATGGTAATTTTAGGATATAATTTTGACATATGTTTATATGAATTCAAAAGTATTTTAGATCATTTCTGATCAGTAATATATTTAAGCAGATCGTTGTGTGTTTTAAATTCTGAAACAATGTCAGTTTTTCTATTAGGAATGTAAGCATCTCTGGCTTTGGCATAGAGGAACAATTAAAGAAATACCAGAAAATTATGTATTTGGCAAGAGGACAGCCTCCCAATAGTTTTACCAGGGTAGGATGGAGAAAAGCAAGAAGGAAAAAAAATGATTAGACAATAATATGTATAAACTTAGAGTGTTTTAGTCACAGTATTTTAAATTATTCAATATACAGAGTTGATTTTCTTTTGTTCTTATTTAAAAATGGAAGAGGGGCTGATAACAGATTAATACTTTCTACCTAACTTGGTTTTTATTGACTTTTTGGTAGTATACATCTAAAATTAACTTTAAATGTGGCTCATATAATACATATATCACATTTTTCATTTCTCCAAAGGGCTCTGAATTCTAATTAAGCCTATAAAGAGATGGACATAGCATATTATTTTAATTCATTGTTTTTCATATTTTGTTTATAAGTCTGTTGTAAGCTGTTTTGAGATGCATTTCAATGTGAAATATAAAATATTAAAATAAGTAATATTTATTCCAATCTTCTGATAGAAATATAGCAGAAAGTCATATAACATTAAAATCAAAATTCAATTTAAAAATATATTAAATCATAAAATAGTTTGATTCTTTTCAATTCTTTCATAATTAGAAGCGCTCCATCATTTTGTAGAATGGATTACAATTTAGGAGGGATTCTGGTGGAAGACGTGGAACAGATTTTGCCTGAAAATGTTAACATTTTAGAAAATGTAGGATTAGGAAAGTTTGGAGCTAACAAGAAAAACTCAGGAAAGTTGAAGTATTACACACAATTGGTACAGTTCAAATATTTGTAAATAATAGCCATGTTTCCCTTCAGAATTCTTACATTATTTAGAATATTATTGTCAAATCCACGAATAAATTTTCTACATTGTGTTCAATATATAGGAACATAGAAAACCAAAAGCCCTGTTAATGCTAAAATACTGTATTAGAATTAATATTGTTGTCTAAAATGAGATTAAAATCATTTTATTAAACAAAAGCTGCTGAAGGCAGATGTATATTTCAAGTTAGATATAACCAATTTTATTATTCATCGAAGAAATGTAAAAAGAATGCATGGAATTCTGGAAGCTATTGTCGTATACTTTTTGAAATAAAATATGTACTGTCTTGATAAATCAACCTGCCATCCACCACACATGTGGAAATACATACAAACCCACACACAAACAATCCTTTAAAAATTGTCATGTTTTCAGTAAATGCCAAAATGAGGATTTCTAGTTTGGCACCTGTAACTGCCAGCAGGTTCATAAACACTATTATTGGTAGCCACCAAAATCAATGCCCCATCTAGTATCTTCTTATTTTTGCATTTTTATAAATGGAAAGTAATTATTTGCTGCAAAGTAAATAATTGGGTCCCAAAGCTTGGGTCCCAGTCTTTGTTTCTAAAAATGTTTCATGACCCAGTATCTATTCCAAGGGCCAAATAACAAGAAGCTGCAGCCACTACTTTCTTCTGGAAATATACTTACTACTCAGAAGGAAAATGAAAAAATAGGCTTCATAAGAGATTGGACATTGTTATGAACAGCTTTACTGGGTATTATTTTAGTAGACAAGTCTTTATAATAAGTATATCTGGTTTTTTTAAAAAGTGCCCTCCAAATTTATGCTCTCTAAATTCGAAATGTTCCCAACAATCAAAATATTTGGGAGGCCCTGCTTTATAGAAAGGTAAATATCCAGAAGTTCATTTTTAATAAGCAGGAACATATGTAAAATTTGCTAAAATATGTGATCATCTGGTTACTAAATGTGCCGAGAGGTGGGGGGGGTTTCTTGGATTATTCCTAATGGTAAAAGAAAAATTATTATTATCATGAGGTTATTTGTACTTTACTTGTGCCAGATATACAGAATTGTGTAGTACCTTTTCCTCATCCTCATAAATAAGGATGAGGATGTTAAAAACTTACAATAGATGTGAAGAAATAATTTGGCATCATCAGAGAAGGAATACACAATAACTGGAAACTCAGAACATTGTCTACAGTTTATTGTGTCATTTTGTATTTGTTAAACAATGCTTGGAATGTTGGAAATGAAAGAACATGTATCATCTTTGATACTGGTTGTGACTTGTATAAACCTGATGTAATACTGTTTATCTAATTACCATATATGGAATTTATGTCATTCATTTTACAAAATGCTGAGTAATATGTTTGAAAAAAATCTGTTAAAGCCACAACTCTCTTCTGTTCTGCATTCTGTTTACATTTCTTTTTTCTAGCAAAAGGAGGTTAAATCATTTGTTTGCATGAAGGACTGAAATGTTGCCTAAGTTACAAGCTGGAATTTTAAAATGCAGGAATTTACTAAGTTTTAGGGGTCCTGCATTTAGATTATTTTCTAGATACTTTCAACTTCTGATCTATCTTGCCCACTTGAGGAGGAAGATTGAGGGTGGACACTTTAGATGGATAAGGGGTTTTTTATGTAAAAAGTAACTATGAGAGACCAGTGCAAGTCATAGAATCTTAGAGCTAGAAGAGATCTTAAAGATAACCTAATCCAACATCTGCTTAGTTTAGAATCCTCTAGATCATCTCTAATAGATGATCCTCTAGCCTGTTTAAAGTTCTCTAGTGAAGGAGATCTAATTAACATCTGGCTGATAGTTCATACAGTCATAATGTTCTTCCTGATCGCTAGCCTAAACTTCTCTCCTTGTATTATTAATGCATCAGTCCTGATCCTGCCCTCTTGGGCAATACAGAATATGTCTACTTCCTCTTCTGTGGAAAAGTCTTTTAGATATGAAGTTTATTATCTCATCCCGTAATCATCTTTTCAGTAGGTCAAATATATCCAGTTCTTTTAACAGTTTGTCATAGGATTTAGCTTATGGAACCTTCACCATCTTGGTACCCCTCCTGTGCAATTTATCACTCTCTTTTTCAAACGGTGATGCTCAGAACTAGACATAGTACTGGAAATATGGTCTGACCAGATCCAGGTGGAGTGGAACAATTATTTCCTATGATCTGAGTTCATGTTAATATACTTAAATACAATTTGCAATTTAGCAGCCTCATCTCACAATGGTTAACTCGTATGATTAAAGGATGGTCTTTCACATGTACTGTTGCCAAGTCAGGTTTCCCCCACCCCATCATATTTGTGCCTTTTATTTTTCTTATCAAGATGCAAAACTTTACATTTCTCCCATCCTACTCATTTCAGCTTTTAGATCAAGCTTGGCTACATTTTTAAAAATCTTTTCTCTTTCCTCTGAAGAATTAATCTTACCAGTTTATTTTATTCTTTAATTTTTGAATTTAAAAAGCAAAGATCTATAGCAGTGAAAATGGATAATAATAAATGAATAATCTAGCTTTCTGTTCCAAAGTAGCTCTGTTTTTATTGTGGCAGAATTGGTCCTCCTGTCTAGGAGTTAATATGTACATCATGCTTGCCTTGGAGTGAGGATGCCCCCCCCCCAATCAAAACACCATATATGGTTTCAGGCAAATGTTTTTGCTTAGTTGCTATAGTGCACAGTGTCAGGTAAAATCCTTTCTCTCTAGTCACTGGTTGCTGTCCTTTGTGATCTGATCTGCCTGTCCAGTTCTGAAGGGAATTTCCCCAATTGGACTGATGAAAGACTGGATTTTATTATTTTTTCCTTTCATTTCTTAACAAGATGAAATTTGTAGGGGTCCTGCCCATTTCTTCTAGCTAAAATTACAGAAGAAATTAAAACTTTGGGGTTTCCTTACTTCCCGATTTACTGGTACTTACTTCCTGGTTTACTGGTATTACAGAGGAAAGATGCTATGCATGAGGAGTCAGCAAAAAAGACCTCATAAAAATGAAAGCAAACTCTGCAAAAGATTTGAACAGAATCAGAGGGAAATACCACCCCCAAGTATATCACTTTGAGAAATATATAGCAAACATATAATAAAGGGAATAAAAAAATCATTAGAATGCAAGTTGGCTACATCAATTCCCCCCTTTGTAGAAAACTGGTATGCTCTATGGTGTGCTAGTGCATTCAAAGTGCAATGGATATGTAACCTGTGTGAAGTACACATTATTTACCTTGCTTTGTGTAATATACTTTTATACTATTTATCAGTGTACTGAATTCTGTGCAGATTATGTCATTTGGGTAGTAAAATTTTTACTATACATGTTATATTCTATTGATTTAAAGTTTTAAAATGTATTAAATGTAATGTTTCTGATTGTAGGTTTTTTTATACTGTTTATTCAACAATCACCTTCTATCTGTTAATCGATGCATATATTTTTTTCAAGGGATCAAGAGTAACTGAAGGTGAGCAGGAATCTGGGTTGATTCAGCCTGCAGAAGTATTTGCTCCCAAAAGCCTAGTATTGGTGTCCAGGTTGGATTATCCAGAAATATTCAGGGTAAAGAACCTATAAATAACATTTTTATGTATGTGCATTTATGATAGATAACACATAATCTGAATTAACCTTTGTAACATCCACATTTTTTAATAAATATACATCCTGCATTCTCTCCAAGAGCTCCAACTAGTTTATAGAGTATTTCCTCAGTTTCCCCCTCCCACCCTGACAATAATACTATGAGGTGGGATATTATAAATAATATATCCCAACGAATCCAACGAAACTAGATCCCAAAGTCATCCAGTTCATTCAAAACCATCCAGTAGATTTTCATGGTTAGAGTAGAACATGAGCCTCTCACTATGTCCAACTCTCTTAATTTCTACACTGATTTTCTTGTGTGGATACAATGCAATTAATTCTCTCTCTATATCTTTTTGGGGGGGGAACATAATTTTTTTTCCTCCCAAATAATAGGAAATGATTGTTCCCCATGTTTATGAATTATATTGTAAAATGGAGAAATCTGAGCAGCCAGAATTGCAAAAAAGGAGCATTATGTCTACCCCAGACAGTACAACCACAAATATCTGGATCATTAAGAATTTTTCCCAATTATGACCATAATTAAAACTAGACAGCCTTGTGACCCTTTGAGTCATTCTTTCAGAGGAGGATTGTGCAGTCTAATGTGACTAAAATGAACATTAAATTATATGTTTTACCCCGGTGCTAGACTGCCCCATGATCATTTAAAAAGAACATATAAGTAGAAAAATAAATGTAGTGGCAAACAAACTTCAATAATTTCAATATTTAATTATGTAAACAGATAAGTAGAATGACCATGGGCAGGCAAAATAATGACAGAAATCACAAACATGCAACTGCAGAATACTGCAACTATCACAACTTTGCAAATGAAAGTGGTCTGAATTTAAATTCCATAGGACTTTTTATAAATTGTTTAGGTTAAATGACTTTAGATACATTGATTCAAAACTGTTGCGATATAATGCACCATTTGGGTTGCCTTGAGGCTACTGTAGATAAACAGAATAAGAATATACATTTAATGTTTAATACCATAATTTATTTATTTATTTATTATTTACATGTTTATACCGCCCTTCTCCCGAAGGACTCAGGACGGTGCACAGCTAACACTAAAACACACATATAAAAAAAAATTAAAAGCAATTTAAAAATATATTAAATAATTTGGCCCAATATTATTAAAAACTAAAACAACTGTTAAAATTCATGTTTAGGCCAGCCCAGCTTGTTGGAACAATAACGTCTTGAGGGCATGGCGAAAGACGCGTAGGTCAGGGATCATCCGTATCTCCAGGGGCAAATCATTCCAGAGGGCAGGTGCCCCCACAGAGAAGGCTCTCCCTCTGGGGGTTGCCAGTCAACATTGTTTGACCGACGGCACCCTGAGGAGTCCCTCTCTGTGGGAGCGTATTGGCCGGTGGGAGACAGATTGCCACAATTGTAGCCTGAAGGTGAAGCAATCCAATTGAACCACTATATTATGGCAAACTTCCTGTAGAAATACTGCATTTCAGCTGTTACAGTTCAGCAATTGTAGCTTGCTTCAGTGGATCATCTATCTCAGTTTTCTACATGAGTAATTGTTTTTGAGCAAAAGAACACGGTCCATTTCAATATTGGATTTATTTGAATGTATTTGTGGTTTATATAAGGTGCATAGGTAGTTGATATAGAGGCAGTTATAGAATGCAATTTTATCTATCCACATGATTCTCTGTGCCATGTTTTTATACTCATATTTTATGCTACATTTTTAATACAATGCTGTATTTTCCAATCATTATTAATATTTACTTTTCTCCCAGTGGCAATTTTATATATTCTTTTTTCATATTTTAGGCTTGCCTTGGCTTAGTGTACACTGTGTATGTGGACAACCTGAATGTCTCATTGGAAACTCTCATTGCAAATATCTGTTCATGCTTTGTTCCTGCTGCTGGAGGGTCACAGGTAAAAAAAAAAAGGGGGGGGAGAAGAGATTATTTATGCAGTGAATTTAATTTATGAAGAAAGGAAAAGTAAATTCTTCAAATAGTTTGATTTAATAAAGGGACATAGCTCAATTAGCTATGTTCTAGTAGCCTGACTTCTAAAGAGTGCAAAAATTCCATTCCAAAATAAGGTCAAGGGGTTAATTCATCATTGTAATTATCTTTCCAGGGTGTTATATCAGTGGTGAATTTGCAGAGCTCAACCTTTTTTTATTACTGGTAATACATAATATATTGCTTTTAATTTTTTCTTTATTTTCCATAAGAGAATTGAGCCCCTACTCCTGCCCACACCTTCTAATGTAATTTACTATTTCAAGACCCCATGTATTTCTATGGAAATACTGATGTATATGAAATATGGTGATAATGAAACTAGATTTAAAAAAAAATAATGCTTAGTAAGTTAGGATTTATGATTAAAAATAGCCATGGATGTTAGTAGAAATCATTCTTTTCTAGCAAAAACATTACTGCAAGTTACAAAAACAGGGCATGATGGTAAAGTCATTAGCCAGAGGTTTTATCACTTGTTATGGGAAACTGGAAAGGCTGGTAGTATATCAGAGATAGCTGATTGGAGAATAACCAGCAAGTTACTTGAAGAAAAAGCTAACATTAATATTCTGGATGGGTTTTTTTTTAAGAAACTTTTTATTTTTTGTTACCATACATATCTAAAGCAAGCTAGTTTTATAAGTATTCAAACTGGTGATAGTAATTTGATCAGTTTTGTTCTCTGTCATTTCTATATTTTTGTCAATTCCTGCTATGTGTTCTCTTTTTGAAATATATAGAAAGTCCGGTGTTCTTATGAATATCCAGTTAAAAATAAAGATAAATTAATCAAAAAATACAAATGTCAAATAATCATTAAAATGCGTGTGTGCCTGAAATGCTTAAGTCAAAGTAGAACACATCATACCAATAGATATAGAAGACTTAGATTTTTAATAACTTTGTCACTTTGAATGTATACTAATGTACACTAATACCAAGGATTCTCTTAAGAAGTTGTCATTAGAGTAAAGTTTAGTAATTTTAAAACTTATCTTTGAAAAAAGATGGCTGAGGGTGAGTTTTGCTATCTGAAACAAGCTTTGGAAAATGGTAAAATCAGCACAAATCTTGTGATTGTGCTGACATTCTTTACATGAGAAATGAGGGATCTCTGTACCCCATTTGGATTTATGTGATGCACTTTGATGAATAAGTTTCTTAATTGGTCACATATGTTTGGGACAAGGGAAAATCTCTTATGACAATAATCAGAAATCATTTTAGATATGACTTTTTTCCTAACAAGTTTCTAGACCCCAAGATTATGTCAGTGCATAGTACATAATTCATGTTGCAATCCTATATCAACTTAATTAGAAATCAGCTTTACTGGAATAGTAGGGATATCTTCTGAGTTAGTATGGCCAAGATTACACTGTAAAGTAGATAACTATTGTACTAACAGTAATATTAAGTTGAGTTTAATTTGGTTGATTAAATGAATATGTTGTTTTGTTGGTAGCATATAAATTAGTGATGTGACTTCCTTTGGTCAGGATAATCATTCAGCCTACTTCATAGTTTGCATCTTAACACTTCTTTCTACAGAAACTGTTTTCCCTAGGAGCAGGAGACAGGCAACTGATACAAACTCCTTTACACGATAGCCTTCCAGTAACAGGAACTAGTGTGGCTCTTTTATTTCAACAATTAGGTAGGTTGGGGTTTTTTTTATTGTTACACACTGTTTTGTAAATGATTAGACAAATGTGATTATTTGTAGTTGTTTTTACTTTAACAAATTATGTTACTGGTAGTGTGTTTTAGAATAAAATTTACCTGCAATTTGTTAATAAGCTCAGTCTTCATTTTTATAACTGTATGTTTTTTCATTGTCTATATTGACTTCATCTCCTCCCCTCCAAAATGAGTTCAATAAATCAGAAATTAAAAGTTATAGTAATCCACAGTAATTTAAGTAACAAGTTGGTTCTTAGTATCAGTTTTTCCATTCTTCCCAAAGCGGTTATATGAAATTAAAATAGGTGCAAATATGTTCATGTAAAGATTGTTTGATTTATTATACAATTTTCCTTTATTTTTTAAAAGTAATGTAATATTTAATTTTATAAAGAAATCACTGCATGTGATGTTTCTTCATTACTTTCATGGTGATGATAATGCAATAAATTGAGCAAGCAGTAATAGCCCAAAAACAATAGGAGAGAATTGAATAAATAGTGTTTTTACTGAAAACGTATTATTAAAGATCAGATATTTGGAAAACAAAGACAAAAATTCCACTGCAGTGTATCATTTAAAGTGACAAATATGTTAGATTCAATAAAATAGTTCTATTAGTTGAAGTAAAAAATCAATATAATTTTGCATGACCATATGTTTAGCAGTGAAATTGTTAAGACCCCTCGTTCCATCAATCCCCAACTGAATCTAATGTCCTCATTCTAAGGTGACAAAGCAGCATGATACAGGAAATACCAAAAGATATTACTGGCCTGTTCTAAAAAGTGATGATTAATAGCTTAAGGGCATTTACTCATTTCTATTTTTTTTTTTTTTGGTTACAATT
The DNA here is from genome assembly GCA_012654045.1 of Ptyas mucosa. Taxonomy (NCBI): domain Eukaryota; kingdom Metazoa; phylum Chordata; class Lepidosauria; order Squamata; family Colubridae; genus Ptyas; species Ptyas mucosa. The sequence continues at coordinate 12,606,001 of WNWU01000001.1, read as the reverse complement.
TCACTGTAGTTATTCAGCTACTTATAAATCTAGGATTAGGAAACACTGAAGGAATCATTTGACTTTAAATTTAAATTGTAAATTTAAAAAATGTACACCACAACAAAAAGCAAAATCTAATAAGTTACATCTAAAGCATAAAATCTGCTAAAAACAAGTATAGTGAATATTCCGTGGTTAACCAAATTTATTTATTTGGTATGCTTGTTTTAGCAACTTCTTCCTTGGCACAATATTTATACTGGAATGTTAATTAATGAGTATGATTAATCACACAAACTTACTCAGGTTAAGCAGGTGATAGAAACTAAAGTTAGTAAAGATGATTAATATGCTCTGTCATTACCAATCTGTAGTTCTACTTTTGTTACAGATTGGTTTCAAATGTGTATTTATTTATTTATTTATTTATTTTATTTTGTTTGTATACCGCCCTTCTCCCAATGGGACTCAGGGCGGTGAACAGCCAAAATTAAAATACATATAAATACAAAAGTTAAGATAGTTAAAAATGCATTAAATTAATCGGCCTCCCAATTTAAAACCCCAAATCTTATAAAATTTAGAATCCCACTAAAAAACTATTTAGGCTAGGCCCGCTTGATAGAATAAATATGTCTTCAGGGCCTTACGGAAGGTCCGGAGGTCCGGGATCAGTCGTATTCATAAACATAGAGGTGGTCATCAATTAATGGCAGAGATTGGGACTGGAATTTTAGTTATAACAATGCAGTTGTAAAACACAAGTAATGTGACAGCACTCCTCATACTTTCCACTGCCATCATTGAGAACCTCTTCACAACTTCCTGCCAGCTTTTAACAAGTAAAGTCAGCGGGGAAGCCAGCAGAAAGGTCCCAGGTAGCTGACAAGCAAACTAACAAGCTGCTGTCAGTTGCAGGAAGGTGCATGAGATGCCAGTGCAGCACAGTACAAACATGCTGGGGCTTGGGGTGGCTCAGATCTTGGAAACTTGCTACAGGCAATTCCTTCTTCCACAAGTCCTCGACATATTAAGAGGTCCCCAGATGGTCTTCATTTGGAACATTATTTCAAATTTCCACCCTCTCGGTTATCTGTGCAGTTTTCCAGAGTGTAAAAACAAAAATTTATGAGGTTTCACTAAAAATTCTTAACCCTTGACTATTTGAAAATTTTTAACTGCATTATTTTTTTATATTGTTAAAGTTGTTTTATGTGTTTATGTTGTCCTCAATATTCACTGTTAAAAAGTTATCATCCTGAATTTACTTTTATGAAAATGAGCAGGCTGCAAACACAGCAACAAATATCCTACAGATGGTTCTTGACTTGCGACTTAGTGACCATTCAGAGTTACAATAGATTCCCCCCCCCCCCCCAGTACTTATGACCTGCTTCCAAAGTCACCACAGTTCAGACAGGCACTTGGCAACTAAGTCGCATAAAGGGCTGTTTGCAGCATCCATGAGCACCTGATTGTGATTTATTACATTTTTGCCAAAACCTGGCATTTACTTCCAATTTTCAGCAAAAACAGCAAACGATGAGGTAACTTAACACCTGTGATGTTCAATTAACTACCATGGATTCACTTAATGACTATGATGATTGGCTTAACAATTGTCACAAAAACGGTCGTAAAATCAAGTGAGCCAGCTGCCATGACTTACAACCATAATGATCAGGCTCCATTACGATGTTAACTTGAGGACTACCTTATTGTAAGTCACTTCAGCTGTTAACTTTAGTTACATTTAATTCAATTCAAACATTACTGTAGCAAAACTTGTTTATGTAAAATAACACTGAATCACTAAGCCTTCCTTCCCTACTTTTAACATCATTTTTATTTAACTATTGTCTGTGGATGATGAATGGTTGGAAAATTGAGGATGGAATAATGAAGGTTTAGTTTTCATCCTGTTCCTCATTGGTTCTGAATTATGACCTATTACAAAATAATTTATTAGAATCACACATTCATGAATTCACAGCTGTTAAGGGAGGGAATTCCAGTGTGAAGTAGTCTCTGCTTCAGCCAAGAATGACCACTAACAAAGAATTCCATGTTAAGGCAACAATTCCTGCTTTTAATTGCAAGCAGTCAAATAGAAAGGCAACTTTTTAATATGTATTTTAGTATGTCACACAGAAAGTAACACTTGTGGGAAAATAATTGTATAATAATTTTTCAAAAATATAAATATAATTGTATTAGTACAAATGCAAGCTATTTTTAATAAATTGTTCTCATCTGTGTACTAAATATAGAAAAACCAACATTTGCAAAATAATTTGATAATTTACAGTGACATTGTGCAATATCTGTGTGTAACTCACTCATCCTCCTTTCCTCACTTTTGGTCAGAAATTAAGGGAGGTTCTTTCTACATCATAGAGAACACATTGTTTCTAAAAAGAAAAAAGAAAAGAAACATCCAGCGCACAGCTTACATTTGTCGTCAGTAGTTCAAAAATAGTTTGAATTTTTATTATTTCATAAGGTAGATGTATGAAATGCAAATTTAAAAATTCCTACATTTTCATTTCCTAATTTCATTTCTGTAATGAAATTAAGAGAGTTTTCTTTAGGAATTGAATATATTTAAATAGCTTTTAGCAGTGATCAGGTAAAGAAAGGATATTGTAGTTACTTGGGGGAAGACTACTAAAAGAGAAGTTCTACTTGTATTATGTAGGACAATTTGGTTTGAGTCTCAGGTTTGGGATGCAAAGCAGATACATTATTTTACTGAAAGGTTATAGAATAATGGATAAGGTAGAACTTAACCCAAATAAGACAGAGGTGCTATATGTTGGAAAACTGCTTTCTTTGTTACTGGATAGGATAGTGCTGTTTCTGAAATGAAAAATATGCTACTGAGATTATATGTGAGTGAACAATATCATGCATAAAGGGTCTTCTTTTCATTAGCTGTGCTTTAGTTTTATGAAATTTATATTATTATATTTTCAACATAAACATAAACAATTTGTATGTGCTTATAGAAATTAGTTCTGGAAGTCCTTGCTTAATGACAGTATTTGGAATCGGAATGTCTATTACTAAGCAATGTGGTCATAAAATGCAAATTTATGTGATAGCACCACTTTGCTTTGGTATCAACCAGCAATCCCTGGTTACCATTGTTAAGCAAATCATTGCTGGTTATTAAGTGAGTAACTCACGTGACCATGACTGCCAATTCTCATTGACTTGGCTTGAGGGAAGCCAGCAGGAAGGTCATAAATCACAATCATGTGGCCATGGGACACTGCAACAGTCAGAAATCTGGCCAGACACCAACACTCCCATTGCAATCATATGACTGTGGGAGAATTGTGAGAGTTGGAACTTTGACTACCACTCATAAGTACTACTTGTTCATCATAAATTTGAACAGTCATTGAATAAGTGGTCATTAAACAAGCACCATCTGAATAGAGGTTTTATTTGTATACTGGTAGGCAGCAGTAGTAATAACATCTGATTTGTGGACTTTGTTCTAATTGATATCTATCATACCATATGATTACAATCTCCAAAGAGGCACTGATGTCTCACTGGTTTACTCTGGCTTATAATTGAAAGAGTTCTGATTAGTGTTAATTGATTTTAATTGTTAATTCTTTCTCCAAATATTGTTTTGGTACTGTATAAACAAACAGGGTGGTTTTTTTTAAAAAGCACATTATTTTGAAAGTGTATGGTTTATTAATATTTTAAACATCTTGTTGATATCTTAAAATACAAACATAACTCATGTCATACAGCCCAGTTTTAACTGAAAATGTTAAGCAATCATGCTTAATCAGGCAAGTCAAATATGCATCTGTCATTTGCTTTTATGCAATGCTGTTAAAAATACTGGTCAACCCTTAAAAAATATAATTTATACCCAATGTTTGAACAATTTTGGAAAGTTGTCTTATCAACCAATGATTAATTTAGTCCCTTATGAATGAGAGCTATTTAAGTTCAAATATTTTTTCTTGTAAAAGAAATTATATTAGAATAAAATGATACAAAGTATGTTGTATTTTATTATGTGTTAAACATCAGCTTGAGAAAACATCTTTGCAAAAACAGGATTCATGTAGCTGGCTTCTAAATAAAGTTCATTGTCTTGGCATTTTAAATCAGGAAGATGATGATTGGAATGGAATGAAGGATCTGACCCTTGCAAATATTCCAAATTTAGCAGAAGCTGTTGTAGTCTGAAAATATTGCAAGGTTAACAGTTGATTCCATGCAAGGAACAAAAATAGTACCATTAATTATTGAAGATTATGGCTGTGAATTTGCAGTTTCAGGATTACTGATACGAAGTTGCAATTACTAGACAATAATAAAAGAGTATGAACTTTTTGAAATGGAGAGTTTAATTTCTAAAATGGTTTTGAATTATTTAACATTCTGAAATTCAAAGAATTAATTACTGCCATGAACTATATAATTACCTTTTAAAAATTTAGTTTTATTGTATGCAAAACAATGGCATTCCCAACACATTCACAATTAACTGTAACAATGAGAAATTTTATTGCACTCAGAATTGTAATACCTGACATAGCAAGAGTTTATATTTCACTCTTAATTGTCCCAGAATGTTATGATCAAAGCTACTGGTATATCACCTTTTATGTCTCACAGCATACAATAAAGCATTAACTACAGGATGTTGACCTTACACTGACCTATTTTAAGTGTAGATTGCCAAATAATGATTCTATTCCTTTGGAATTTGAAGGCTTAATTATTCTGGTAATCAATTACAAAGCATTAAAAAAAAAGTAAATAGCATCAAAATAAAAAATGAAAAGGCTAAAACAAATAACCTGAAACTAGATACATGATTATGTATTGTGCCTGCCAAGATTCCGCTTTTAGTATATCAGATTTTGTATAATAGGAAACATAAAATATTCTTCATATGAAAATATGTTTTATTCTCTATAAGCACTGAATGATCAGTTGTCCAGGCTTTTGCTTATCCCTGGGAATGTAATATTGTGAAATACGATACTTTTGTCATATTTTGATCTATAAAATTGGCAATTTCTATCCACACTATGTCACAGAAGTACACACACTCACATTTTGTAAATATTTAAGTATATCTTTTCATGTGACAACACTGAAGAAATGACACTTGGCTACAATGTAAAGTAGTGAGTATACAGCTTGTATAACAGTGTTAATGTTCTGCTCCTTCAAAATAACACAACACACAGTCATTAATGTCTGAACTGCTGGCAACAAAAGTGAGTACATCCCTAAGTGATAATGTCCAAATTATCCAAATTGCTGTAACGTGCATTGTGACTTATTATACCTGCATTCTACTTTCCACCAAACACTGTTCAAGATCACAAAAAATAATTGCAATATAACTGCAGTAATGTACTCAGTAAAAAATAGAATCTGAACAATGAAATTCTTCAATCTAAATTACAAGCTAAACTGTTTACCTTTGTCCAAACCAGTCAGCCGAAGGGACTGCTTGTATAGCAATAGCACATAGACTTATATACCGCTTTATAATGCTTTACAGCCGTCTCTAAGCAGTTTACAGAGTCAGCATATTGCCTCCCCAACAATCTGGGTCCTCATTTTACCAACCTCGTCAATCTTGAGCCGGTAAGTCAATCTTGAGCCGGTAAGAATCAAACTGTCAAACTGCTGTCGGTCTGCAGTCAGCAGAATTAGCCTGCAGTACTACATTCTAACCACTGCGCCTCCATGGCTCTTATGAATGAAAACGACATATAAGAAAAATGCAGATTTCCACATCTTGGAGTCAGCCACTCAGAGGGCCCTCTGTCATGTCCTAATAGTTGCACTTTAGATGTTGGCAAGACAAAAAGTCCTCTTCAAATGTTTTAAACTGGGATAGGATATAATGTATAATTTATTTATTTGGATGACCTCATCCCATACCAGAAATGTTTAGCACTTTGAATTGTGTTGAGAATATAACAATAAACAATATTTACTGGTATTTTCTGGATTAACCTTCAATTTGCACACTGTCATCAAACTCTATAATGAACTTGAAATTTTTCCTTGGATTTATATAGACATGAAAATATTATCAGCATATTATATGCCAAATCCAGACGACCTTGCATATCTGTTTCATGTATTAAATAATATTTATGAAATAGTAGATGACAAGATTGGAAGTCTTTTTTTCAACTACAAAAAAAAGACTTAACAGAGTATGTAAATATTTAGCACAATTTAAGTTGCTAGAAAAAGAATGTTTAGGATTATGCAATGCAATGTAGATTGCAATGCAATGCATGTAGATCCCTACATGGAAAAAGAGATGTCAGTTGTTTAAGCTGATTTTAGCAGAGACAAGGGAACATAAGCATTACTATTGCTGATGCACACTGGATAATTAAAACAAAAAATATTAAAAAGAAGCAGTAGGTACCTCTAGTCGCCATGGGCATAGAATAGGCGGCAATATAAATTCAATCAATCAATAAATAAATACTTCATTGATATAAAAATCTTTGATTGAATTGATCATGTCAATAGTGGGTTATGCTTAGAAATATGAAAATCCTGGAACATCTCATTCTCCTCATGCAAAACCTATGTATGGACCAGGAAGCCACAGCACATACCAAACAGATAGCTTCAGATTGGCAAAGGAATAAGACAAGTCTCTATACCAGTGATGGCTAACCTTTTTGTCATCACATGCCAAAAGTGGGGGAAGCGCGGGGGGGGGGGTCATGCGCATGCGTTCCCACACCCCTTAATTCTATGTGCCCTGCCCACGCGCATGTGTGCGTGACCCCTCCATACATCCCCCGCTTTTGACATGTGATGGCATGGTGGGCCCGATAGGCCCATTTTTCACCTTCCCCAGGCTTCAGAGCGTTCTAGGAGACTGGGGATGGTGAAAATGGCCTTCCCTACCCCCCCCAGAGGGCCCCCCCCTCCGGAGGCCAGAAACGGCCTCTTTGCTGACTTCCAATGGTCCCAAAAGGCCCAAAAATCAGCTAGCCAGTGCGCACGTGAGCCAGAGCTGAGCTCATGTGCCCATCGATATAGCTCCACATGCCACTTGTGGCATGTGTGCCATAGGTTCACCATCATGGCTCTATACCGTCCTCTTATTTATTCAAGTTATATATTCATGAAGCTGGATTGGAAGAGCATGGTTTTAAAAGTGAAGGAAGAATCTGTACTACTATGAATCTAAATCTTTAGCTTCTGCCTTTTAAGATCAACCATTAACACTAAAGAAATAAGCAGTCAATACCACAGACTAGCACTTGGTAGAGCAGCCATGAAGGCCTTAGAAAAGGTATTTGGATGTCATGATGTGTCTATATCTACAAAGATTAGAATTCTGCAAGTTGGTATTCCCTGTGACACTCTATAGAACCAAAAGTTGGACTTTGAAGAAGCAGGATAGAAGGACATCGACACTTTTGAACATTGGTGTTAGAGAAGACTCTTAAGAATAACATGGACAATAAAAACAAACAAACAAATGGATCATCAAAAAAACCCAGGATCCGAGATACAGATGACCAGACTCATTTTATCCCACTTCCTGATATTAAAATACAAACCATACTTTTTAACCCAATCCTTAAAATAAATTGGTCCCAGTTTTTTAACAACTTCAAACTTTAATAACAGCTCTTTGAGGTGGCTCAGAATTTATAAAGTAATACAATATAGATGTTATGTGTTCTAATTTCCCTGCTTCCATTAGCCTTAAAAGCTAGATGGATCAACATTTGAAGTTTTCTATAAAGGCAGCCCCATGCAGGGCACCTTATTCCCCAGCCTGTCCTCCTTAATTTTTTTTCTCCATTTAGGAAACCCAAACTCTCACTTTGAGATTCTAGTTTGATTTGAATCATATGTTAATTATGCACTCTTCAAAAATAAATCCACAATTTGTGAAATCTATTCTTTGTTTCTAAACATAATAATTTATTTTTGATTTTTCTACAGCATAAAATACCCAAATCTTTATTAAGCAAGAGACATCAGGGTTCTCTAAATGCAGTTTTAGAAGGCTGTATATCCTATTTCTTTAGTGAACCTGATTTCCCTTCTGATTAAAATGTTGCTTGCATCACTTTCTAGAATAATTCAGAAAAAATTTCTGATAACCGCTTACCCATATTTGTGAATTAGTCTCACTAAATTACTGATAATTGGTACCAAAAATTGTGCAACCCTCTTTTCTGTTTCATCATGTGGCAGTTCCGGTAAATTCTATAATTCTTTGTGAAGTCCTTAAAAATGTGCAATGCTTTTTGTGCTAATATGGTAACACTTTAAACAATGCTGTATGTACGTGAGTGTCTATGTGTAGCTTGTAAATCATTTTTAGAACAACAGGAAACAGGATGATTGATTACATTTTTTTAAAAAATGTAGGAAGTCAGATATTTCAGTGCAAATTACTTACCTTTTCAAATCTTTAAAAACAGTAAAAAAAATTAGTCAGGAAGCTTATGTCAATTTTTTTCCTAACATATGTATAATGTTCAACAGGAAGCATACATGACTATGGAAGCTTAATCTGTAATAATGAACACTAGATATATTGTTTATTTGTTTTAGCATTGTCTGGTCTGTTTGTGCCCTTGGCTAGTCAGTATCACAGATGTGTTTTGAAGTTCAAGGTGACGACAAATATAGTTTTGGAAGCATGAAGATCTGTCTTTAGAAGTTGACATTGCAATTGGTTATTTTTCAGAAGTTGAAGAGAGCATTTTATTTTACTTCTTTCCTATTTTTACATCACCTAAAGTAAACTGTTATTATTACTTATTACTATTATTTACTGATTGAAATAAATCTTACTTTATCCTCCAACTGTTTCAACTTTTGGAGTTAAACGTTGTTTTATATACTTTTCTAACAATCTTAAAAAACAATTTTTAAAACAGTAGCTAAAGCTTTGATTTTTGGCATTATGCTTGCTGATATTAGCAAGCCCCAAGTAGCATCATGTGTGACCTATTTACTATAATTGGATATAAAGTTGTATGGTTTTGTTAAATTTTAGAGATGTAAATATCTGTCACTTCTAATAAAGTCCTGATTAAAGTAAAAAATCTCACTTTATCTAAATTCACATTGGATATCAGGAATAATTGAATAGCTCTTTAGAGGTATATACAAAAAGAAGAGAAGGTCAAAGAACACAAGAAGATAGAGAAGTAACATCTATTAACAATGGTTGAGGCTGCCAGAAGAAGAAGAGCCAGAACTCTGTATCTCCCTTGACATCCAAAGTGGTAAAAGAGGAAGTAGAGAAGAAGACCTGTTTAGATGGAGAAAATCTATATGACCATAGATATATTGGGTCAAAAGCATATATTAAATATATATTTGGATTAAATAAATACAAGACAGATTTGTGAATAAGATTCACAGCTGCTGTAATTTTAAAAACTGAGCTTTACTGTGTAATAATTTTCGCCTGCCTCTGTGGATAGACACACATCTCCTAGTCTTGATATGTGTAGTTATAAAAACTGCAGTTGTTTAACATCCTTGGACAACAATCTTATTTTATTTCCTCATTTCAGCAGTAAGCAGATTCATATTCCAGACAGCTCATCGTGTATTAATTTGTGCTTATTTTCTCACTGGAGAGAATGCATGCACACTTATAATTTCTGGGGTCTTTAAACCCAAACCCAAACCTCAAACCTCTGGGTCCTCAAAAAGTCCTTAAACATTATTCTGCTGACAAGCCATCTCATACCCGTGTTTCCCAGAAAATAAGACCCTGTCTTATATTTTTTTTTAATCCCGAAATAAGTGCTTGGCCTTATTTTTGGGAAGGTCTTATTATTTTGGGGTGTGTGGAGCAAGATGGGGCTCCTCTTGCCATCTTACCTGATTTCCAGCTCTGCATTTAAATATTTTCGGGAAGAGCTTACTTTCGAGGGGAGGCTTATTTTAGCACATGCACTCAAAAGCCCGATTGAGCTTATTATCAGGGGATGTCTTATTTTCAGGGAAACTGGATATTTGCTGCCATGCCACAGACTGAACGATTGGCCAAAGGTACTTTCTGTGAGTTCTAGACTTCCAAGTGTAGAGACTTCCAAATGTAGAGACTGTCTGAATAAGCTTGCAATCTGTTGAGAGTCAGTACAGTGGTGGAGAGAATGCAGATTGATTATAAAGAGTGCTGGGAATAATTATCACATGAGCCAGCTGATGGCATGGTAGTGCTCAGAGTGTTTTGGGTAAAAAAATGAATTTGGAGCTAAAACTCTCATTGCTTCCTAAATTATCAGCTATTTAAAAGACAAGTGTTCTTGAATATTTGTTGTATACACTTCAAATCTTCTTTGTAAATAAGTTGAAGTTAGGATATAGCAAGATCTGGATAAGATTTTTCAGGAAAGTAGGAGAACTGGCTAATGTTATTCTAGAAGCATTCCAAATTTGAAGGAGATTGATTTTTTCCCCTTTATTTGAAATCCACACTTGAAGCTTTTAAATTATTACAGATCCTTTTTTATTTTCCTAAGTATGCCTTGAGTAACACAAGAACCAAATACTGTGTTACTACTAGTTGCAAAAAGGAAGTAGCTGTAAACATAGTTGGTTTTAAAGTAATTGTTTTAATCATATCGATGTTATAGGAAAAAATTAAAGTCATACTTGACTTCAGTAAGATTTGATATATAATTAATAATGTGCATGGGAGAGAGAGGAAAATTTTGACCAATAGGAGACAACCATCAGTTACAAGGTTTGGATAATGTAATGGGAAGAGAATAGTTAAAAGAAGAAGTATCACATGAGATATTATTATAATAGGGAATGAAACTTGCACGTGGTAAGTAGACACGCACAAAGTTGGAGAAATCAGAAGTATGTAAATTCTCATTTTTTAAAAAAAGGAAGTGTTTGAAGGATTATTAGTGAAAATTTTGTTTCCAGTAGATATCCTTTTTCACTATTTGGGGGGAGGGTGAAAATGATATAAGGAAGAAGAGGCAAACAGTGTTTATATTATAGCAGAAAGTTGATTCAGATGAGGCATTTTCTTTCTAGCTTAATACATTTAGTTGTTTATACTGCTCACTTAATCTTGTTTAAGTATTGTACTAATTGACTTTCATGTATTCTCTCAGTGTCGGCATTATAAATGGTCACTAGTGATGGAATTATGCATCAAATCTTTATTTCAGTTATCAGCCAGTGTTACGTAATCAACCCAACAACTTAATTAGAGCTAAATAGCTAAATCCAGAAACCCTGGGCTTCAATATGAATTCATTCAGATAATAAAATAGTGAAATATATGAATTTTATAACTTTTATAACTTTTTAGCAATGAATTCAATAGAAATTTAGTATTCACAGGGCAGGCAACCAGCAATGTCAAAACGGCAGGTGTCATTTGGCAATTAAAGCACCACCCTTTAAAGTCTGTTGTACATACCTAAAAAGGGGTAGACCTTCAGTATCTAATTACAACTACCATTTGGTGTTGTCATTTCTGCAGAAGTCTCTCTATCAATTCCTGCTTGGTGAAAAATACTTGCTCATTCAAACAGCAATACTGACTTCTAATATATAGAGCACTATATATGAATGAATTATATGAATTATGAATATTATGAATTATAATATTCTCAAATTGAAAATGAATTCAGTCATTCTAAGAATGTCCCTCATACAACTAGCACCATGAAAGAGAAATGTTTTGAAAATATATAGGATTGGGATAATGGCATTCCTCAGAGATGAAGGAGGCACTATAGTCTCCAACACAAGGCTGAAAAAATTCCAATTACCACTAGATAGTAGCAAAGAGGTAGTTCTTCCTGTAGCCATTTAATGTCATCCAGATATTTGCGGTCCATACCTAATAACATTACATTCATTACCTTTACCTTTGAAAAACCTGCTCAGAGCTACAGGTAGTCCTCAACTTAAGAACTATTTGTTTAGTCACCACTTGAAGTTACAACAGCACTGAAAAAAAGTGATTTATGACTGTTTTTCACACACAACCGTTGCAGCACCCTGTAGTCACGTGATCTAAATATGGATGCTTGGTGACTGCCATGTATTTATGGCAGTTGCTGTGTCCCAAGATCACATGATCATCTTTTGCGACCTTCTGACAACAAAGTCAATGGGGGAAGCCAGATTCATCTAACAACATTGTTACTAACTTAACAACTGCAGTATTTCACTTAACTGTGGCAAGAAAGGTCTTAAATTGAGGCAAAATTCATTTAACAACTAAAATTGTATTAATTTTAAAGAGTGGCCCCAGAATTATAAATTCGTAGAAAAGTTTTGGCAGTTCTTTTGCTCTTTTTTTTTTTACTGGGTTCTGATTCATTAACACAATTAATGAAAAAGCTGGTTAGATTTTTCAAACAGCTAATCTTCAGACTCCTTGTAGAAAGTGTGTTGGATTCTTTTCAAAATCATAATTATCAATGTATGTTTTGCAGATAAGCTCACAGATTTTTTTTTCTCACAAGAGCACCTAATTTGTTTGGAATTCTGATTTTGTAAGATTGAGCTATTTTATAAAATTGGGCTGTTGTACCACAGTAACCACTTAAATGGCTTTTAGATTATAATAATAGTATAATGCATACATGTCAAAGAGCACATGAAAAAAAAAAGTGCAGAATATTATCATATATTTTCCTAAAGTGATTCCAATAATAGTCAATTAATACATCGTAACTTTCATTCTTTTGTTATTGCAATAAATCTATATATTTTAAAACTTGTGTATCTTTTTTTCAAGGAATTCAAAATGTGCTGAATCTATTCTGTGCAGTCCTTACAGAAAACAAAGTCCTCTTTCATTCTGCTAGTTTCCAAAGACTAAGTGATGCCTGTAGAGCATTAGAATCCTTAATGTTTCCTCTCAAATACAGGTAAAGTTTTTATAAAGAGTATACAAAATCTTTATCAATGTGGACCAGTACTTTGTCAAATCTTTTATTTACCATTCCTTTTCATTTAGGACTTTGAGAGACATATTGCAAAACTGGATGTCACACACATATCCCTCAATATTTTACGATCTGACTTGTTTTATTTTAATTCATTTGAAATACAAGTCAAAGGGCCTTCACAGAAATGTTAAGTTTCAACTTGACGGCTGCAGTGTCTTTTTAAATAAATCATTTATACACTAAAACCAGACTTTTAGTATATAAACTTAATACTGTTCTTCACATTATAGAGGTTATAAATGCTGCTATAGTTATTTGATTTCTGAAACGGTTGAACCTTTTGTTTAGTCCAGCTGTGTGATGTGCCAGGTAGTCTGACTGCTTCTTTTTCCAATCTTAAAAGCCCTTAATTAAGGCCATTGATTTTGTGACACATGCTAAAGGCTTTATGTGCAAAAGTGAGATTCAAGACCCAATTACAACAGTGGAATGTTCAATTCCACTGCCAATAGCTAAGCCACCTGTCCCACCATAAAGAAGAAACTAGCTCATGGATATTGTCTGCCCAATTTATTGATCTAGTGACAAGTTCAACCATTCATGATTATCATAAAAATCATAAAATGCACAACTCAGTATGCGTATTCAATCATAGCCTTGGAGTTTTCAGCACCTCAAAGACAACTGAAACCACCTCAAGTAATATGGTTACTCCCAATGTGTGTAATAATTTACCCATTATTCTACAATAAAATATTTTGACAGGTGATGGAGGTCATGTTATTGGCATAATCCCAGATATGGTGTTCAAACTATGAAAGGAGGAAGGCGGGGGGGAGGATATTGCCAAGTGCCACCTGAATGCAAATTTGGAATTCTTCCTACCTGGATAAGCTTAAATTAATCATTTTGTTTAATATATTTTATGCTATTGAAATAATTTCTGCATATAGAGCTATTTCACTTATATTTTATTGTTGCCAGCAAAGTACAGATAAAAACAGCTCTATTTCAGCTATTTTAACTAATTATTCTTGTTTAAATATAGATTACAGTTCTTGCTTATCTGGAGCTGTTTTAGATAAATAATGTTTGTCTTGGAAAAAATCTAATTTTAAGTATATTACCTCAATCAATAATTGTCTGCATATTTTGTATTCAGCCTCCATTAATTTTAAAGATTATATTTCAGTCATACAGTTGAGGAAACTCTAGCAGTGGAATGTATTTTATGATATTTTGTTAACCAGAAACTAGAAAAGTAAGTTATTTTTGTAAACACTCTACTTATTAAGCAAGAAAATATTTTTCAAAAATAAATAAAAATCCAGTCAATGTATTTTTGCTGATATAATGGAAATAGTAGAAAGCATGTAAAGTTTCATGTTTAACAAAGTAGAGTGGCTGCATTATTTGTCCTTCCATTTCTTCTCAGTTACCCATACATTCCAATTTTACCTGCACAACTCTTGGAGGTTCTAAGTTCACCAACACCTTTTATTATTGGCGTACATTCTATCTTCCGTAATGATATTCATGAACTTGTGAGTATATTAAACTGGATTTTATGCCCGATATAACTTCATCTAAAATTAAGTAAATAATTCAAACAATGGGAGATTTTCTTACATTCCTTTCATGCATACTGTGCATCACAAAATCTTAACTAATGGCCTACTATGTCCCCAACTCTATGTGGTTGGGCTCTCATGGGAGAAAAAGCACCATTAGGAAAGCTATATTAGTAATAGTCATTGATTGATTAAATTTATGTGCTGCCCAGTTCTCTGATATAGGAATTCTTAGTGAATCCAGAGAGATTATGTGGTGAAAAGTATTAGTACATGGCAGCTTTAACTGTAAAAATTTCAAAGTGGTACCAATGTATTAGTAACAAACAATATCGAGAAATTGTTACATATCTGATAAATATGAAATGAATATAATGGAGAAAAAGTAGAAACTTTGGCGAGGGAAAAACCCATTTGGAAACTATAGTCATAATGTGATTTACCAAGATCAGTATCTTAGCCTTTTGATTTTGAATGACTTCTGAAATTTTCTACGAGCAGTATAAGAGTAGCACTTAGTAATGAGTTTTAGAAATAATAGGCAAGTCTTGTAGTGGTTGTTCTAGGGGAGCCTTTATTGAAAGGGAGAGGTGAACCAGTGACATTTGATGATATTTGAAAAAAAATTAGTTTATGTGGTGAATTGGATCCAGACTAATAAATGAATACATTTTATCAGCAGGACTCATATTTCTCAGTTTGTGTTTTTTCTACTTCAGTCAGAATCTGAAATTGACTTGAAAATAGCATGGAAAATGGCTCTGGTGAGCCAAAAGATCACCCAAAGGGAAAAACCTGAATTAATCTTGCTCTGTCCTTGAAATATGAGGAGCCCTTTCTTTAACAAAAGGGCTATCTAAAGTTAGCACTGCAGTGAGATCTGCTAAGCAGAATGACTATACTTACAGCTTGGTTAATCAAATATTTTAGACATCAGTCAGAATATTTTAACAATTCTAACAAAAATTTGATTTCATATCAGAACTTTATATTTCCATAAATTCAGCCCCTCCCTATTTCTCAGTGGATGTTCCATGTTGTTTGGTTTATTGATATTTCAGTATTCTATATATGTTTAATGATATTAAATATCATACAAAGTGTTTTTTCTATCTCTGTGTCTTCTAGTTAGATGTAATCATAGCAGATCTAGATGGCGGTACAATTAAAATTCCTGAATGTATTCACCTCTCCCAGCTTCCAGAACCACTGCTTCAGCAGACGCAAACTTCTCTATCTCTAGTAAGTATAATTCAATGATGTAAACATTCACACACATTCACCCACCCACATAGTTTGAAGATAGCTGACAGCTTTGTTTAGGATGACCACAGCCCACTTGAGTAGAAGGGACTCTGAAGTGCATCTACAGGACTATGCAGAGGATCTTGCAAAGCATCTGTGGAACAAAATTGCTCAGATTTGCTCTCAATTAAATGCCAGCTTTAGTTCAGTTCCTATGGAGGTGTATAGGTATAGTCCTGCCAAGGAGTTGAACTTGTTACATCTGGAGAAGCAGATAGCGTTCGTTCTCATGACTCTGAGCTCAGCCACTGCCTATTAGAACCATGCCCCTCCTGATTGGTGAAGACTACTGGGAAGTGACTTACGATTAGGTTTTAGCAATGGTAAATTCTTCTTTGTGAGAAGTAGTGGTTCCTCTGTCCCTCCTCAAGAAGCCATTACTGGACCCAACCATACTGGACAATTTTTGTCCGTATCCAATCTTCCCCTTTTAAACAAGGTTGTTGGAAAGATGATTGTACAACAACTTCAGAGGACCTTGGATGAAGTGGATTATCTGGTATGGGACTGAACTATGATGGTCACACTTTTAGATGACTTCTGGCAGGTGAAAGATTTGGCTACTGCATCAATCCTTATTCTATTTGAACTGTTAGTACCCTTCAATACCATCAATCATGGTATCCTTTTGGACCAGCTCTAGGAGCTTGAGGTCGACAGCACTGTATTGTACTAGTTCTCTTCCTTCTTTTGGGGCCAGACAGTGTTGATCAGGAGCATGAGCTCCCACCCTCTACCACTATTATGTGGGATGCAGCAGCGTTCAGTACTATTTCCACTCCTGTTTAACATCTACACTATAGGCACTGTGGGCAATCATCTGTGGCCATAGGATAAGATATCAGTATACTGAAGATAACCTAATTATACATCTTTGCCCTGGCAAATTAAGCAAATGTCTTATTGTGGTACTTGGAGACTGAGACAGTTGGATGAAAAATAAGAGACTTCAACTCAACCTTGTCAAGATTGAGCAATCTGGAAATTTACCATCTTTAATTCTGGATGTGGTTGCACTGTCTCAGACAGATCCAGTGCACAATCTTGAGGCCCTTCTAGACTCATAACTCCTCTTTGAAGAGCAGGTGGCAATCATAGCTAGAAGAGTCTTTGCATAACTTTGGGTTGTATGTCAGTTGTGCCCATAACTGGACCGGAAGGCCCTAGACTCAGTCACTCATGCCTGTTCACCTCCTGTATGGATTATTGTAATGTGCTCTACATGGTGACGTGGTGGCTCAGTGGCTAAGATGCTGAACTTGTTGATCAAAAGGTCATAGTTCAGCGGTTCGAATCCCTAGTGCCACGTAATGGGGTGAGCTCCCATTACTTGTCCCAGCTTTTGCCAACCTAGCAGTGGTGGTGCCCTTGAAGGATAACTGGAAGCTTCACCTGGTGCAAAATGTAGGGCATGGACCATTAAGTGTGCATCTAGATCATTGCATGTTATACCTTTGCTCTACAAGCTACATTAGCTACCAATTTGGTTCTTAGTTCAAGGTACTGGTGATGATCTATAAAGCCTTACAGGGCATGGGGCTAGGGTATTTGAGGAACCACCATACCCCAATTATCTGATGAGACCCAAAAGATGAGCTTTTTCTGGTCTAGAGCCCATCATTTGGAATATCATCTGCCCTAAGGCAAAGTTGGTCCCAATCTTGCTGCCTTATAGAAAAACCTAATGACATAGCTTTGCCATCTAGCCTAGGTAGTTGGTGACATTGGTGCAGAGTCTGTTAAGTGATTGTACTATTAAGAAAATGAATGGTGCTGTCTCACTGATTATGTTTTTATGGTTTTAATAATTTTATAGCTTTTATTGGTTTTAATGATTTTCACAATTATTTTTTATTGTTGTTTTGGATTATTAACTTTGTAAGTTGTTCAGAATCACAGCAGTGAGATGGGTAGCTATATAAATTTAAGAAATAAGTAAAAATAACCAGTACACCCATATACCAGCTTACACTTTACCATTTTTTAGCATTCACTCAACATATATGACTTTTATTGGTTTTATTATTTGGCACCAACATTTATAGTATATAGTTCCAATCTGAACTGACATATAACTCTAATTCTCTTAATCAGTAAGATCTTCTAGCGTTCCCTCATCTTAGTTTCATACCAACTTTTGTTGTTTTTATATTTAACTAGAGAAGCTATGACCTGTTGGGCTATCCTTTGAGAGAAGGATAATGTAGTCTTATGTGACCAGAATAAACATTAAATTTTCCCACTGGATTCTTGTTCTCTCCCCCTCCTTGCCACTTCTCGGTGACATTTGATGTCATTTCTTGATCATGATGCTTTCCCCTCCCCCCTTTCTACATTGCACAATTAGGCTGACCATATTCTTGCTGGACATGCCCATTATCAGTATCTACATCATGTTGATGGCAGGGATACTGCAATGACTAGAGAATTGAGAATACATTGGTCAGAATATGGTGGTAATTTCAATGCCACAAGAATAACATGTCCTGGATTTTTTATGCATTCTTTAAGATTTGAAGTACCTTGATTGTAAAATTTTTGTGGTATAATGCACCAGGAATAGGAGCGACTTCTGACTTCATGCCAGTTTCCCCGTTGTCTTTGCCTATGGGAATCTGTCAGGAAGCATCAGAAATCATAATCATGCAACTGCAGAGCTGTTGCAACAACCACAACTTAGCAAGTGTGGTAGCAAAACTGGTGTGAACATCATGGAAATTTCCATTTGAAAGAAGTAATGGTTAATAAAGAAGTAATAAAGATATTTTATGCATTCTTTAAGTTAGGACATTTCAGATACTTTGATTCAAAAATTGTTCTGATATAATGCATTATTTGGAGGGTACAAACAAAGAAACAGAGTTCTAATGGTTCTAATGGTATATGGTAAGATGAGCCGAGATGGTGCAGTGGCGCCAGTGGTTAAAGTGCAGTACTGCAGCTACTTCAGCTGACTGCTAGTTCAGCGGATCAAATCTCACTGTCTCAGGATTGACTCAGCCTTTCATCCTTCCGAGGTGGGTAAAATGAGGACCAGATTGTTCGGGGCAATATGCTATTTAGTATACTTTCTTTGGTGTAAGCCGTCCAGAGTCCTTGGAGAGTGGGTGGCATAGAAATATGACTAATAAATAAATAAATATATAGATTCCATTGATTCTCTAGTTCATCAGTTTTCATTCATTTTCAAATCCATTTTAACTGCTCCTTGCTTTCATTGATTATATTATTATTATTATTATTAGGTTTTTATCCTACATTTACACACATATCCATGCACTTATAGTCAACTCAAGACAGTGAAAATACCTAATTTTCCTGACTCCTATATTATTTGCATCTATCTTCTTTTGTACATGTGCATGATATAATACCTTCTTCCACCTCATTTTTTCAGCAATTTTTCTATAATATGTCTTTTTCCTATCTATAGTCTCTTTCATATCATCATTCCACCAAGCATCCTTTCTGGTAATACCTGTTAGCATAATTTCACATAATTGTGCCATTTTTAAACATAATTCTTTTCACTCTAAGTAGCTTCAACAACTTTTTTTGCTTTCTATTCATTCCTGTAGGAGATTAAACTACTTTCTAATTATCTACTAATTATTACATTTTATGTTTAATTTTGTTTTTTCTTTAAAAAAACATTGTTGGCTATTAGGACCATATTCTTTATTCCTTCCTTTCTTCCTTGCTCTTCATGATCTTTTCATTCTTCTTTTGATTCACTTTAGCAGAAAAAAGCATTAGACATAAATTAATTAAAAATGCATTTAATTGTTGCAATGAAAAGAAATTGGACTAACACAGACCAATCATAATTAACATTATGATTATGTTATGTTTTCTGAGAAGGTTTACAGTAAAGGGATCCTCTTTTGTATAATGTTGATTATTCAATCTGTTTGAGTTTTCCCCTTTCAAGTTTAAAATCACCGTTAACTGCTTTGAGTTATGAATATTTCCTAGCTGACTTAATATTTGTTTCTTTGTATAAGGATACAAGAATGCAAACATTTGTTAAATTTTAATATGAAATTTAAATGTGGTACAATTTACATTTAAAATATAAAAAATATTTTAAAAACAAATCGAAACCACTTGCTTTTAAATTTTGTTCTTGAAATTGTAGGTTTTATATCCAGATTTGGCAACAGCAGATTATGCATTTCCTCCCCCTCGAACCGCTCTGTCACATTCCAAAATGTTGGTAAGACACAATGTTCCCAATGCTGAAATAAACAGGAAAATATAATGTATTTCCATTTCTGTATTTTTCCCAAATATTTTTTACTTTATGCCATTAAAGATGCTGATCTAAGAATTCTTGCTGGAGCTGATAAGAAAGGGTTAATTCTACTTCCAGCTAGAAAACAAACCAAAATTTTGCACTCAATTGTGAGTTGTAAATTGAGGACTACCAGTCTCTGTCCTATCTTTTAATTATAATTTGAAACATTACAGCAGTATCCCATTTGTGATCCCTGAATTAAATTTACTTTCCACAGTTAGTATCAATGCAGAGTTTATGGGAAAATGCAATATTGGTGAAAATTGAAACTGAACTGAGGTATATCAAATGTACTGATGCCAGTGTCCTTAAAGGTGAGGTTTATACCTGAATAATTGAAGTTCTTGCAACTCAATTATGGGGGAATATAAGCAAGCTGTTCACATGGGATTTTTAATTTTAATATTATATTGTGATATTTAACCCTTTCAGAATTTTAATGACTAGATTTGGGGAGCAGTGGATGCATTTGGAAACTTGAAAGCATGTTATATATTTTTAAAAATGGCTGCCATGGAGGTCATATCTAGTCATAAAATATCCATTCATAAAGGTATACTGGTGAAATTTCTCCCAATCATTCTGCTAGATTCCAGGAGAATCTGTTCCATCACCGTTGTTTCTTTTGCTATACATGCAACTTCCAAGCAAATAATGGCTGCAGCCACTTGCCATTTTTATTGTTTAAGAATGTTTTCTTGGTCTCTGTGGAACCCATTTAGCTTTCTATTTTGTAATTTGAAAAAAACTAAAACAGAGTAATCTCTGGTGAGGCTTGAAACCTGTATGGTGTCAAGAAAGATGTTGTCAATCCATTTGGGTCTCAGGCTACTGATGAATTAGTTGGGAAGGAACACTTTATTTGTGTATTATAACAGTTTGATGTCTTTCTTAGGATAAAGAGGTGCGAGGAGTCTTTCTTAGATTATTTGCACAACTTTTCCAAGGATATAGATCTTGTCTTCAGCTAATCAGGATTCATTCAGAACCTGTGATAAACTTTCATAAGGTAACAATAAATTTGAAGCTAATAGCTTATAAATAATATTGCATTTTTAGAAGGTGAAAATAAACAAAATACTATTAGTTCAATGTTCCTTTATCTAGTCTGAAATTTAGAAGTTTCATAAAAACTTGTAAAATGTACAACTTTTTCCTACTTTTTCCCATGCTGTTTTAAAAGCTAAGATTAGGTGCCAATAATGTACTTGTACATGTAATTGTATCTCTTTCATTTTTGCGTAAATGGAACTTCTGAATATGTTAGCTGCAAATCCAACTAACAGTGTTTTACTAAGAACTTGTAGAATATTTCTCCTTTCTACCAAAAATAATATATCTAATTGATATATCTAGGATAAAAATCTGAAATGGAACCTAGGGGAAACAATAATTCCAAAATGTAATTCTTACATTTAATTTCCATTTAACAAAAAAAGCTGTTTCCCCATATTTTCTTTTTTTGCCTTTGAGTTGGTGTTGTCTCCTGATAACTACTTGGGCTAGTCTTTGCAGTTTTGCTGACAAAATTTCAGAAGTGGGTTGCTATTGCCTATTCACTTTTTACTAGGGATCTGAATACAGATACATTAATACAGGGACATGATATGTTTTACTGCACTTGTTTAAATCTTGTTATTCAGTACCTTGAGCAACAGGTATACAATCCATATCTTTAATGAGGCAGAACCATAGGTATATTAAATAGTATAATTCAGCAGTAGATCTGGTTTACACTCTAGGACTGGGTGAACACTTCCTGTGAGTGCTGACTGTACTTCTGATCAGGGCAACTAACAATATCATCATTATCATTACTCGTAAGAATGCTGTGATTATATGCTATGATTTATAGTAACTGGGATGTTCTATATAGCATTTTATGTTGCATCAGTTTGCAAAAAAACAATTTACCCTTGTGACAATGCTTGTATATTTATTACTTGTTTTCCCAAGTTGGACAGGGATGTACCCAGTACAATAGGCCCAGAGTCTTTATTTATCATTTGGATACATGCCTGAATAGTTGAAGCTGCTACACCATCAGATTATATGCAAGTTGTCATTAGGGAGAGGAAAGAAGGAATCTGAGATTCAAATTAACTGTTTCTTGCAACTAATAATGGTCTGTTTGACTCTTAGTATCACCTGATGCTAAAATTCTTGAAGTTAATGCTGATAGAATTGTGTTTTGTTACTTACTCCCAAAGTAATTTCAAGTCCTGCTTTGATACTTCATTCTGAAATTGGTACAGTTCAGAGCCACATTCCATAAATCTAGTCTTCTAGCTTGTCTCCAAACATGACACATTGCTTGTATGTTTGCCAAGATCCTGTAGGACCCAGCCAGATGCATCTTTAATGGCTGAGACAATCTGAATTGCCAAACTGCCCATTATGGTGGCAGGTAGTTAGTATTATCTCTCCTTTCAAAAGGATCTTCTGATTGACTGAAAATAAGATAAATTTCTCACATAGTGGAATTTTTCCTATCCAGCACAAGAAATTAAGATTGCCTCTAAAGCTCTTTCCACTTTGTACTCAATTTTTCCATTGATATTTTTTATATTATCTGGCAAATTGTTTCTGCATATAGCTCTCCTATTAATTGCTATATTTTTTCTCAGCTCCTAAGTCAGAAATTTGAGGCTCCTGTATAAGTGTTGTGTGTCTGATTCCAAATTTATCTCTATTATAGAGTCTGTGTTATTCTTCCAGCTAACGACAAAGCCCAAATCTATGGCAATTGCCTTTTAATAATAACTTTAAAAATAGCTATTATTTCCTGTATCTGAGCCAATAAGTTATTTGTATTTCATGTAGATTCCCCTTTATCTTGTTTGCTTTGAAACAGTGGTTCTAATCATAAGTATAGTTTGGACACTATCAATTGGCACACCTATCATCTCCATTGATTTTTTTTATGATCTTAGTGACATTCATCATGTACTGTTAGGTTTTCAAGCTTGTGTCATTTCATTGAGTAGTTCTCTGTCTAATACTGCCATAGATCACCTGCTAAACTTACTGCATGTGAGCACTGAGACCATAAAGAAAAATAGCAAGTTATCTGTAATTGCAGTTGGCTTACCAAGTTTTTTCTCCAGTTCTCAGTATTGTGGCCTATTTTTCACAAATTGCTATTTCAATATGATTAGGATTCTTGGTATGATCTTGCAGGATCCAGTGTCCAGCCAAAATTCTCAGTTTTTGCAAGTTCTGTAAAGGTGGTTTGTACTAATGCAAACATACAGTATGTTTGAATGCAAAGATGAGCGCACAAAGAACCATGGTTAGCAACCTGCTGAGATGGTTAAAAATATTGTGCCTCCTAG
The DNA here is from genome assembly GCA_012654045.1 of Ptyas mucosa. Classification (NCBI taxonomy): domain Eukaryota; kingdom Metazoa; phylum Chordata; class Lepidosauria; order Squamata; family Colubridae; genus Ptyas; species Ptyas mucosa. The sequence goes on along the minus strand of WNWU01000001.1, from coordinate 12,582,567 downwards.
CAGAGATTAGGAATGAATAATATGCTTCATGTTAGATGTTAATTCATGATCCAATGAATAGTTTTGTAAAATGAACCAGATGGCTCCAGCAAGTGAGCCAAAATGCATTCCATAAAGAGGAATAAACAAAAACGAAGAAATATCTGACCATGGGGGGAAACTCTTTCTGACCTCAACTGGATTGTGAACATGAAACAAAACTCATCCACCAAGTTGTTTTTCCAATCGAAAATTTTCTTGGCTGTTTAGCAGCAATCTTCCCCCACCCTTTGTTCCTTCTTCATTTGTCTCATCACATGTTCTGATGCCCTAGAGGAAGGTAAAGGGGTGTGTGTGTGTGTGGAGATGCCATGTGTTAGGCGAGCTAAGCACATTGGCTTGTATCTCAAGAGACAGAAATCCAGATTTGAATTGATAGGGTAAATAAAGTTATCTGATCTAGTTTTTATATCATTTTTATGTTTTTAATGATCACCCAGCTGTTAAATAGATTCTATATATAGCCATTTTACATCTTACCTTGCATAATTTAAGTTTATTGAGAGAAAGCAGATTTCTGAATACATTCCAAGCATATTTGGAATGCACATTTGTATGCATTCACGGAAAATTTTATGTTTTTACAGCAACCTTGATGTTATGGTAATTCATGGTTTGGTTTTATTAAAAGCATTAAACACATTGTTCTTTTGTGAATTTTACATTCTAGTTTAACCATCCTGTGTTTCTGGTAAAGTCTTAGTTACAGTTTATTTTTATTTGCAGGCAGCTTTCTTAAGCCAACGGGGCTTAATTGAGAATGATTTCCTTACCAAAATTCTGAATGGAATGGCATTTGCAGGTTTTGTGTCAGAGAGAGGTCCTCCATATAGATCCTGCGATCTCTTTGATGAGGTAGAATACATACATATATTTTAAAAGTTAATTGTGAAACTTGAGAGAAAATATTTAATTTCTTTGAAGTTTTTTTGCTTTATTTTAGTTTTTGGCCGCATTACTCTTGTAAAATATATTGGAGTGAATTAGCTTAAAACGGTAATTATGGGCATGTATTCATTTTTGTTTTCAAAATATTTGGTTGAATATTTTTTAAACATTAATTTTCCTAAGAAAGATATCAGGGGGAATTGTCACTGGTAAGATAAATATATGCAAATAGTTTGCAATATTTGTCATAATAAAAATTTTGTTGACCATTTTAAAAATTAAAAACTGATAATATTATTTTATTATTTTTAGGCTTTTTTTTTCTTTTTTACAAACTTTCAATAAAGTATGAGAATTTGTTAGGAGAGCAAACTTGGGAAATTTAACCAAGTGTTGTGAAAAGAGGGACCATTAAATATTTAAAATATTTCTTTTACTATTAGTATTCATTATATGTATTTCTGAATATTTAATTTGGTACATCCAAAATGTCAAGTTTATTATTATTTGAATTATTAACAATTATAGAACATGCATGCAAAATAGAAATGGGAATGAATTATTAAAAATGGTATGTAAATATTTTAGTGGCTATGTAAAAATACTATCTAAAAGCTGTTTTTATCACCAAAAATATGCTTTATTTTTAAAGCTGGTAGCATTTGAAGTAGAGCGAATTAAATCTGAGGAGAGCAATTCATTAAAAGTGTTAAAACATATCCGAGAACTTGCAGAGCAGCTATTGAAAAATGTAAGTACAGTGTATTTTTATGATATAATTCTTTAATATTTCATTGTAAATAATTGTAAGTTGAAGATGCACAAAATTGCTTGCAGTTATATAAATCAATTACGAAGTTAAAAGTATAATTCTTAAGTAAGCAATGGTCTTTTTTAATTATTGCATTTGGTTAAAAAAAAATCTATTTGATATGCAATAGATCCATGGGTTATGAAACCTTAAGGCCAAGTCATAAGTCAGAAAGAGGAATTATTATTCCTGCAGTGGATTATTATTCCTGCAGTGCGAGCTGCACTGGCTCCCAGTGGTCTTCCGGGTGCGCTTCAAGGTGCTGGTTACCACCTTTAAAGCGCTCCATGGCATAGGGCCCAGTTATCTACGAGACCGCCTTCTGCCACTGACAACCTCCCATCGACCCGTGCGCTCCCACAGAGAGGGTCTCCTCGGGGTGCCATCAGCCAAGCAATGTAGGCTGGTGACCCCCAGGGGGAGGGCCTTCTCTGTGGGAGCTCCTACCCTCTGGAATCAGCTTCCCCCTGAGATAAGAAAAATCCATGACCTCTGTGCCTTCCGCCGGGCCCTTAAAACATTTTTCTTCCAACAAGCCGGGCTGGCCTAAGCGAAGCCTTTTAAATGATTTTAAAGTGGGGTGTTTTTAAATTTCTGGGCCAAATTTAGATATTCTTTTTAATTGGTTTTTAATTGTTTATATTATGTGTTTCTTACTTGGCTGTACACCGCCCTGAGTCCCCAGGGAGAAGGGCGGTATAGAAATCTAAAAATAAATAAATAAAATAAATAAATAAATTATTTTCTTCATTAATTGTTTTCTTCTCTTATAGTTACAGTATGTAAAACACTCAGAGTAATTTGGGAGTTGGGCAGCCTTCTAAATTGAATAAAAAAACTTTTCATGTCTGTTGAAAGTAACTTAGATCTTCACTCCATCTGTCCTTTTTCAGCCTGCAGCAGTACTATTTCTTATTATAATAAGACTGACATTTTATTTTGTTGTTACCTATCACTGTATAATATTGATGTACTGCAATTACGCTATTCCATTTTATGATTTAATTTTGGCCATCAATAAAAGATGTTTTATTGGAAAGTCTGCAGAGAATATTTAAAATATAAGATAAGAGAAAGTGGTTAAATATCTTGTCAATTATTAAACTGTTTGATTTCCATACAAAATAATTAATTTTTGCCTTTATTTCAAGACAAGTGTGGTATTATCCTTCAATGTATTAATTATTAATAAAGAATCATTAATGGCACTTTATTAATAAATCTTTTGGCAAGCAAATTGTTTAAATAAATAAATATGTTACAGCCCTGAATACAAATACTCTTTATTTAATGTCTGCAGGAGAATCCAAATCCTCATATGACATTCCAAAAAGTTCCACGACCTACAGAAGGATCTCATCTACGTGTTCATGTACTTCCTTTCCCCAGGATTAATGAAAGTCAGGTTCAGGATTTAATTCAGGAAAATTTGATTAAAAACCAAAGCGCACCATCTGCTTCTCGCATTGAAAGGAAATGTGTGGTTCCTGCTGGCCCACCTGTTGGTATGAGAGTTATCCTTATGTTTTATTCAGTTGAGTCAACAGTTGAGAAATGTTTTGAAACCTACAATTAATCCCCCTGACTTTTCCAAGACCATTCAAGACCTTGGTAACATTCTGAGAAATATAAAAGGTGGTGCCAATGTTTGTTATTCTTTTTTAATGGCGTTTGAGAATAGGAATTATAGGCCTCCAGATCAATGACAACCATTCTCAACCTTAAAAGTCCTAAAAATGATCCTAATTGCCATAGGAAGAAATCTTTGAGACATTATTGGGAGGTTTGGAGATAGGATGGTAGTGGTTTAGAAATATGTAGAAATCCTACTTTTTCAGAAGCATCCATTTCTAGAAATGCTCTGGACCAGCTGGAATAACCAGATTACTGTGGTCTAGAGGAGAAACAGGATGTTTTTGAATTGGTAGATTTTACATAAATTTCTTTATCTTCTATAACCTCCCATTCTAATCGGAGAACCCCAAACTGCAAGCAAAGGATTAAAACTTTACCAGAAACTAGATTTTACTTTTCTATTCTTCATTTGGAACAAAAAGAAAAACAAAAATGTCAAACAAATCTCATCATCAAAGTTAAAAAATCCTGCTTCTAAATTTCAGTGGCAGACTTTTGATTCTGGTACATCATGTTTTTCTTAGATTCCCCCCCCTCCCCTTCCCCATGTACGTCTGTATTATTAATTAAATTTCTATGCTTCCTGTCTTACTGATACAGTATCTCTGGGTGGCTCACAATATAATAAAAAGTAGAAAATGTTAGAAAACAATTAAAATTAGAAATATTGAACAGAAAAGCTAAAAGCCAAGATGATGGGTGGCCTAGGGGTGAGGATCTTCTCTATCCAGTCAGCTACTTCCAACATAGCAGGCCCTTGTTGGAGCCCCAGGTCAAGTGACAGGAACAGATTCTTCCAGGAGGCTGGGAGTGTGTGGGCAGACCTCATCTCCCATTACAGAATATTCCAGAGGACGGGAGCCACAGCAGAAAAAGGCTGTTCTCCTGGATCCTGCCAACTGAAATCCTTTGGTTGATGGGATCCGAAGTAGGCCCTGTCTGCTGAATGAGTGGGGTGGGCTAGTTCCATCCCAATGAGAAGGTGAGACTGGATGAGATGGTTCTTCAGAAACAAATATAGATGCTTGGACTCCATACTAATAGTGTGTATTTGATTTTTATAAAATGCTACAAAGTATCTATTTCTATTTCCCATTTAACTAGGACCTTGAAAACTGTTTGATATGTATAATCATATCAATTCCCAAGTTTAGGATTTAATATATTAATACATAATATATTTGGGTTCTTCCTTATATATTGTGATGAGACACAAGGTAACAATTGTGATGAGCTTCCTGAATTTTTGCCAAGAAAATATTGCTCCAAGATGCAAACTGCCCTACAAATATGCCCTACAAAGAGCCTTCAAATATTAAGAAGCAGGCAACTCGAATGTGACATTCCCACAGAGAAACTTTTTTATTAGTGCCAATAATATTCAGCATACATTAATTTGTCCTTATCCCTTTTAATATTGCTTTTTGAAATTAGAGGTATCCTATACAGGTAGTCCTTGACTTCTGACCACAATTGAGCCCAACATTTTGTTGTTAAGTGAGACAGTTGTTAAATGAGTTTTGACTCATTTTACAATCTTTCCTGCCACAGTTGTTAAGTGAATCACTGCAGTTGTTAAGTTAGTAACACAGTTGTTAAATGAATCTGGCTTCCCCGTTGACTTGGCTTGTCAGAAGGTCGCAAAAGGGGATCACATGACCCCGGGGCACTGCAAACATCATAAATATGAGTCAGTTGCCAAGTGTTTTGATTACATGACCATGTGGATGCTACAGTGATCATAAGTGTAAAAAATGGTCCTAAGTAACTTTTTTTTTATGCTGTTGTAACTTTGAACAGTCACTAAATAAATGGTTGTATTATATTCCTCTTCTCTTGTTCCGGAAAGTAATGGACTAATGCAAATTTTTATGCTCCCAAAATTTATTTGGAATTTGTAATGAAATTTTAAAAATTTAGAAATTTTGTAATGCATATATTTTAGACCCTGAAATCATATTTCTTACCAATTTACAGATTTTCTTTATAAGAGACAGTCTGAAATCCTGCTAATATAATAATGTATACATCCATATACAGTATGATTATATATTAAGAATTAGTACTGGAAAAATCTTTGTATCTGTCCTTGTGTGCTTCTAATAAGAACACATGTACAAAATAAAACCTTGGTATGTAGAAACCATCTTAGGAATGTTTCTATTATAATAACCTTTTAGTGATGGTAGTTTTAAAATAAATGGCCTCACATATGTTTCTATTTCTTTCTCTTTTTTTAGTTTCCATAGTAGAAAAGTCAAGCACAGTTTTCAACAGTGCACAAAGACTGGAAGTTGTTAGAAATTGCATCTCTTCTATATTTGAAAATAAACTTTTGGAGACTGAAAAGGTAATAGGATTTATTAAATAGTTTGAGGGGCTTTTCCAAGTTGCTAAAATATTCCATACATGTTAAGAGATGAGCTCTTTCTAGTCCTTTCAAACTTAACTGTACTTTTATAAGTCTGTTACCCTTTTCAGTTCGTACTGCAAGTATTTGAGATAAAAGAAATGTACTGTCTGTGAAGAAATAAGCAAAATTATTTGGCATCGCAGTCTCATCTCCACTTCTTTTTCTACCCCTTCTACTGAACAATTTTATTTAGTTATTAGTTCTTTAATAATGAGAGATATGTTCCCAGCTTTGTATTTTTCTCTTAAATGAAATGCAAGCTCCTCGCCCAACCTTGAATGCTTCATTTTCTACTTGAAGAGCATTTGAGGACCAAACTAATTTACCTCATAGATTGTTTTTTTAAAGGCAACTTTTTTAAGGGTTTTCTTTTAAAATTTTGCTGATGTTATGGCTAATTGTACAACGTATTTGCCCTTTCATAACAATCCTCAAAACATATGGAAAAAAACTTGTGGTTTCCAATCCTTACTTTTGTGAATCTGATATATTCTTTGTGCTTAGGGCATAACTAAGACCTTGCTTGATAATTGCTTGATTAATTCTACACCGTCTGCTTTATTATTTAGTCATGTTTAATTATGAAATAAACTATCCAGACATGAAAATCAGAATTCAGTAAGTAGTTTAATAGGGACAATTCATATAAAGATTGCTGGTGGAGCTTATTCTGTAATACTACAGAATGTTAGCATAGAAACATAATTTAAAGTTAGGATTCTTTTAACTTCTTACTTTTGCTAGCATTCTTGTCTTTAGACCTTGCCTGCTGCACTGAGAGCCCTCAAAGGAAAAGCAGCTCGCCAATGTTTGACGCAGGAACTAAGCCTCCACGTTCAGCAAAATCGTGCAATTCTGGATCATCAGCAGTTTGATTACATAATACGAATGATGAACTGTACTTTGCAGGTACATGCATTTAGCTTATTTTGGTTTCTTTGTGGTACTTCTAGCTTGCCCTGTGTATTTTGCTATATCTAAACTATAAATTATATGTAAAATATAAGATTTTTCTTGGAGTTCATTGTTCTTTTTCTTCTGCTGTTTTGCTCCTTTATTTGCTTTTGGGTGTTTTGGGGACAATTATTATAAAACTGTTCCTTCTATCACCAGAGGATCTGTGTACCTTTTTAAGGAGGCATTTGCCTTACACTCACAATTTTCCTTAAGAAATGCAGTTGTCACATTTCATGTTTTGGTAGCAGTTAAGCACCTAATACAAGAGTGCTTGCCTAGTTGTTACCATCTTTCCATCTTTCTTTCATTCACCTGCATCTTTTTCTCTCGTGCTCATTTGCAATTATTAGTCTGCCTTTACTTGATTAAAGTAATAGCCTTTTCTTTCTCTTAAGGCCACAGAATTCATGAAAAGAACACTGTCAGACCTTTGGAAGCATGGAAGCAATGAAGATACTGGAGTGGCAAAGGCCCAGGCCTATTGCTATTCCAGTATTGTATTGCTCGTACATCTATAAAGGCAGCCTTCAATTGATTAAGGATCTATTCTTATATGTCCAAGAATTTTTCCCAATGATTTGGGTTTAATGCAACATTCACAGTTTGGCTAGCACAGGAACTGTAAATTCCTGGAAAATCACTGGAATGGTTTGGGAACCTACTGTACTGTGGGAATGAAGATCATCGCTCTCTTCTGCTTTTTAGAGTGATGATTGTTGTTATTTGTAATTAGTGATTGAAGACACGTCCTACCTCATCACCATCTGTAAAATAACTATTCAGATAATTGTTTGAATTGTTTTAGGATCTGAACACTTCTGTTTATCCAAGAGAAGAAAACATTTTATGGGAGAGCTAAAACTCTAGCATGGTATTAAGGAAAAAACATTTAGTTGAAATGAATCATTTTAATAATTTGTGTTTATGACATATGTGTATTATTTTTTCCTATAAGAAAGATTTCTGACTTCAATTATTTTTTCCAAGGTACTTTATCACTGTGTAATTTTCTGAAACTCACAATTATTGTTTTCTTTCACAATTGTTTATTATTTAAATTGAGAATAATTATTGGATACAATAAAGAAATCTAATAGGCAGCTTTATGAAAATCACAACAGAATTTTAAAAACTTCTGTATTTGAAAATACAGTCAAGAAATTGAAAAATCCATATAAACTTTAGTATCAATATCATACTTTTTCCTCTTTTGAAATTAATTTTTAAAAATGAACCTACCTATGTTGGAAATTATATAAGAAATGGAGGTCAGTAAAAATTTATTTTGAAATAAAGTCAGTGTTTCAAACAGATTAACAAAATCTATACAAGATAAGGATCTGAACAAGTACAATTCAGTTTTCCTTAATAAAAATACTGGGATTCTTCAAATTTAAAGTGCTTAAAAGCACTGTAAAGCAGAGAAGTAAATATTTGAGCTACTTTTAAATGCTGCAAAGATTATGTCTTCAGATTCTAAAATGTTTGTGCTTAGTAAACAAATTATGTGATAATTCAATGCCTATTATCTCTTTGGACCACTTTGAACTAAAGTGAACCCCTTGGTTTCACTTGGACCAGGTACTGCAAAAATGAAAGGGAGGCTGCTGCTATATAAGACTTTCCAGACTATTAGTTTTCTGTTTGTAACCATTACTTGTTTTCCATATCTTCTGTATTTTTTTCTGATATCTTCTGTATTCTTTAAGGAGCAAAAGATGAAAACTGCACAAAAAACGTTATGGTTGATAGTAATTGGTAGCAATAGAACTTTTACTAGTACATAGTATATAGAGAGGTATAATCTATGTAAGTGACATTAAAATTGATTTCTTATGAGGAACAAAAATAGGATGGGTAGGATTGCAAATATTCCCAAAGTCTCAAAGAAGCTGACTTTTTAGTATACTTGATTCTTTTATATTTTTGCTATATTTCAGTCCCAAAAGTAACTTGCAAAGTTATATTAAATTCAGGGCCAGACTTACGTTTTTAAACAAAAATCTGATCTCAAATAAGGATAGAAGTCATTAATCAGTGTCTACAAATGATTGCATTTAGCAATAGCACTTAGTCTTATATACTGCTTCAAAGTGCCTTACAGCCTTCTCTAAGCAGTTTACAGAATCAGCATATTGCCCCCAACAATCTGGGTCCTCCAGCAGCCTATCTGCCGGGAAACATCCAGAGGCCGTTGGTATTGTCTTATTGAACAATCAATGAGTTACTTATTTTCAATATCCAGTATTATTATACCACAATTAAAGCTCCATTTTGGCAATAGCAAAATAATAGCGTTCAATACACAATATTATGAGTCACCTAATGATAAAACGTTAAAATGCAGTCAGTACATTTATGAGCCTTCATTTACCTTTATTTATGCCAATACAGTAAAAAGATAATGAGCATGGGAATTGAGCATATCTCTGTCTAATAAACTATGATTCACAGCTCCCTGAAAATCAATCTTTGTAAAAAAGAATGTTTGAACTATAAAAATTAATGTGCCGTAACAGGATTCACATGAAAGAGAATATAATAGTACATAAACCAGTAACCTATAAATGTGAAGAACTTAGGTAGATTTAGTATATATTAAGTATATATGCGAACTACAGATGACTTTAATGCAAAAATGCATTTTAAGCTAAAGAGCAAGCCAAATAAAACTGGCAATAGTATGGAATTGCTGTTTTTTCCCATCATATAATTGTAAACTGCAATCAAAGTATTATCTTTAGACTATCTAGTCTCAAAACCTCTGAGTAGTATAATGAATAGTAACATAAAGGGCAAAATGGTTAAATACTTGAAAAGCAAAATGTCAAAAGTTATCTCTTCTGTTTCTTAAAATTTCTTCCCACAAATTCTTTATTTTTACACAAGGGATATCTTGTGGCACTTTCCCAAACAAATCTCACTGTGATATCCACATTCATTTATCCATTTATTTGTGATCTCATTACTTTTCAAAATTTTTGTAGATTATGTATCAATTATAAGATACATTGCTTTGCAACTCTTCCTATTAAATTTCTGTGGATTATAATTAAAATGTTTCTGTTTCAGATCCACATAACATGATTAATTCCCGCGCTTTAGGTCATGAATAGACAGATTTCAGGCTTACATCATTTATTTTAAATTTAACTAGAATATCATCTAAGATATGTTAAGAAATTATCTTCATTTTCATGTTAATTTTTTGAGTTAACAGCATTGTCTGCTTTTTTTCCTCTGCATTTTATTGCTGAAAACTTTCTATCCTACTTGTGGCAGTTTTATCAGCCCAACAAAATAAAATGTCCACATGTATGAGAGGGGGAAAGTAGAACTGACTATAGAAATGCTGGTTTATTTCTGTGTTTAAATTTAGAAGTTATAGAGCAGTGATGGCTAACCTTTTTGCCATCGCGTGCCAAAAGTGGGGGGAGTGCGGTGGGGTCACACACACGCGTGCCCACATCCATAATTCTATGCACCCTGCCCCCCCATGCTCCCCCCTGCTTTTAACATGCGATGGCATGGTGGGCCCGATAGGCCCGTTTTTCGCTCTCCTCAGGCTCCAGAGCCTTTCTAGGAGCCTGGGGAGGGCAAAAACGGCCTTCCGCACCCCACCCAGAGGCCCTCTGGAGGTCAGAAACAGTGTGTTTCCTGACTTCTGGTGGGCCCAGAAGGCCCGAAAATCAGCTGGCCAGCACACACATGTATGCTAGAGCTGAGCTCGCGTGCCCACCAAGATGGCTCCACGTGCCACCGGTGGCACCCGTGCCATAGGTTCGCCATTACGGTTATAGAGCAATGTTGTTTTGTGCAATGCCAAATTTATGTTTGTTGGATTATTCTTTTCCATTGGGTTTTTTTTTCCACTTTTTGTCGAAACAGTTCACTTGGGATATTGCATTTATCTACATATCTCCTTGAAGGCCAATGACTCAAGTTATTCTTTTTTCCCCATCACATAATTGTAAACTGCAATCTAGTATTATCTTTATTAACTTACTTCAGTCTAAGTAAAGAAGAAAGATTGCCTTTTGGTTCTTTACCTAGTATTAAACAGCATGGGAAATTTTTGACTTCCAACTGAAGGCTGATGGCTGCATGTTAAAGAAAGAAATATCTATGTTTCAGGTCATTTTAGAGGACTGTCCTCTATCAAGTAAGCAAATAAACATCTTAGGCTACTTGAAGGCAGTGAAGGATCCAGGAAAGTGAAGGATAGACTGTCCCAACAAGACAACTTCTAGAGCTTATTCAGGAACTGATGACTCCTGGAGTTCCTTGCCCCAGATTGCTAACAATTTATAGATCTGCCCATTTACCTTGAAAGGTCCTAGTATACTATGTCTGTGAAGCTGTAGGGCAAGCTTCTACTTGTAATACCTACGTACTTTTTTCTTTCTGTAGATGTTGGGAGTAAATTTTAGTTGAGATTCAATCAAATCTAGTTTTATTGAATGCAGCCCATCTAATTGGGAGGGCAGACACAACTAAGAATGTTGTGATCTATTTTAAGCTTTGTCATCTGAATGCTTCTAATGTATTTCCTTCAAGATGCTCAAGGCAGTGTACTGTGGTTCACTTATCTCCCGTTAGTGGTGATAATATTCTTATCAGATAGGCAATAGTAAATGCCTCAGGATTAGAGAGGATTATACGAACACTTTAAAGAAAGAATAATCAATTGTAGCAACCATGGGCTACAGGTTCCTCTTTTTGGCGTCCTTTGTATTTTCTCAAGCCAAAGTTGCAGTTTTCTCATCATCCAAGTCACGTTTTAGTGCCTGTGTAAATTAGTGAATAAAATAAAATTAGAGGGATTTTTCTAAACAAATGAGTTTTTTTTATTTATTTATTTATATTTATATGCCACCCTTCTCCAGAGACTCAGGGCGGCTTACAATGCGTTAAGCAATAGCCTTCATACTTTTGTATATTTTATACAAAGTCAGCTTATTGCCCCCACAAACCGGGTCCTCATTTTACCCACCTTAGAAAGGATGGAAGGCTGAGTCGACCTTGAGCCTGGTGAGAATTGAACTCGCAGTAATTGCAGGCAGCTGGACGTTAAATGCTGCCTTAGTAGAGGCATTAGCCTCCTATGCCACTCAGGCTCCTAGTTTAGATTTGTTTAGATACTAACAGTTGAATTGATTTCATATGGCCATAAATAAGATTTCATTTTATACTTCTTATAAATCAAATTAATAAATGGTCTTGTATTCAATATTTCAAGCAATAAAACTGTTTGAAGAATATATGTGGGAAAAAGATTTGTTGAGCAAAATATTTAATGTGGTTATGCCTCATTTTACCTGAGATGTTTATGTACGTCACGTTACTTTTGCTATCTTCTCTTAGTATATTTTTGTTCTTTGAGTATTAAGTAAGGATTAAAGTTAATGCAATGCTGAAACTGTTCAATTAGAGCAAATCCATCTTTTTCGCACAATATCTCCCATGTATCAAAAGAAAATGAATTACTGAAAAATAGCAAATAAAATGTGAAAATATGAAGGACAGCGTCTCTGGCAGCATAGTTTTTCTTTGTTTCTGTAAGTGGGAAAATAGTAAACATTGTAAAACTGTTTAAAAGTTCTATGCTATTTTGTTGACCATATTAAAAGTTTGATTTGCTTTAAAAAGTAGAAAGCATCTGGAATTAACTATTGTCTGAACAGCTGCAGTCATAATGGTTCCTTTTCTAATGAAGTTATAACAAGACCATGTCTAACAATGGGTTTTCATAGAAATAAAATACAATCAACGCAGCAAAGGAAAAGTAGTTATGCTTTGTAAATCCTTCAAAGAAGGTGCCAAACGAAATGCTTCATAACACATGCAAGAGCATACAGAGATTTTTCTTCACATCATTAAAATCGCAGCTTTTTTTCCTCCAGGCTTATGCAACTGCTTCAGTCCAGCTCCCCTCTGTCTCTGCATCCATGGCTGCTCTAATAATTCAAAGAGAAGTGCTTTGCCGGCACTGCCCTTAAGTGCTCATTAACCATGTCTTGGAAACTGGGGAGAGGTATCAAGTGGTGTGCCACAAAGTTCGTCCTGCATCCTGTATTACTATAATGCTTTTATTGGCAAACGCAGAGAAGAAATAGAGGAAATGCTTATCAGATTTCCAGAAGACACAAAATTAGGCAGTGTAGTTAATCCAATGGAAAATGAGAAAATGATCCCGACAGGTTGGAGAGAGGACTGAAAATAACAGAACAAAAGTTAATCAAGAGAGTTGCAAAATACCCCTCTTTAGGAAATAGAAATCATGTGACTAACATAGGATAGGTCATACCTGGCTTGGTAAGAGTAGTTACGGAAAATGTGCGGAAAATACATTAATGGCTAATATATTAATGGCTAATCTAATAATAATAATATGGCTGCATATTATTATTACACAGTTTTAGTGATCAGCAGAAGTACACTTTCTAAATCATCTAAAGTAACAAAATCCTTGAATTGTCGAGTCCTCAATTTTGAGCACCACATTTTAAGAAAGATTGAAAAGAATCAAGATAAGAAAAGCAACAAGGTTGATCAGGCAACTAATAACTAAGTTTTTTTTAAAGAAGGTTAAAGAACTTAGGGATGTTTAGCTTTGAGACAAGAAGACTGAAAAAAATAAAGCACTGTTCAAGCTCTTACGATGTGTCACAGGAGATCTGCTTTTTATCACTTTAGAAAGATGCACATTGATTAATGGATTTAAATAATAGAAACTTATATTATAGATAATAACTGTCTTCTAGATTGGTAGGTGGGAGAATGCTTGCAGGAAGCAGTGTTTTCAGTGCCTCTTGAGATCTTCCTGTTCTTGTGCCATTAGTCTGCTGAACACCTAATTACTACAGTACTGTCTTATGTCAAGGTATATTTACCCATGTAGTATGTCTGTATTACTATTATCCTTCTCATCTTTTCTACTAGCTTCTCCTTTTAGTATCTTATGATTATATTATTTTGTTGTTTGTATGTACAGCGACAGCTTATGCATCGGAGACAAATTCCTTCTGTGTCCAATCACACTTGGCCAGTGTTCCTGTTCTCTTCTCTTCTCTTCTCTTCTCTTCTCTTCTCTTCTCTTCTCTTCTCTTCTCTTCTCTTCTCTTCTCTTCTAGAAGAAAAATTAGTCAAAGGTGGTGCATTTGGGTATGTTAGCAGAATGTTCACTAAAGATTGGGAAAGGGTTAATACAATTTAAGAAAAGAATGTGGCATGTGGTTTTTGTGCGTGCGTGTAATGTTGCTTACCCTGAAAGGAATTAGCATGATATATTTGTCTGACCCATGAATTCTACTTATCCATAAAGAAAAATGAATATGGCTTGCATCTAAAAGAAATGTGTGTAAATAATAATAAAAAATGTTCCTGAAAAGTAACTTTATTTCCATATTCTATTGTGGCCCCCTCCTTGTACCTCACTATTTCAGAACTTGTTTAAATCAAACCCAGAGAATATTTTGTACACAGCTTATGGCAAAAATGTTTCATTTTCCGCTTAAGTGAAATGTATGTTACATTGCAGCATCCTTTTAAAATGCACTATTAAAAAAAGGTGAAAAGCAGTCTTTTACAACAAGACAAAAAACATTCCTCCATGAAAGAAGATCACATATTTTGTTATATTTGGATCACTGCCAGAGGAAAACAACATAAACATTTTATTCATTTCAGGTCTTTATTCTTTGGGGGAAGTAGGTCTATTTCTGTTTGTTTCTTTCTATGTTTCATTGGTTGTTGTTTTTTTAATATGAAAAAAACCACATGCAACAATGGAGATGTTCTTTTTCTGTGTGCTGGAGGGCAACTGAAGTAGAACTTGAAGACATAACAGAACAGTAGAATAACAACAGTGGAACTGGTAGAGTTCATTCATCTCTAGAAAGACAGAATTGGAGAGATTAAGCTAAGTGTGGGAAAATGGAACAAGTAAAGTTAGATGGACTATAAAAAGAATAATTAGTATAGACTGAGTCAAAAGCAACAGACGAAAGGGAAGGAAGATAAAAGTGTGGAAAAGAGGAAAAATAAACTAATGGTAGGATGAGCTAAATTCAAAGATACATTTCAGAGTAATTATTAAGAGTGATGCATAAAGCCTACATAATTTATTTTGAAAAGAAAAAGTTGTTCTTAATTTTTTTTTAACATTTTCTAAATCAAGCAAAAGTTACCTAATTTGCCATTTTTGCAAGTGATTAAATGCACATGTAAAAGTAACATTTTAGTACAAAAAATTAACAAAATTAAAGCAAAATACAGATTGGCAGAATTGGATATGGTAATATCCAAATAATTTATAATGCAATATAATCTGCTTATTGTTTTTATTATTCCATCACTAGAATTTTCTGAAGCCAGTAACACAATAGTGTTATGCGCGTGGCTGTTTACATATGTTCAAGAAATAAATGTTATGCTTTCAATATATTTTTTTCAAACTTGCTAAATTAAAAGAAAAACTTATTTTATGGTTATAGATTTTTTGTAGACTGTGGAGTGAGACCAAGCTTAAATAAAACCCTCAAATGAAAAAGGATTACTTTAGGTCCGGCCTTTTTTGCCCCAGGTCTGCAACAAACTTGCTTTAGAAGCTTTACATAACTTCACTTTGATTATTTAAAAAAAAAACAAATAGCCATAAATTCTTCTATTTTTACCAGAATTGAATGAACATTAAGACATAATTATCCTGTTTAATTGAATGTATCTGCCAACTCATGGGGAAGCTGCTTTTTAAAAAAAGAATGTTGGAGAATGTTAGTGTTTTAGTTTATTTCTGTTTTCAGTTCCTGGTGATTTGATTAGAAATTTGTAGTTGGAAATTGACACAAATAATAGAGGCATAATCTAGATTCATAATTTGTAAAATATAAAAGAATCAAGGTGGGGTTTAATAAAATACCACAAATGAAAAGGTGATACGTTATTTTTTTCTACTCATTGACATTAGAATTATAGAAGAGACTTTTTGTTGATGGAGCTGATAAAGTGTAATTTTGCGAGACTGTATGAAGACTGCAGTACATTATAAAATACAAGAGCAGTCTGAAAATCACATTCCCATTTTCTCCTTTTGTGGGCATTGTTGTTGTTGTGTATTCCATGATACCACGCTTGTAAAATCATATTGTTCATAAATCTGCTTATAAAGTTCTAATATTTCTGGGTATATTAGTAAAGGCAGAAAAGCAGTCCTTAATGCCTGCCCATAGTACCATGGTCCACAAAAGCAGATATATTCTCTGATGGAGGGGAGTTCTGTCCTCAAAATGTCCAAACCAATTTAGAGGAAGATGCAGAGACTATTGACAGAAGGCGAAATGAGTGAAATTTACCCACCTTAGAACACTAAAAGCGTCCCTGTTTGTTTCCTCCTGTCAGCGCCATCTGTTCATCTGCCCTGCTTCTGCCTCCAAGACAACTGTTTTCTTGTTGCTATCAAAAGAAGACTTCGTATGCATCTTTTTCCCTTTTGTGTGGTTGCAGTACAGCATTATCCTTGAAATATACATATTTATTTCCGTGTGGAATCAAACAGACCAAGTCTTCTTCTCCTCTAAGCCCATAAAGGGGAAGATATCTAAGCATTCAGAATCTGACTGGCAATCTTCTTTGTGGGACCATGGTCATTTTCTTCTCCAGATAGTCTAGTAGGTGGATGACGTTCCCATCAGAGAATTTCAAGGCATAGACTGAGTAGAATCATGCAAAATACAAACTCCATTATTCTATTAATGATCTTCTTGTCTTGTATGGGGAAGGATAAGGCTTTTATGGATTGAAGCTGCTTCCTTCACCTCTCCACACTTGTCCGACAAATTTCAATTCATGGATACTTTTTAGGTATAAGTCTCTTAA
>WNWU01000001.1:12526348-12565938 GCA_012654045.1 Ptyas mucosa | reverse complement strand
GTAAATCAACTTGAAAATAATGGCCTCCATTTGCATGCTTGGCTCAAGTGTGTAAAGCATTTGTATGTTTTCTTCATGAACTAAATATTTTCCTTTAAAAGGTGGGAGTCTGTAAGAAAAGTGCCCTTTGATAAAATATGAAACTTTAGTTCACCATAACACTGAATAGAGCTGAACTGAGCTGTGTATCTTTTAAGTAATAGAATTGTTTCAACAAAGGATCAAACGAAGCATCAATTTACAGATTGTTTTCTGAAGCAACAGAACTCTTCAAATGACAGATGCCGCAAAAGATTCTACCAACCCTATATTGGAGAAGCAAACAGTTCAAACTCAACTAATTTTATTTCCAAAGCTCTGAGTTGTCTAATTTACAGATATTCTTGACTCTCAGAGAAGACAGTGATCATTTGAAAAAATTCAGATACTGTAATTTTTTCTGAGAGCCATTCCCTTAAATCTGTTCATTAGAGATTTGACTCTGAATCTTCGACTCCATTGAAGGAAGAGGATCAGGACTTTTTGCAATTTCCTGATCTGCCATAACCTGGTATTGCTTTCTAAAACAAAGTGAACTATTGGCTAAACTGTCAGATCAGTGAAAAAAAAGGCACAACTTTATGTAAACTGAATGTCAGCATGTCTTCAGTGTCTTTTTTTTTTTTTAATCTTGCAGTCTGGAAGAGTGAAGAAAAATTCTGAAAGCATTTAAGTTGCATGTGATTTTGATAAATTGTAATTAGATTCGAGGTAATAGTAGTCTTTCACATGCTGCCAATTATGTAAACCATAATCTTTGAAAGGATATTTTTTCCCATTCCACTGTTTCTCAAGTTCTGATTTAGTATTTTACTATACTGTTATAAATCATTATCATGTTGAAATGACAGTGCTGGACAGAATATCTTTTTAATTCTTGTAACATTTCCTAGAAATATTTGCAGCTAGCAATCAGCATTTTTTAAAGATTGCTGGGCTGCTTTCACAAGCAGAGTACACAAAGGAAATCTATTGACAATCCAGTGAAATGTTTTAAGCATAATTTCTGTTGTAAGCCTTTGAGTCACTGTTGACTGTGGGGACTAGTCCCTGCAGTTTTTTTGCCAGCATTTTCAGAAGTGGCTTGTCATTGTCTCCTTCTTGGACTGAGAGAGAGTGACTGGCCCAAGGTCACCCAGCTAGCATTGTGCCTCAGGCAAGACTAGGACTCATAGTCTACCAATTTCAAGCCTGATGCCTTAACCAGAACACTAAACTGGCTCTCTTAGAAGCTCTCTAGGAGGACATCAATCAGTTAGTTGTTTAATTAGTTATTAATTTGTTTAACAAAAAATTATCTAATTTCTAAAGAGAATTCCCCCCCCCTTTTTGTTGTTGTTGTTGCAGTACCCCTGTGGTCACCATGACCAGAATTCAGGTGCTTGGCAGCCTGCATTAAGAACCATAGGATGTTACAATCCCCCCCCCCCCGCCATCCACCGATCTCCCCTTCAATTTTTGCCTTTTGGGCCACTTG
This sequence comes from Ptyas mucosa, assembly GCA_012654045.1. Lineage (NCBI taxonomy): Eukaryota > Metazoa > Chordata > Lepidosauria > Squamata > Colubridae > Ptyas > Ptyas mucosa. The sequence continues at coordinate 12,564,422 of WNWU01000001.1, read as the reverse complement.
TTATTCTGCTGTCTCTGCCGGTCCTATTTCCCTTAGACTTTACCCGCTTGTCCCCAGTTGATCTTCACCATCTTTTCCCTCCTGCTGCTGATGAGGCATACGTTGGCAGGCCTTTTGTCAGGCATCTACTGGCTGTGCCACACCTTCTTCCCATGGCCATATGCAGCCTTGTCCAAACTGCATGCAGTCCAAATTACATGCAGAAGTCGGCAGGATATTGCAAGGAGGTACTTGCTTAATAAACCTGTAATTTTCACTTAACGATAGCAATCGGGACTGCCAGGATTGCTGTCATTAAGCTATGCCATCCCTTGATGTCACACATTCTATAAATGGCATAATTTCTATTATGTTTTATGAATATTTAGGAGTAATGGCACTCGTCCTTCCAAATGGTCCAATAAATTGAAGACTCACTAAATGTTGGCATATTGCAGCTATTCTTATATTAACATTTTTATTTGCACTTAGTTTAATTTTTAGTTCTATCATAATCTAGGCAGAAATACTTGCCTGAGCAACAGACCTAAAATATCTACTACACAACTCCTACTAATGTGTTGTGTCTTGAATTCTTTTATGTTTGACCTATATTTATTCATTTTGCCTTGCTAATTTGTTATATGCTATAAAACATTGCCTTATTTAATTAAAAATGTGGGATACGTCTGCAGATTCTCGCATAGCACAGTGAATCGCAGATGGTGTGGTTTAAGATTTGGACAGAGTAGAAGTGAATGAAGTCCTGCTGTGAAATATAAGGCATCTTGGCATCCCAACCATTTCCTTGCAAAAAGATTACAGCCTAAGTGTGCCTGAACTTTATTGCTATGGGCCTCATGACAGTTTTCAGAAACATCCATGGCATTCTCACTAAAGAAATTCAGATGTGCTGAAATTCATTCTTGTACTTCATGATTGCTTAAGAAGGGAATAAAAAAATATAACTTAGATTTTTTTTTACCCTCACATTGTAATATATAGAAACAATACTGCTATGAAATACATAAAATGACTGGGGTTAGTACAAATTTTATACAATGACTCTGGAAATGAATGTGCAGTGTCATTGATTTCTGTTGTTGTTAATATTTCAAAGCTTTCCAGGGCATATGTTTTCAATTGTTAAAATTCATAATCCTTGTGAAGTAAATCAAGGTAAAAATACTTTTCGTCAAAGTAATTGATTCCAAGATTGATTAATGAAAAATTAGATCAAAGCGAAGATTTACTTTCTCCATACCCATTTTGAATTTACTGAAAGTCACGAATGACTAGTTCCTGAAAAATCAAATTTAGCTGAAAAATAGTTGTAGTTTAAAATTTTTAAATACAGCTCTACACCGCATCACTTTATGTCTCAGACTGCATAAAGGTTAACAAATCCAGTAAAGATGTATGCAGTTAATTAACAGGTTAACCTGTTCTTAGGTTTTTTAAAGGACTGGCTTAGATAAAAGTGATGTTTTTTAATTTTTTTTATTTTATTTCGAACTTATATACCGCCCTTCTCCCTGAGGACTCAGGGCGGTGTACAGCCAGAATTAAAAAAACATAGAATACGAATATTAAAAAACAATTAAAAATATATATAAATTTGGCCCCATACTTTAAAAAGTGACAAAACCAATTAAAAACATTTAAAAAATCTTTTTAAGCCAGCCCGGCTTGCTGGAAGAGAAAGGTTTTAAGGGTACGGCAGAAGGCACCGAGGTCTTGGATTCTCCTTATCTCTGGGGGCAGCTGATTCCAGAGGGTAGGTGCCCCCACAGAGAAGGCTCTCCACCTGGGGGTCACCAGCCTACATTGTTTGGCTGATGGAACCCCGAGGAGGCCCTCTCTGTGGGAGCGCACAGGTCGATGGGAGGTCATCGGTAGCAGCAGGCGGTCTCGAAGATAGCTAGGCCCTATGCCATGGAGCGCTTTAAAGGTGATCACCAACACCTTGAAGCGCACCTGGAAGACCACAGGGAGCCAGTGCAGCTCGCGCAGGAGTGGTGTTATGTGGGAGCGCCGTGCTGCTCCCGTCACTACCCGCGCGGCTGCATTCTGGAGCAGTTGGAGCCTCCGGGTGCTGTTCAAGGGGAGCCCCATGTAGAGAGCGTTACAGTAGTCTAGGTGAGAGGTGACGAGGGCATGACTGACTATGCACAGGGAATCCCGATCAAGAAAGGGCCGCAACTGGCGAATCAGGCGAACCTGACAAAAGGTCCCTCTGGTTACAGCCATCAGATGTTCCTCCAAGGACAGCTGCATATCCAGGAGGACTCCCAGATTGCGAACCCTCTCCGCAGGGGCCAAAGACTCGCCCCCAATAGTCAGTGATGGAATCAACTGACTATATCGGGATGCCGGAAACCACAGCCACTCAGTCTTGGAAGGGTTGAGCTTGAGCCTGTTCCTCCCCATCCAGTTCCGCACAGCCTCCAGGCACTGGGACATCACTTCAAGAGCATCGTTGGAGTGGCCTGGCGTGGAGATGTACAGCTGGGTGTCATAAGCGTACTGGTGGTATCTCACCCCAAAGCCACGGATGATCTCACCCAGCAGCTTCATATAAATGTTGAACAAAGGGGGCGAGAGGACCGATCCCTGCAGCACTCCACAAATGAGAGGCCTCAAGGTCGACCTCTGCCCCCTGCCAACACGAACTGCGACCGGTTGGAGAGAAAGGAGGAGAACCACCGTAACACGGTGCCCCCATCCCCAACTCTTCCAACCGATGCAGCATGATACCATGGTCAATGGGATCAAAAGCCGCTGAGAGATCTAACAGGACTAGAACAGAGGAACAACCCCTGTCCCGAGCCCTCCAGAGATCATCTACCAACGCGACCAATGCTGTTTCCGTGCATGTTATGGAAGGTTGACTGGGTTTATGTATGAGTACAACATGTGATTTGATGTGTGCATTTAAATCATCTTATTCAAGCATTCCTGGAATAAAACTCTTGCACAATCCAAGATTGCTGGTTATGTGATGTGGTGACAAAGCAGAAGTTGCTGAGTTGATCATTTTCAAGCAATCCGGTGACATAAGGCTGCATTTTTAAAATAAAGAATAGATTGTCTTTATTTTAATTTTTACTCTCTAGCCAAAACCCTAGTGGCTGCACAGGGCAATGTTTCAACTGACAATATATCAACTGTCCACAGAATATCAACAGATCTCAGTTTAATTTTATTAGATTGATTAGGTTTATCAGATTTTAACTTAGGCCAGGCTATCACACTGCAGGTAAATATATATTATGTATTTCTTCATGTGTCTGAGATTTTTTATGTGTTTGTATTAACATCAAAATACTCAAAACAGCACAATTTTCAGTACAATTGCTGAAAGCTTTATGGGATTTGTGGAAGGTTTTAATACTTTGACATGGTGCATGGTCCCCACCTTTTTGAGTGGGCATGTTTAACAATGGGTTATGGATACTTTCACAAATATTGCCCTTCACAACATCCTGACACAACAGTAAGGGATTGAAGACAGCCGTCCTTTCCCAGAGCCAACAACTGCAGCAGAAAAAAGGGCCAGTGGATGGATTGGTTCCTTGGAAGTCCTCTCCGGATTAAAGAGAGGACAAGGATTACCCAAAAGTTTGCTCTATAAATAATCTTCCTGTGAAGATTATCATAAAATAGTGGTCTTCAGTGCGTTCATTTTGCCTAAACCACAGTTCAACACCATTAATTTGGACACTGGATTTGCCTACTTCCTCTCATAAATACTTTCAGAGACTGCTTATTATTTACTTTCAAGGTGTTAAGAACCATCCAAAGGATAAATTTCATTACTCAAGAATTTCCTACCCTGAATGAATAAGGTGGTTTTTTTTTTGTAAGTGTAAGGATTAAAAAGAAACATTTTAATTTTGGAGAGACAACAAAAGGCAGAGTAGAATGTTGATTTTGGAAAGCTAAGGGGTAGATGGAATATTTTCTGTGGAGAGGTTTAAAATTTTATAAGAGAATGTATGATGGTTTTGAGATTAACCGTAAGAAATCCTTCCATGATAAAATTTGGTTGATTGGGAAAAAAAGATAAGCGGTAAGGTTGACTACAGGGAACCAGAGAGAACAAAGGATTACAATTAAAGGAGAAGCAACCCATTGATACAGTGGACCAGTATTATTTGACTATAGAAGAAATTAAGGCTGTTTTGGAGCAAGATACCCAGAAATACTTACAAAATTGTCTGGTACTATAACAGAGATATAGAAGAACCACAGATTTTATTGGATGAAACAGATTGAGGATGATTTGAATATAGATGTGGATTTTAAAAATAATGCTAGATTACAAAAGTGATACGAAAAAGGTGCTATGGATCTGAAAATGGATTTAAAAATCCTATGTTATATGAAAAAAATGCCACTATGGATTTACAAATGAAACCAGTTCCCTTAATAATTAAAGAAGACAAACAAATAATAAATCAGAAGAGTGACCTGAAAACCTTTCTTATCTTGGATTTACAAAAGAGTCATGTTAAACTAATGGAGCTGTTCCTGAGGGGACGCAATGAGAGAATGATTTTAAAAATCAGTTTGAGAGGCATTATTTCACAGGGTTAAAGACCAAGAAAAGTAAGCAGAAGGAATTCAAAGTGAATTTATTTCATCAGGGTTATATATTGAGTTACTTGACAGCTATTAATAAAATTTCATTTTGATGAGGACTGAATAATGAGGCTATAAAGATCTGTTTATAAGTAGAGAGAGTTATTTTGCTTGTTTTCTTAGAGAGCGTGGTAAATTGGAATACAAAAAGGATTTATTAAATTAAGGTTTTTGGTAGCTCTAAACAGACTTTTGCTGATTAGCATTGAATGATAAGTCTCTTTCATTTGGATATTGATAAGGGTTGAGAGATGGGAAAAAGAGATCTTTGTAATGAAATATTAGAGAAGATGTTACATTATTTATAGTTTTCTGGAGGGGGAGCAAGGGAATCATCATACCACTGGACATTAGTGCTGCTTGCAAACCACTCTTGATGTTCATAGTAAACTACAAATAGACTATGGGGCAATATTACCACCTGACATATGATGATGGGCACAGTATTACCAATGGATTCACACTTGGGATCACAATTCTGGATTAAAGGGATAATTTCATAGACATCTGTTTAAAATGCTATTAATTTATGTATGGAATTTCTTAATCAACCAGATCATGGTTGTCCCAAAGATACTTTTTCCAAAAGGCAACTGAACTTTCTTTTTGTTCCTTTGAAAATCTTTCACTCCTCATCCAAGAACTGAAAAAGCTTCTTGGATGAGAAGCAAAATGTTTTCAAAGGAAAAAAAAACAATTAAGTCAGTTGCTTTTTAGAAAAAGCACTTTGGGATATTTATTCATTTAAATTTAACGTAATTGTAAGCTGTCCAGAGTCACTTGGATGAGTTGGACAGCTATAAAAATTGAATAAAACAAAGACAGAAAAGAAGCTATGGTTAAAATACTATTGCTTGCTTTAGTATCACAATTCAATATAGAATATTCAGGTATGTTTGATCCAATCTGTGTCAGGCAATCCTCTTTTAGCGACCATTTGTTCAGAGACTATTCAAAATTACAATAGCACTGAAGGAAGGGACTTACGGCCGTTCTTCAAAGTTGTGGCCATCACAGGGTCCCAATGATTACATGATCACAATTCAGATGCTTTGCAACCGACCCACAGTTATGATGGTCACAGGGTCCCAAGGTCATGTAATCACAATTTGCAACCTTCACAACCAGCTTCTGACAAAGTTAATAGGGGAGCTAGTAGGAGGGCACAGTGACCATGACTGCAGGATGCTACAACTGCGTAAGATTCACCTGACAACAGCAACTGGAATTGCTGCAACGGCCATCCTAACTTGGCACAGCCATATGGTTTCATGCGTTAGAACCATTCACTCAGCAACAGAGTTGCTGGTGCCAATTACCATTGTTAGACAAACCTTCTGTATAACCATGTTAATGAGACTGATATCTCAAGCAGCAAGTGTTTGGTGCTAGGAAGCACCAGGAGTAGATCAGAAGTCAGAATAGTATATATCACATAACCACCTCTGAGCTGTGTCCTCCTCTAACCTATTCTGCAGTCCTCTGGAGTGTTATAGGGTGCTCTTCCATTGACAGTATTAAAGTAAGGTTTGAGTTCAAGTCAAAGCAATTTCCATAACTGGAATGAGACTCAACTGCTAAGGTAGTAAAAAATCTTGATTGATTCTGTTCAAAAGTGTCTCTCTTTTTCTTTATACATCTTAATTTGTCCAAAACATAGACGAAAGGAATAAAAGTATTGTGGTGCATGACCCTGAGAATAAAACCCAGGCCATTCATTTTCATCATTACTTTCTTGTTGCTTTTCAAAAGTATGTTTTCCTCATTGTTGACAGCAACCACATTTTTGATGGATAATTATTTTAATGGCAAGTAAAAACACAATAACTCTTGCTGAGAACTGAAAGCAGGTTTGCGAAAGCAGTTTGTGCAATCTTCACCCTCCATAGAGTCAAACTGGATATGTTTTTTGAAATGGCTGTTTGCAAGCTGATGCTGTAAAAAAAGCAAACTTGGGGCCTCCTATCAAGACTGATATGAGTCTCCTCAGTTTCCTCTGAAAATCATTGCCTTTGATTTTGTTTTGCTTTTTAAATATTCAAGTGGCTTAGGGAGCTGTGGATTTTTTCCCCTTTGCTTGCTAGTTGCATAGTTGTCTATGCATATTGAGTAGATGTGCAGAATAATAGTTCCATTAGATGGAATGACCACTTTTTTCCCTTTGGAAAATGAATATTTCAGATTACTTAGCAAGTACTAAAAGCAGAAGCCTCAGAGGCAGAGATTCAATGATTAGCTTGAATGACTATGCTTACTCCAAAAACTAGAAAAGCCTTTTATTTTTTATTTACCATATTTTTCAGACTATAAGATGCTCCGGACTATAAGACGTACCTAGCTTTTGGGGAGGAAAACAAGAAAAAAAAATCTGCCTCTGCCTCCCAGCAGTTTGCTTCCTTGCATTAAACAGAAAACAGCCTGGTGAGCTTCAGCACAGCCTGATTTAGCACAAGCAACTGATTGGCAGTTAGATCTTCCTTCCGGAATACCGCCTATCAGCTGTTCCAGGCTGTGGAGATCACCTCTGCCGCCCATCATTGCCGCCTATCGCTGCCTCCGCACATCCCATTTTCGGCTCTGTGTGCCCGATACGGTGGGGACAGGCAGCGGCAGTGATTCCTGCCATCTGGAACGGGCCAAAAATGGGGCATGCAGAGGCCAAAAATGGGCAACACAGAGGTGGTGATAGGTGGCAGTGGCAATGGGTGGTGGCGATCCCTGCAGCCTGGAACAGCTGATAGGTTGTATTCCGGGAAGCACATCCAACCGCCAATCAGCTGCTTGTGCTAAATCAGGCTGTGCTGAAGCTGACCAGGCTATTTGCTGCAATGAGGCATATTGTTGGGAGGCAGAAGCCAAAGGGTGGGGGTGGTGGGTAAGTGGAGCTTCAGCAACATTCGCTCTATAAGACACACAGACATTTCCACCCACTTTTTTGAGGGGGGGAAGTGTGTCTTATACACCGAAAAATTCGATAATTGTTTATTTAGAAAAATTATATGGCTGCCCAACTCACGATCATTCTGGACAACATATATAAAGAAAACCTCTTTCTCCATGGGGATGATGGTCCACAAGGAGGAAGCCACCACAGAGAAGCCCCTTCATCCTTAAGGAACTCCTTAAGAGGGGGAATCCATAACATATCCTGCTTCCCCGCTCTCATGGGTCGGGTAGATGTAACTGAGAAAATATAGTCCTTCAAATTTTAAAAAGAATCCAGCAACTGCCAAGTAAAAAACACAAGCCATAGCAATGGGAGCAACAAGTTTCAGTTCCTGTATCTCTTTCTCCAGCTTCTGTTAGATAATTTTGAAATCTTCTCCATTCTCCATTTTGGAATGTGGGAACAATTGACTCCCATGTACTGTAATTGTTAATCTACTTTCAGGCTGATAGCTCCTGACCTTGGCTGATATAGCTCTCCCAGACACTAGTCATTTATGTTTGCAGCATTTTACCAATAAGCATTCAAATATATATTTTTATTCTATCATTTCTCTTTTTCCTCAGAAAGGCCAAAAGGTTTATTTTCAATAGATTTCATTTTCCTCATTTTAACCTTTCTCCACTTGCTTTAGGTAGCACACATTCAAGAACTGCTTATAGCCTAAACATGTCATTTTAGAATCACATATGTGGGATGGGCAGCTGTATAAATTGATTGAACAAACAAGTAGTTTGAATGGTTAATGCTCAAAATGCATGTTTAAATATCTACATTTTTCCTAGAGTGGGAAGAATAGAACCCTAGACAATATTTTTATCTTGGTGTTATTTGAATACATGTCAGAAGGCTTTTCTAAATCCTATTCTTTCCTCCTATTAAGTATAACCAGTTACAGTTCTTTAGCTCAAACAAGGTGCATTTGTTTTATGTAGAAAAGGTATATCCTTTCTCCCCAGAGCCAAATTGCCAGTATTCCACCATAACTATGTGCTGGACATCACAAGATGGATCAGGTAGTGGGATTATTGGGGAAAGTAAAAGACTATACAGTACATTCCCACCAAGTTGATTGGACACTGATACCAATTGTACTTGGATATATACCAGTATCTAATTTATTACTATAGTTTTCATCCAGAAATGGTCTGTATATAAATTTTTAGTTGGGAAATGTTTTTTATTTTTATTTTATTTTATATCAATATTTATTTAAAAGAATATCAGGTTCTCCGTTTTATTTTTAGCATGACTGAGTGTGCTTTGTTTTTGAGTTACAATTTCTAGGAATGTGGCTCCTCATTAAAATTGAAAGATTTCAATTAATAACTATAACTTGCTAACATTCTCTTTTTTGTTTTTTTTCTATGAATCGAAAGGATTGTTCATCTTCAGAAGAATATAATATTGCTGCAACATTATTGCCATTGACAACTGCTTTTTATAGGGTAAGTTGTGTTTTTCTAGGAATTAGAATATATATATTTCATAACGGCACTGAAATTACGTGAAGGATGAAGATTACGAGGGCATCTTACTCAGAACTTGTTCAACTTATTTCTTATTTTTTCCAGCCCAGTCTCTCAATCTCTTTCTGATACTGTTGTGTTTCCCGTCTTTCCAGCGTTGTGTAATTCTAAAGGGCATTAAGGGACAAAAAGCATGGCAATATTAAGCAGACGTTAGAGTTTTTTTACTCATTGTTTTCTTGTGTTCTACATATGGTAGAATGGGGAATTGTAAAGAAGGATCCTTCCTTCTTTCCTTCCTTCCTTCCTTCCTTCCTTCTATGATAAAGTGTTATAGAGAAAGAAGAATCTTCCATTCTATAAGGATACTTCACTTACATTCTATCTATAATTAGTCTTGACATGTCTAATCTATTTCTTTCAAGCATTAGTTACGTCTCATAAATCTAAGCAGCAATTGAAATAAAATAGAAATAAAAGCAGTTATAAATTCTATAGTTTCAAAATAATAAAATTAGGACAAGAATGTACATCAAGAAGCACTCTTTGTTTTGTCCCATATTATATCTATAGAGCATATTATAGGCAGCTCTACAAAATCAATACGCTATTGGCATAGCCAGTCACAAAAAATGAAGTATCAAAAGCCAAATTTACAATAATACTCCCCACATCCTACTCTTAACTCCCTCCCCCAGGATACTCTCTCAATTTACCCTTGATATTATTCTAAGTAAGATGGTTACATTTTCAAATAAAATCCTGGGCAGAATCCTGTATTGAATATTTTTCCGAAGATTGGATTAAAATACATAGTGGATTGGATTTAAAGGCATTCTTTGAAATAAAAGAGTTTGGTGGAGGATGCAAGAACCAATTTGATGTATGGCTGAGGTACCAGGATGGAAACTAGGAAACCATAAGTTTGAGTCCTCCCTACCCACAAATACAGGTGGATGATCTTTCAGCCCTAGGAAGAAGGCAGTGGCAAACAACTTCTGAAATCTTGCCAAAAAAGTTGCAGAGACTTGTCCAGCAATTGCTAATAGTCAGCATTGGGAAAAAGAGGACAATTACATGCATTAAAGTATACTGGCTTCTAGTTTTCCTATTTAATTTGTTTTTAAATTAAGAACAATAACATTTTTTAAAGAAAAAATGGTGTCCAATGACAAATATTGGGATTTTTAATGCTCCTTTCACAATGATTTTATTTAGATAAATTGTTATCTAAGCTATTTAACAGACACTGCTTAAGGACTCCTAATGTCTGTTACTACATTTGAATATTTTAACTGAATAACTATGTTGTTTCTCCACTTTGGCAACTTGAAGATGTGTAAACTTCAATTCCCAGGATTTCCAGATCAGTCATGTTGAAGTCCACACAACTTCAAATTGCCAAGGTTGAGAAACACTGCTGTAGATTAAAATTCCAGCCAAAGACTAATAAAACTTTAACCTAAGGGAATAGGAATATTTAGTTGAAATAACACAGAGAATATATACTTAGAATATATTGTGGTTTTTGTTGATGTTTAATAAAAAATCTAATGCAGTAATTAATATCCTATGACTAGGCTCTGACAAAACTTGACAGAACAGGATATGACGGTAGAAGTTCATGGGCTCATAGCTTTCAGCATTAAACTCATGAGCAAGTCAGTATATTGGATAAATACTTGTGGCCTGGAAAATTTTTACAGTTGTTCAGCAGCAAGCATCACAAAAAATTTATAGTACCTTAGCAACAAACATCTTCCCATTAATTGAATTTTTATTTACTGGTCTAAATAATCAGAGGAGTGTGATTCATTTAAGGGGAAGCATTCTTCATTGTACATGTAAAAATGTCTTGTGTAAATAAACAACTTTAATCTTTAGTGCAGAAAACAATGTTTCTGTTTACCATTAGTAATACAATTGGAATTTGTTTAAAATATCAATAAGTACTTCTACTTGAGATACAATATTTCCTGTCTTTCTTTTAAAGATTATTAATTTTTGACTGAGTTCTATTTTATAGAAGTGGAGTTTTAAATCATTTTTAATATTTTCAACCTGTCTGAGGAAATTCCTTGTACTGTCCTTAGAATATAGGAAGCTAACTACAAATGAGTAGGGAGAAACAGACTCAGACTAAACCCATCCAAGACCGAGTGGCTGTGGTTTCTGTCATCCCGATATAGTCAGTTGGCACCATCACTGACTATTGGGGGCGAGTCATTGGCCCCCACAGAGAGGGCTCGCAACTTAGGTGTCCTCCTGGACTCACGGCTGTCCTTAGAAGAACATCTGACAGTTGTGGCCAGGAGAGCTTTTTATCAGGTTCGCCTGATACGCCAGTTGCGTCCCTTTCTGGATCGGGATTCGTTAATGACAGTTACTCATGCCCTCGTCTCTTCCCGCATGGACTACTGCAGTGCTCTCTACATGGGGCTCCCCCTGAGGAGCACCCGGAGGCTTCAGTTGGTCCAGAATGCGGCCGCACGGGTAGTTATGGGAGCGACATGGCATTCCCATGTGGCTCCCCTGCTACGCGAGCTGCACTGGCTCCCTGTGGTCTTCCGGGTGCACTTCAAGGTTTCGGTTACCATCTTTAAAGCGCTCCATGGCTTAGGACCGGGATACCTACGAGACCGCCTTCTGTCACCAATAACCTCTCACAGACCAGTACACTCCCATAGAGAAGGACTTCTCAGGGTACCGTCGGTCAAACAGTGTCGGCTGGCGGCCCCCAGGGGGAGAGCCTTCTCTGTGGGAGCACCTACCATCTGGAATGAGCTGCCCTCAGAGATTCGGATAATCTCGGATCTTCGTACATTCCGCCGTGCCCTCAAAACATTTCTTTTCAAGCAGCCCGGCCTGACCTAACCTCGTCTAAAAACTACTTTAAATTTTATATTCTGAATCTGCCCCAGAAACTTGAAATGATCTAATTCAATACTATATCCGAACCTAACTATTTAATTATATTTTAAATTGGTTTTTTCAATTCCTTTATTACATGTATATTTCGTTCAACTGTACACCGCCCTGAGTCCTTCGGGAGTAAGGCGGTATATAAATTTAATAAATAAATAAATAAATAAATAAATAAATAAATAAATAAATGTTTCAGATACAGATTTATTGGAACATTTCCCTCTGATGAGTGAGTGCATTCTTAGCTTTGCTAATTATAAATCAGCATGAGAAGAGGAAATATAGTTTAATGTATTCCTCATCTGCTTAATGTTTTGAATACATTAAATACCCTCTGATTTTTAACATGTTAACGTTAAAAAAATCTTTATTGTGATTGCTGGTATATAAATAACTAGACATTGATTTTACTAATCATGACCAAGGTTGCGGTTTTACATACACTACAGAGTAAATCCCATGAAACATATAGAATCGTGATGGCAAACCTATGGCACACGTGTGGGAAGTGGCACGCAGAGCCATTTCTCTGGGTATGCAAGCCATTGCACGTTGCTCTTCTGGGTTCCCGTGTGCGGAGCATGCGCGTGGGAGCATCGGAAATCGGAAGAGCAGCCGCCCAGTGTGCAGGCATGCACCGGGAAGATAATCTTCTGGTTTCCAGCCTGTGCATGCACACTGACCTGGTCTTCCAGTTTCCAACACTCGCATGCATACTGGCCAGCTGGTCTTCACACGTGCATGCGTGCCAGAAACCAGAAGACCAGATGGCCGATACACATGCGCACACCAAAAACCGAAAGATCATCTTCCCGCCTCACACATGTGTACCAGGTGGCTGCTGTTCCAGTTTCCAGCTTGCACATGCGCACACTCCTGTTTCAGCACTCAGTGCCGAAAAGGTTCGCCAACACTGATATCGAACATATATGTAAATTCACATAGGATTGCCCATCACACTTTAACACATTTATGGTCCCATTATTTTTGCTAGAATATGCAATTTGGTCATATATTGTCATACAGATAGCATTCTCATAGAAAAGTAAATTAAATGCCATGCACCATTTCTAACAAAAATTGCAGTTTGCACATGGGCTGTTTAAAGCCCATAATTCAGAAGGATTTAATCAACCTGAGAACAGGCTTGCTGCTGTTTTCTAAAATAAATCTGTGACTGTATTTTATCAGAGCATTTTAACAGAATTTTTTAAAAGAGATAAAGCACACGAAGACAAAGCAGCCCTGTCTGTTTTTGAATAAAGCTCATATTTTTAAATCTATATGCTATTTATGTCTGGGGAATGTCTGAGCAGTCATCTATAATCATCTGTACTCATCAGATGGATAACTTATTTTTGGTTACATTTCCTTAAGGATACTTGGAAGCCACAACTTCCTGAGGCTAAAACTGCAGAAGACTGAATTTGCAAGTCGCTCTGGTTAAAAGTTTCTTAGCAAGCTATAGAACTGTGTGCTTTCTTCTACCAGTCACTCCTTTCTTGTATGAACTGGCCAATACTTTTCTCATCAGCCTTAATTATCATTTAAAAAATTCTACAGATTCCCACAAATGAAGGCAAATATGCATGTCCCAGGATAATGTTGCAGGATCTGATCTGGGTCAGTCACCGGGACCAGAGGTTTAGTCTTCCACGCTTTCGGATTCATGTTGGAGCCCACCCTCCATTTAAAAGATTCTACAGACACCACCTATACAAGGATTTCAGAACATTTTCTCAAATTGGTTTGAGGGGCTTGTTCCTTTGCCTGTTAAGGAGTCTTTGGTTTGCCCTCTCTTGAGGAAATCATTGCTGGTCCCACTATACTGGACAATATTTGTACACTATCTAGCCTCCCCTTTGGGGGAAAGTGATTGAGAAAGTGGTTGCAGCAGTTTCAGAGGACCTTAGATGAAGTGGATTATTAGGATCTCTTTCAGTCAGAATTCAGACCCTGGTATGGGACAGAAATGGCTTTGGTCATGCTTTTGGATGATCTTTGATGAGGGTGAGATAAGAGTTGTGCATGCATTCTTGCCCTACTTGACCTCTCATTGGGTTTCAATACTATCAATCATGATCAACTCAAGAATTGAGGGTAGGCAGCACAATGTTGTGCTTGTTCACCTCCCTCCTCTGAGGGTGATTCCAGTTGGTGGTGGTTGGGCAGGAGACATCCCACCCTCGGCCCATGCTATATGGGGTGTTTCAAGGTTTGGCATTCTCCCCCTCCTATTAATATCTACATGAGGCTCCTGGGTGAGCTCATCCATCGCCATGGGATGAGGTTCATTCTGGGCCTGGAGGCTCTGAGAGTCTGGATGGGAAGGTTTTGTGTTTGGCCACCTGTGCCATCTTTGGTGCTGGATGGAGTGACACTGCGCCCAAGGCAAACAATTTGGAATTCCTTCTGGATTCCTTGAAGAGCAGGTGACAGTAATGGCTAGCCAGCATGTGCGGCACATTACCAACACTTTTATCAATTAACAATTGTAACCTGTGAAGAATTCACTGCATTTGTTGAGACCTTTTGAGATTGCCTGAAATCTTTTCATGTATGTGGGTTAGGCAACCTCGCACTCGGTGGTGGAATTAAAGTAGCATTTTTCCAAAACAATCACTATAGTGTCCTGGGAGATTGAAATGCTGAAGTTATTTTGTCTTCAATTTTTAGTCCTCCTGTCATATTTATGACCACTAATTATTTTGTACAAAGTTTGTCCCATTTATCCTATATAGGATCCAGAGGGGTCAATGTAAGACTTCCTTTATAAACCTGCTGAGCAGAAGTCAAACTCATTTTTTTTCCAATTGATGAAGGAAAAGTGACTATTTTATTAGGTTGTCGTAACAGAGAAATGACATGTACTTTTTCCACAGAAATCTATTGCCCTCTGCTGGTTGTACCTAAGCTTCACTTAATGGCACTCATCCCTATTTTATTTAATGAAATGTATATAATCAGAAAATAGAATAGTTTGAAGATTAGGTTTGATTGTAGCACAAAATAATGTTGGATAACTTGTATATTTTTATAGAGATAGGCCAACAAAACATGGTGATTCTTTTTTGATTGACGATTTGTATTTTGATGGCTATTACCCAGAATCCTTATCTAAAGTTCAGTGTGGTTTTGAGGAAGGGAGCCGAATTAGGCGGTTTGTGGAGCTGGTAGGAACAAACTCACCCTGTGTGGTGTTGTTTACTATATATTTACCTGGAAAGGATATGTTCTCCCCTCCCCCTGAAATGTCTTTGATTGAAAACAATCAGGAATTGCAAATAACAAAAGCAAGTGGGAGATAAGAGAGGGGAGAAAGCACTGCCATTGTATCAGCAGATGAGACAAGCTCTTTGGCCTGCCATTTTTTTTATAAAGGTGTGTATTTGCAGGGAAGAGTCTTCTCTGTAAATAGAACTTTGTATGCAGTTGATTCTCATTTCTGGGAAATTACAAATATTTGCAAATATAAAGGGGGAAACAATTCATTAACCCAAGGATTGCTTCCCTAGTGTCCATCCCAGTTTGCATGGAATAAAGTAGTAACTACAAATCTATTCTTAGCACTACAGAAACCAATGCACTCTAACCTGGGCGTAAGGACTACTGAATTTGGCTGGGTTTAGAATAAACATAGATAAATACTTGCTTTCCAAGCACAGATTTCCACAGGCTGTCACACTCTAACATGATGTGTGTATGTATGTGTGCCTATGATAACAGCAGTTTGTCAATGAAATAAAGTTTGTGTGTGTCTGTTTCTCATATACTGCTATAACCCAACCCAACACCCACCCTCTCACCCCACCCCTCACCCCCCAGCAATTTAAAGTGGTTTCTGCAAACAGAGAAATACTAGAAAAAAATTTTTAATGCAAATATCAACTCTTATTTTAGTTTATTCTAAGTTCTGGATAATTTGAATTAACTAATATAGCTAATTTTCTATTTAATATATTCCACCAGAAAATTATGGGTTCCACCTAGTATTATTTCTCATGAAAGCGCTTGAAAATGAAACTGATCATAAGCTGTATTCCACAGAATGCATTCCCATTCTTTCTGCATTGTTATATTTTTATGGAACTATTGTAATCTGAGTGGCAAAAATATACACATTATTTTCAACAGTCCTGAACACTGTACAATACAATAGTATTAGCTATTTCTAGAGTAGAAATTGTTATTGTTGTTGGTTGCAAAATCAGCTAGACATTTAGACTAGATTTTGCATTTTTATTCAGGGCCTGGGATAGTCAGATTGTTGTTCAATGGTTTTAAAGTCACAGGATGTAAGTTTTTCCAAGTAAAACTGCCTTTTGCAATACCAATACTATTATTTAATGCTACATTAAGAAATTATAATTTCAAAAATACTCTAGGGAAAGCATGGGAGTCTGCACTCATTTTTCATCCATATTGCATGGAATTTTGATTAATAAATTAATAAACAAACAAACAATACTTTTACCATGGAAATACATACATTCCCGCAATGAAAGAATGAATGGAGTTAGCGGAGATGGCAAAATTGATTCTTCTAATTAAAGAGAAGAATTTATCTAGTTTTGTTTCCATTTGGAAACCACTTCAGTACTTGAAACTGAAACTGAAAAAAAGGAAGTTTAATTTTAGGTTTTGATTATTAGAATTAGAATTTTATTGCTATACAAATGGCTTGAAACATTTAGAAATGGAAACCAAAAGATTGAAATTGTAGTTTTTTTCTATTCTGTTGCACTAAAGTCACTACTTTTTCTTATTTTTTTTCCACTTCTTTCCATAGTTCTCTTCCCTCTTTAACCTTTTGATATTTGTTTCTATTTGTATTTTATATTGTAGTAAACTTTAATAAAAACTACTTTTTGTACTTTGGGCAATGTGGAGTTTGTTCTAATTAAACCTTGTGACAATCTCTATTTCTGATCAAACACAGTCATTTTTGATAAAGTTGTTATTGAATTTCCTTTCCATGACTTTCACAAGTAGAGTACTTACTCTGAGAAACAAAGATATAAAAATATTTAGGAGTAGCATAAGGGAAGCCTCCAAGGTCTCTGTAGCAGTGATATAAAATTTCAGATCTCTGATTTGATAAGTAATAAAGCATGCACTGTTTGCATAAATTAAGACATGGCTTTCAACTATGGCTTTTTCTGGAGCCAGTATAAGTAGGAAATCGGATGGGAATCCACTATACGACATGTCTGTGTTGCCTATCATAGTAGTGGAAATTCAAGATGGAAAACAAGAGATTTGGAAACATATCAATTTATGAGTGTTTTGCCCTCCCTTTTGGATTATATATATATATATATATATATATATATATATATATATATAAGACAAGCTAGATCCACATAGATTTTATCAAAGCACAAGCATTGCTACAATTATTTCTCGTGCTGAAACTGTCTGTCCTAACAAAGATTGTTTCTTGAAAACTGAATTTGCTGTAGTTGTTGTTGGGTAAAATTATTCTGCTGACTTATTTGACTTTCAGAAATTAGCTCCTGGAGTCAATCAATTTGCATATACCTGTGTCCAAGACCACCCAATATGGGCTAACCAGCAGTTCTGGGAAACAACCTTTTATAGTGATGTGGAAAATCAGATTCGCTCTCTGTATCTTTCAACTAAGGAAGACAATCATCCACAACACTTAAAGCAAAAGGTAAGTAAAACAATAACATGAAATACTAATGTAAAAAAGCTAAATCGCACAGGCTTTCCGGGGTTTTGTTTAACCAACAAGCTCTATAATATAAAAAAGTTTGAAAAATTCTGTTCTATAGTACAGTGTTAGCTGTCTCCACCATCACTTTTTCCAATTCATTATTAAAAAGTGGAAAAGAAATGAGCCAGGAACAAAATCATATTGTTCCCTCTTGACACCTCATTTCAATGTGAAGAGGAGTCATTCATGAGCGTTATTTGAATATTTTAATCCAGTTGTAGCTCCAAGTACTGAAGTAGACATGGTATCCAGCCCCTATTTTGCTAGCTTGTTTATCAGAATATCATGGTTACTCTGTCAAATGTTTTATTAAAATGAAGCTATAGCAGTGCTACGATCTTCTAACAAATTTACCCAATCCGTGAAATTAATCTGATGAAACTTGCTCTTGCTAATCAAATTTGTAGCCACCCATCTCAAAAAAAAGAGAGTCTGGACAATGTACAACAATACAAAGAAATAGCACATACCTAAAATAATCAGCTAAAAATATAGAATCAGCATAAAAGATAATATTATAAAAAAAACCTAGGCAAAGAGAGAATAAGAAAAGCTTGTCTCAGCAATGGAGCCATGTAAACTCTGGTTCCTTGAAGCCTAGGCTGGTGACATAACCAGGTCTTGGAGGACTTCTGAGACATTGAAAGGAATGGGGTTCATCTAATTTGGAGGCAGGAATGTTCCATAAAGTGTGTACCACAGCAGACAAGGCCTGTCACATGGGACCCACCAAATGTACATCTCTGATGGTAGCAGAATCATATCTTCTCTGCCAGATCTAGTGGGTACACTCTTCATACATTCATGTTGATTTCCGTAATCACTATAGTCTTTTCAAAGTGCTTAAATATCTGATAGTTATGTTAATTATCTAGAATCTTCCAAGATGTGGGTGTCACATTAACTACTCTGTAGTCCCTGGAGCTTCCTTTTTCTATTTTGTAAAGAGGGGACTATATGGCCTTTTCTCTAGTCCCCTGGTACTTTAATCATTCTCCAGGATTTTTCAACAATGATGAATAGAAGTTTTTTAAATATATATATATACTGTTCATTTGTCCAAAAAGTTAAATAAATCATAAAAATAAAACTATAGAGATAAGGTCATGCCAATAATTATCCCTAGATTATAATTACATCATTCTGCCTTTGGGCATAAGTTAGCTTTCTCTTAAATTAAAAGTGAACATTCTTGAAAGTATGCATAAATTACTGGAGGTTACACCGTGATTCTTGTATTGTTGTAATGAGTAACATCGTTATAATGAGATATAAAATATTCTTGGTTAATTTAAAAACTTCTAGAATCAAACTGTTAACATTATGAACAAGATTCTTACAGTTTAAATATAATTTTATTACTTTTGAAGTGAATATGTAACCACTTTATATATTTCTTTCTCTGGCAGAAATATATTCTTTCTCTTCAAGTCAGTTCTCTCAGATAAAATGTTGATATTTAATGAAAAAGATTCAATTTAATAAGTAAACAAATGGAGACTTTTTTGTGAATGTTCAAGCCAAATTAGATTTTCTATCCTTGTGAATCAGAATTTCCATAGTAATATTTTCCTCCCTTTAATAATAATGGAAAAGCGGGTAGGAAATTAAAGGCTCATGCTACTGTCAGATTTTTCTTCATTCCAAAACAGCAATATTTCTAAATTTCTTCTGCTAATTTCTTCATACACATATTCATTCACACACGTTTCAGAGTTGTAAATAATATAGATTTCTTCCAGAAGTTGCCAAGATTATTTGGAGTCATGAGGAATAACCTGACTGTTCAACCAGAAATTTGTGCTCTTTGTGCAAAACTGAAACTAAGAAGCAACGGCATGAGTAATCAGTAAAACTGGGATGAAAATGTCTGGGGTTCCTCAAAATACATATGTACTTACAAGTGGTGAAATTCAGCCGATTGTATCCGGATCGCGCAATCCGGTAGCACTGGCGGCGGGAGGCTCCGCCCACCCGCCCGGACGTCTCCGCCCACCCGCCCGGACGTCATCATGTCCTGTTTCTGACACTCTGCGCATGCGCAGAAGATTCTGTGCATGTGTGGAGGAGGCATGCGTGAGCATAGTGCATGTGCGTGCTCACATTTGCGAACTAGTAGCAAAGATAAGTGAATACCACCCCTGGTACATGCGTACATTACATACATACAGGTAAAGGAGAAAGGAAGGAAAAAGAATTCCCTGAAGATTGTTTTGCCATAGCTAACAGAATGAATAATAGAATGTGAGTAGTAGGTGAGGATTATAAGAAAAAAATGTTAATGGAAAGAAGTAAGTGGCAAGCTTGCGTGAACTTGTTTTTGTTTGTTTGATAGAATTACCAAGAATTTTATAAAAGAACTTTCATTCAGGTTTTGTACCTGATCTCAAATTCCAAGAAAAAGCATCAGTTCTTGACAATTTCCTATATGCTCCTTGAGAATACATGAATAGAAAACTTGATATGAAATTCATTTCATTGGCTGCATTTTTCTGATTCCTTCTCAGATTAAACCAGATTTACTTCTCCTTTCATGAACTTCCTTTGAAGTCTTATTTCTAACACTGAACTGAAAAGGCATGTCAGTGTCATAACCTAAGTTGGCTTCTATTTGTTGTGGTTTTGTCACTGTGCCATGTTGTATCACTTGTGTTTTGTTTTGTAATGTTTTCCTTCTAGTATTTTGTGTTTCTCTGTCCTTTTGGACACTTTTGTTTTTGTTTTTTCTTTTTAATTTTAAAATTATGTTGGGAAAACAGTATTCTGGTGTGGGATATTGCATAAGTCGCAAGTTATCAGTTGTATTATTCTGAAATGATACTTAATGCTTCTGTGAGTATATGTTGTATGACTAAAGGAATATACCTTGGGCAAACTTGGTTGATGCCAATAATATGCCTGTACTTGTATTGTAGACATTATAGGAATGCTGCATTGTAGAAGTATGTTACAGTCTTTAGAATGAAATGAGAGATGGAATGAGGCATGCCTGATGTTCTGTGCCCTAGTGATAAGTCAAAACATCTCCATTATAGTAAAACTTGTGAAATGGAAGATTTGGTATCTCAACAAAGAGGAACAGAAAGAGGCTCTTTCTATTAATATTGCCTCATACTATTAATTAGCTGCCTCTTGAATTATATGAAATATCAAATATGACGCAAGCACATTTTCATTTGTTTTGAAAACAAGAGCATTCTAGTTAAGCTTTATTTCCCATTGATGTCACACAAAGATCTTGAATGTGCAGCTGAATGTGCAAATATCTGCAGGGGGGAATATTTGTACATATATTGGCTCCCAGATAAGCCCAAGTCATGTACAGATGTCTGCAACTCATGTACGGATGTCTGCAACATCTGAGCAATGTTAGCAAAGGACATGATTTTAAGAACATCTGATAAGGGCTAAAAAATGTATACAGTCAGAGAAAGATACAGAAGGACTAAAAAAGGGGAGGGGAAAGTTATTGCAAACACGTGCAGGGAGAAGAACAGCTGAATTGCTGAGGCGAGAGTTGCCTTTCCCAATATTCTGCAGATGTCTGGAATACTATGTATGTATATATATATATATATATATATATATATATATACACTATTAACACTAATGAAGTCATGTAATGAGACTTGCCAAGCACCTTTGCCCTAATTTCTTAAGTATACCATATATCTTATCTACATGCCAACCACCTAGTTCACAGGGAGTGATACATGCAGCTGGTGAAAATGTGAACATTTTTCAGTGCTACAAAGCTCACCTATTCATATAATGCAATAACAACAAATAGAGTATAACAACACTTAGAAAGCAGAAACAAATAGTTGTTATACTAGACTGAAGGCTGAAATGAAAACATCGCTACCAATTTTTTAAAAGGATGCTTTTTAAAAAGGCAAAGCAAACAAAAAACAAGATGAAGAAAAACCTTTTTTTTAAAATAGCATTACAGGAGCCTCCCTCCCTCTCTCTTTTTCCCCCAGCTGCTAATTGCTACTTATACTAACTAGTAATGATGAACCTAGGACACACATGTCAAAAATGACATGCCATGACCTTTTGAGTGAGAGGCCAGAGTTCACCAACACCTGGTGACTATTCTCAAAAGCACACCCCATTTTCGTGTGATTTTTTTTGGAGGGTGCGGAGGCCTCCAGACCTGCTGGAAGTCATATGAGAGGACCATCTGAGGCTCTGAAAATCCTCCAAGAACAGGACATGCTTTCTTGTGGTTTTCCAAGGCTGCAGAGGCCGCAGAAGAACCTTCTCCATAATTGTTTTGAGAACTAAGGCCTCATGCGACCCACAACAGACCCAGCCTGGGAAGACCTGTCAATAGAAAGAGAACACTAGGAGCCTGAGTGGCGCAGCAGACTAATGCTACTGTTAAAAGTAGTATTTAGCTTCCAGCTGCCTGCAATTACTGCGAGTACAATTCTCACCAGGCTCAAGGTTGACTCAGCCTTCCATCCTTTCTAAGATAGGTAAAATGAGGACCCAGGGGCAATAAGCTGACTTTGTATAAAATATACAAAAGTATGAAGGCTATTGCTTAACGCCGTGATGACGAACCTATGGCACGGGTGCCACAGATGGCACGCGGAGCCATATTGGTGGGCACGTGAGCTCAGCTCTGGCACACATGTGTGCGCCGGCCAGTTGATTTTTGGGCCTTCTGGGCCCACCAGAAGTCAGGAAACACGCTGTTTCCGGCCTCCCGAGGGCCTCTAGGAAGGGTGGGGAAGACTGTTTTTGCCCTCCCCAGGCTTCTAGAAAGGCTCTGGAGCCTGCGGAGAGCGAAAAATGGGCCTACTGAGCCCACCGTGCCATCACAGCAAAAGTAGAGGGAGCATGAGGGTGGGGGGCAGGGCGCATAGAATTATGGATGTGGGCACACATGCGTGTGTGTCCCCCGCTCCCCGCCCACTTTTGGCACACGATGGCAAAAAGGTTAGCCATCACTGGCTTAACGCATTATAAGCCGCCCTGAGTCTCCGGAGAAGGGCGGCATATAAATCAATTAAAAAAAAATATACACAGCCTGAAAATAAGCAGCTTGCAGAATACTGCTATTCAAGATAGCCTAGGTTGCTGGGTGGACTAGAGAATTATTTCTGTTTCGATTGATTGGAGAAGGGGATAACAGGCCAGCAGAATCAAGTTAGGCATTTTTCCTAATTTATGACATGCTGAACCCAAAAGGTTCAACATGAGTGAAATCCAGCAAATTCCGACAGGTTCTGGAGAACCGGTAGCAGAAATTTTGAGCAGTTCGTAGAACTGGTAGCGGAAATTTTGAATAGTTTGGAGAACCAGCAAATACCACCTCTGGCTGGCCCCAGGGTGGGGTGGGAATGGAGATTTTGCAATATCCTTCCCCTGCCACGCCCACCAAGCTACACCCACAGAACCGGTAGTAAAAAAAATTGGATTTCACCACTGGTTCAACATTACTGTACTATACTTAGATCTTCGTACTAATAGCTCATTTCTCTTTGGTTCATTTTGATTATTATTTTTAAAACAGTTTTTTTTCTTCAAAAGCTACATTCTTTTTTATAATAATTTTATTAAAGTTTATAAGTACAAAAATAAACTATTAATACACACTAAGTTAAAAAAGAGAAAAGAGAATTAAAAAAATGAGAAATAAGAAAAAAATATGAAAGATGACTCCCTATTCCAGACAAGTAAAAACCATTTCAGTAACTAACTTTTCTAATGTTTCAATTTACAAAAAAGATTTCTTATTCCCATATTTCATTCCTTATCAATAATTAAATTATAAAAACTCATCAGTACTAATCAAGTGTCTTTTCAGAGCTACCAGAAATATTAATTGTATTAATTAATTTATATTTATTTATTTAACTGTTTTCAGCATTTTGGTGTAAATACAGATATCTCAGAAACATAGCGAAATAAATAATATGTATTGACCTATATTGCAATAGTCTGGCCCAAGTTGAAATCCAATTAATCCATTCATTCTAATAAAATTAAACTGAAGCCATATTCTGTACACAATTCATTTCAGGATATATTATTCCTTAAACAATGCCTTGTTTAACCACTAAAATTTCAGCGACAGAGTGAAAATTAAAATAAATATAATCTATTATTTATTTTAAAAAATATGTTTTTAACAGCCCTCTCTCCGAAGACTTCTGTTATTATAGATTAATCTGTTAATTAATCTATATACAAGTACATTGTTTCTTTGAACACCTCAGTTATATAATGGGCTAAACCAGTGGATTACTTCATACATCTTTACAGATTTGTTAAATTTTATGCAATTTGAAATATAAGATGATGGTGTTCAAAGCTATATTTTATATGATTAAACTTTTAATAAATCAATTATTCATTGATTTATTAAAATTGATTTTTCAAGGATATTCATGTCTTTGAGTAAATTCAGAATGAATATGGAGTAGATAAATCCCCACTTTGATTTTATTTTTTATTGTGATGAAAAGCATTGATTGCTTGAATTTGGTTAGACTTCTGCTATGAATATATACACATCATTTTTCCATTGCTGCATATTCTTCAATTTTGGTCTCCCAATCCTGTGTTGACAGCAATATTTCTCTTTTCCAAAGTTGCACCAGATTGATTATTGCTGCCATCAAGCATATATTTTAATAAATTATGATGTTTTTCAGCTATATTGTGTGAGATCACACCTAATAGAAATATTTGTGGGTTTAATTCAAATTTTATGTTCAGAGATTTCTGGTTGTTTTGGTGCATTTTTTCCAATATTTTTGAGTCTTTTTGCATAACCCACATATGGTAAAATGTTCCTTCTTTGTTGTGGCATTTTCAGTATGTATTGTTCATGAATTATCCATTTTGGCAATAATTGAGTTCTATGCCATCTGTAAAATATTTTGTACCAATTTTCTCTCAAATTGCAGCTTGGTGTAAATTGTGTTTATTTTTTCCTACAGTTCTTCCTATTGTTCCACTGTTCTTTGAAGTTCTGCATTCATTTTATCATACCATTTTTTACTAGTTCATTCTCAGCATAAGCCATTCATAAAGAAACAGCAACTTTTTATCACAGAGCAAAGGAGGATAGTCCATAGGAAACTTCTAAAGAAAATTAGACTTGAACACGCCACTCTTTTTATAGTATTAACAATCATATATTGCCACGTATTCTTTGGGCATCTGTCAAAAATAATTGGAATACTACTTTTTAGTTTTTCTTCTTTTATGTTATGTTCTTTTATGTTATGTTATGTTTTTACTGGGTCTGATCTTGAATGTATTGGAAAATGGAATACAACTTGAGATGGGAATTTGGGAGGGAAAATCTGAATAACACATTGAGAGTTGGAGCAGCACAAGGCCCTACCTGTGAAGGTCAGTTGTCTCTTCACATACCCAATAGCATGACTTTTGGAATGATATAAAAGCTGCAATCCAGTATCAAGTGAATTTCTGATTTTCGTTCCCTTTGAAACTTTGTGTTATCTTATTGTGGTTTATGTTTAAGTTTTTCTATTCTTCAGCACAGTATCTTGAATATATTTAAGACAAAGTTTTCTGCCTAGGATTCTAATTTTTTCTCACTTTGATTTTTGATTTGATTTATATTCTTGTTCTAGAGGAGGAAAACATTTTAAATGTTGGAAATAAAATCATATCTAGCTATTTTTCTTTTCCAGGAGAAGTTTTCCGAAGACCAAGGACAAGAAAAAACTGCCATGGACTTGGCAGCTGAGCAGTTACGTTTGTGGCCAACACTTAGTAAAGAGACTCAACAACAGCTGGTACAAAGTGAAGAAAGCATGGTCTTCAGCCAAGCAATTCACTTTGCCAACCTCATGGTATATCTGTTAGTGCCACTGGACACCAGTAAAAACAAACTGCTAAGAATGTCAGCTACAGGAGACTGGGAGAGTGGAAGCAATAGCATTGTCACAAATAGGTGTGTCAGTAGAATTCTCCCATCGTTACAATTTATTGTCATACAGAGTGATTTATTTTCTTACCCCAACTGGATTTAGCTTACTGGAATTGCTTTCTTAGCATTGCAGGCAGTGTTGCAGAGAGCTATGATACTGAAAGTGGTTTTGAGGATTCTGAAAATAATGATGTTGCCAATGCTGTGGTGCGCTTCATTACCAGATTCATAGACAAGGTTTGTACCGAAAGTGGAGTTACACAGGATCACATCCGAAGTCTTCATTGTATGATACCAGGTATGAGGAACCATGTTCTTGTCTTTAACTCCTCTCATTGGGAGATATTTTGTTCTGTCTCAGAAAAGATAATCTTATTTGTATACTGTACATGTGTGTTCTTTTCAGGTGAAAATGAGAGTTTGTTAGTCTAATCTTAGTCACGTCTGAACTATAGCGGATTTTCTGGAGGCAATTTTTAGAATGGATAAGCTGTTCTGTTAGTCTCTTTTGTTCTTGTTGTATTATGCTCATTTGGGGTGGCATTTATTCCTAGGAATTGTAGCCATGCACATTGAGACTCTGGAGGCTGTCCATCGGGAAAGTAGAAGGTTGCCACCAATACAGAAGGCAAGTATTTCAGGCTGTTTATACTGCTTTATAGCTGTGAGAAATACAGCCAGTTGGCAGCTTCAGCTTTCCTTTTTCTAATGTGTTTGATAACATTTGAAAACTTCAAAGTATTCCTAGAAAACTAATAATTTCAACAGATAAGCAGCTTTTCTATAATTGTGTGAAATACACACCAGAGAAAATACTGTAGCTCAGCCAAAACTCTTAAGTAAAACAAACTGCTCTTGTATGTACACTGTTGCTTTAACATCCATTGTATGCTGTGACCCAGCTTTAAATCAAGGAGTAGTTTAACCAGTAACGCTTTTTTCTTTAGATTGAAGAGTAATTAACTAATCAAAACCTTTTCTCACTTATCATTAGTCCCAGTAGCACACTAGTAAATAGTTGACTTCTGATCATGAATAATGAAAAAAGATCTATAATATTCTAAGGATCTACAATATTCTAAGAGTGGGGAAGCAGTGATTGCCTAACCGATATAATTAATCCCTTCTTACAGGGTTCTTAAATCAAATAAAAAAGGGAGATGAGTACCCTGTCCCAGAGGATTATTAATTTTCTATAAGTAGAGCATCTCTTCCAATTTAATAGGCAAAATCTGGTTATAGAAGAAAAAATGCTCCTGAATGGAAATCTTCCTGAATTTGCAGAAAACATTCAATCCTGCTCTTTCAAACTAACTTTGCCAGATTTGTTATAAAATACTGTTGTAATAATCATAGCCAAAAAGTATTATTTGAAATTATATTGTATTTGTTATGTTGCAAGTTTTATTATTATTATTATTATCTTTGGGTTCAGCCCAAGATTCTACGACCAGATTTGCTACCAGGGGAAGAGTTTGTGTGTGAAGGTCTCCGTGTGCTCCTGGATCCTGATGGCAGAGAAGAGGCAACTGGAGGATTGCTTGGAGGCCCTCATATTCTTCCTGCAGAAGGAGCTTTGTTCCTTACTACGTACAGAGTTATATTTAAAGGCACCCCTCATGATCAGCTAGGTATGATGTTTGTTATGAGTGTCAACATAATATGTTTTCCAGAAGCCATGAAAGATTAACTTACTTATTAATTGTTGTTATTGTTTTATTATTTTAATGTATACTAATTTAAAAGTTTCTAAGCCATGCAGAGTTGTCTCTGACAAGATGGGTGGCACAAATTTAATCAATCAATCAATAAACAAACACACAGATTAACTATCTTCCAAACCTACATTCCTTTTATAATGCTTCTAAAATAAAATTCATTTGAAAGTAAGATTTGTATCAAAAATGTTAATATTTTACTCAGAATATCTTTCTGCAATCCCTACAGTTAATTAAATGCAGAATTAGGTTTATTATGTTCTGTCTATAAAGTGGACATGCTATCTATGATATTCTGTGATAGATTTGCAAGAACTGAAAGTAAAATTGTCACTATCTAGAATTGCTTTGACTCCATGATTAGTGCAATTTCATTATTACTAAATACTGTCTAGTCTAGTGGTATCGGGTCTTGATATTTACTGTGGCCATGAACCAGCATAGGGTTTTTTAAAATATGTATTTATAACTATTAAAATAAATCTGCCATTGACATCAAGTGAGTTTCGAAACATTGGTGCTGACTTTTAAACCTTGTATATCTTAGAATATAAGATTATTTTCAAGAGCTCTCTTCCATCTGCTTCGTCCAAATGAAGATAGGCTGATGAGTATTTTAAAAAAGAGACTTCCTTAGTGCTGATAAGAAGGCCCACATCTAAATATCACATCATTATATTTTCAATGCCATGGGAATATTTTACCCTTTTTCAAGAAATTTTCGATTGTATCTTTATTAGGTCTATATTAAGTTAGTATGTTTGCTTTTGCATGTATTGAATGTATGGCTTTCTTCTTTCCTGTGCTGTTGATTTCCTATTTTATTTTTCTTTCTCTTTCCCCTTTTCTTGTTCTTTCTGTCTCTCTCTCTCTCTCTCTCTCTCACACACACACACACACACACAAATCATTTTTTATACTTTGTTGTCATAATAAAAAGCACCATCTCCTAGCACCGTGATGGCGAACCTATGGCACGTGTGCCACAGGTGGCACGCGGAGCCATATTGGTGGGCACATGAGCGTTGCTCAAGCTCAGGTCCGGCGTGCATGCATGCACTCGCCAGCTGATTTTCAGGCTTTCTGGGCCTACCAGAAGTCAGGGAACAGGCTGTTTCTGGCCTCCGGAGGGCCTCCAGAGGGGTGGGGAAGGCAGTTTTTGCCCTCCCCAGGTTCCCAGAAAGGCTCTGGAGCCTGGGGAGGGCGAAAAACTGGCTTATCGGGCCCACTGTGCCATCACATGCCAAAAGCGGGGGGAGATCGGGGGGATGGGGCACATAGAATTATGGGTCCCTTCACTCCCCCCACTTTCGGCACGTGATGGCAAAAAGGTTAGCCATCACTGTCCTAGCATATGCTTATTTAAGTGAATATATGATTCTAGAACTAGTAGTTGTTAGCCAGCAACCATTTCTCTAATCTCAAGACAGTTAAATATGCATCAAGATAATAGCAAGTGGCTTGGTAATTTCCTTCATTCTCAGACTTATATATTATATTTCCTTATGATGGCTCAGATCATTTACAGATGGTTTAAAAAAATCTTGTCTGGTTACATTATTTAAAATAAAATGAAAGCTTAATATTTATAGCTCCAAAAAATAAGGGATTTATTTTTTATTACAAGACAAGGAAATTGATGTTAAATATTTAGGCAGAGTGCTATCTACTCTGCACTCCCTATTATTTTTAAGGGAATTAATAAAAAGTATACTATTTCAAAATGCCACAAGAATAGTAGCATGAACAAGCACAGAAACATTTATCTTAGGTATGAGGAAAAATAACAGCATTCCATGATTAGCATTACTGTTATTTAAATGTACCTTTCTGTGGATAAACATTTTATTGTGCAATTTCTGTGGGTTTTATAAAAATAAACTCCAATTATTTCTAGGCACCATGGAAACAGTGGTAGAAGTGATTCATCAATATTTTTCATCAGTGCTTAGAATGAGAAACAGTGAAGTAATATTTCTACATTCAGAATAATAGGGATAGTTTGTACTGGCATGGTTGGGGATGATGTTCACTATTTACCCAGATTGTTGGAGGCAATATGCTGACTCTGTAACCGCTTAGAGAGGACTGTAAAAGCACTATGAAGCGGTATATAAGTCTAAGTGCTATTGCTAGTGCTATTTAGCAAATATATGCTAAGAAAAACTGTTTCTGTGATATAACAAATAACAAGGGTGACATCACTGGCCTTGCAGAATTATTAAAAATGATGCAGGAAATATAATCCATAATATAAAATATATGATCTTTATCAGGAATGCTGCTGCAATGCATTTTTTGCCTGAAGTGGAACTAAAAATTGCATCTACAGTTCACCTAGCAAATCCAAAAGGCTTATGTCCAGACAGATTATTTTGACCCATGAGACAGGAAATACCACAAGCAACTATTCTTGTCTCTTCTTGTCTTGTCTGCTAGATGACTATATTAGTTCAGCCGGCTAAAAATAGCTACTTCCGGGCAGCAGAAAGTATCAAAACAGTAAAGGTACAAAACTCAGTAAAGGTATAGAAATAGCAAGGATCAGTATTGTTGGCTCTACCCTATCTGGTTTGTCTATTGATAAATATATTTTTTTTCAAAGAGTAAAGAAACTCTTTTAATAAATATTAAGAAAATGGCGCAACCATTGGAAGTATGTGGAGGGGGAATTTAAATTAAAAAATAGATCAAAGCCCTAGGTGTAATTTATCTGTCCTTGAAGTTTTAATTCCTTTAGCCTTAGCATAGGCCTTTTGTATGGTCTGACTTCCTCATGTATGAATACGTCTTCCCAGTTGCCTTACTTGATCTATGATGCAATGTTTCTCTCCTGATATTCTTAGTTGGAGAACAAACAGTTATTCGCAGCTTCCCTATTGCTTCAGTAACAAAGGAGAAGAAAATTACCATACAAAACCAACTTCAACAAAGTATGCAAGAAGGACTGCAGATCACCTCAGCTACCTTTCAGGTAAATAGAATATAAAAACCTCATAGATCAGAAATATTCTTATTTTGAAAGTCCCATTGATTTCAAAGGCCTTTAGTTTGTAACTACTCTGGATACCTTGAATGAGAAAGCGGAATAGAAACTAATTGACTTATGTGCCAAAGTAGTTTTCAAAAAGTTTGTTGAAGTGGACACCTGCCTACACAAAACATTTCTACCTGCTCTTCATTGCCTTTTTGCTCCTGCTTATCATCCTGAGCAGAACTGACAACATTCTCCTGAGGTATATTTGACCCCAGGTGCTTAAACCTTTGTATGCAATTGTATCACTCTACACATGAGTTTTTAAAAGTGGATGAGAAATAATATAGTCTTATTATAATATATAGTGCTGAAACAATATATTCCTGGTATCAAACCCAAAATATATTACTGTCTAACTTAAATGCTCTTTTTAACTATAAGTTTAAATGTTGTTAATTATAAAAATGTGTTAAAATAATATATTTAAAACTTTTTATTCTAGTTGATTGACATGCACTATATTCTTTTAAATGATGTATTAAGATTTAAAACTTTATAATGATGTTTAACTTAGCAATACCTTTTTCTATTTCCCTAATACTGAATATTCTAAAATCTCTTCATATTTCAGTATTTGTTTTATTTTATTTTGTATTATGTCTTTTTATTTGCAGCTGATCAAGGTAGCTTTTGATGAGGAAGTGAGCCCTGAAGTTGTAGAGATATTTAAGAAACAGCTGATGAAGTTTCGCTATCCTCAGTCCATCTTCAGCACTTTTGCTTTTGCAGCTGGCCAAACAGCACCTCAGATCATCTTGCCAAAGCAAAAGGAGAAAAACACTTCTTTTCGGTAATGATTGCCCCTTTTATTTATGTGTCACATTTATTAGAAATGTTATTTCAATGTAGAAATATAGAGTGGCATGGTGGCCTAGTGGTGAACATGCTCACCTCCTACTTGGAAGGTTGAGAGTTCAATCCTAGGTAGTGGCAGATGTTTCTCTCTCAGGGTGCAAAGAAAAAATATCTTCTGCAAATTCGGCGTAAGTGTCAGGAAGGGCATCCAGCCAGTAAATGCTGAGCTCCATCTGGTTGCCCCAATTCTACCCCAAATAGGGACTACAGGATTGTGAAAAAGGCAGGGAAATGTTCTTAATTTTAGTTGATTTAGATTTTACACCATGCTTTAACAAAGGAAACCAAATTGTAGTGAAAATGAACAAGTAACATTATACGATATTTACTGTCACACTTCTGTATTTCTGATTATTGAAGGAGGAAATGCATTCTGAATGTATATTTAAAGGTACACACATGAAAATGGTTTGGGAAAGCTAAACTTGTGAGCATAATAGCACTAGTTTTTTTCTATTGGAAGGCATGGGGGCTCCACAGTATGCCACTCATTGAAGTAAAGCCTAGCAGACCTATTTTGGAGGAAAGAGGAGAATATATACTTGCTAGCATTCTCTTTCAGCACAAGTACAGATATTTTTACTTTTTTCCTGAATTTAGCACTCTTTCAAAAACAATTGTAAAAGGAGCAAAACGTGCAGGGAAAATGACAATTGGCCGGCAGCACTTACTAAAAAAAAAGACAGGAACAATCATGGAGGAAAGGGCAAATCGTCCTGGATGTAATGAAGAAGATGATGTCTCAGGTAATAATAGATTGAAGCCTCTTTTTTGCCACTGTCTTGTTACTAGGCTAAGCTACTAAAACTATTGCAATTTTAGTTTCAGATGACAGTGAAATGCACACAAGTGGTACTTTGAAAGCATCAGAAAAATCAACAATGGAGCAGCTAGTGGAAAGAGCTTGTTTTAGAGACTATCAACGTTTGGGGTTAGGAACCATCAGTAACAGTTCTTCACGTTCAAAAACAGAATTTTTTCGAATAACAGCTTTAAACAGGATGTATTCCCTTTGCAGAAGGTAAGCCAGCTTAGTTATTAAAATAGATCTAAATTACATGATCCACTTGTCACAATTTTTAGTCTATATTACAAATGGCTGAAAAAAGATTATTTGTCACTGTTGAGGGAAGACTTCTAGAGCAGAGGGTTTGCTTGTAAAAAATCTCAAATAAAATTCCTGATGTCTACATATTGGGTTAGGAAAGAGAGTGCTTCAATTCAGTGGATGTGAGATGGTATCGACCTAATTGGGCCAGTAATTGGACCCTTATATTTCTAAACAAGATGATTGTTTAATCATTGTTTAATCTAGTTGATAACTAGATTATCATCTGCGTGCAGGTATTCATGAGATACCAACATTTAAAAATCGTTGGATCTACAATTTGTTTTCTTATTACAATACTAACCTGATAAATAAGCAAATAAAACATTTTAGCTTTTTAAAAATTTTGACAGGTATGTGCACTTGTAGAAGCTGAAGTATACATAGAATATTAAGAGTTAAGGGGATAGTCAGAAGTTACGATTTCTGGCATTTAGTAACCATAAAGACTGCTCAGTAAAAATGCCAGAATCTTTTTTATTTTTTGGTGAGTATTTGTTTAGATGTTCATAATCTTCCCATTACAACTATTTAAACACTTCAGGCTGGATTCAGATGGATAGTTTAGGAATGTTATCAGTCACCGGGTGATTTCCCTTTATAAGCATAAGAGTCTGGTATCCTGCTCTCTTTGTACTTTGTACCCAGTACTTAACTACTGTAGTTCTGGTTTTGTTTTGTTTTTAATTTGTTGACAATGGCCTACCAGGGAGAAGACAGATTGCTGCTGAAAATGGATCACTGCCTTGTAGAGGTTTTTTTAGAAGTTTTTTTCCTCACTATATCTTTGTGGGAACTGATCTCGGATACAGAGAACAGTATCTTTTTTAACTGCCCATCTGTATCAAATAATGAAATATTTTTTTACCAAATTGGTTTGTTTTTCATCCAGGAACTTTTATTCCAGAACAGTTTCATCCATGATTGTGGTGTTAAGTCTGTGTGTGTGTGTGTCTGTGCGCGTGGTGGTAGATAGCTCATGTGTAGCTATAGATTGAAAAGCGGGGTGACAGAAGACTTTGGTATTGATTTAAGCGGGCAAAATAAAGCAGAATTTTTTTAATGAACTGCGTGAAATAGATTAATATTATTAAGATCAAGTTGCCTGCTAACAATGACCTGTGAAATCTCCCACAGAACTCCCAACTTTAGATTGCAGCGTCATAAATGGTTGAATTGCAGTTGATCCGGAAAAAAAATTGGCTTGGTTGCCCAAGCAGACAGCAGAAATAAGCATTTCAGAGTTGATGTTGAATAGAGACAAATACTTAATGCTTAATTACAAGGGGCCCTGGAGAGATAGATGAAGGGGGCCCAGAGTTTCAGCTATCTTTATTCCTGTTCCTCTTCCTTCAGAATTCTATCTCTTCCAGGAAGCCTACGTATATGAATTTATTCAAATTAAATAAGATTTATTGTTGTACATTTTCCTTACAAATTATCACACTATTGCTGACATTAGTTGTGTAAATGGCATCTTAGGCAGATCATTTATACAATGGTGCACGGGAGAAAACTCCAGTACATTTGCATCAATCATTGGAATATGAAAAAGAAAAACATCCAGTGAATTTTGCAATCACCCTTGGGAATATACTACTTTCATAAGAGCTTAATTACTTTATTTTTTAAAATTGTGTTTAACGTGCAAGTTTGTGTTGTGTATTTCCAAAACATACAGATCATCAGAAATATTTTAAATGTGTTTATTTTCATATATGCACAAATGACCACAGACATTTTCATCCAAATTCATCTTATTAAAAAATGTTCCAAAACTCTAGAATCTTGTTGGAAAACTTGAACAAAACTTTTCAGCCGAATATTTTTTTTAAAAAAAGTTATATAATCAGCTATTTGTATACTACAACATTAAACAGATTTTGAGGCAAGCCAGAGTTCATTTCTTCTCAGGGCCAAAATATTGATTGTGTTTGATGTGTACATTTGAAACATCTAAACTTTCCTGTTCATAGAAACTAAGTATTTATAAACAGCTAACCATGGACAGATATGAAATGTACATGTTGTTTACTTTATTGGTTTCTGTAGTGACTGCCTTACTTGCTAAAGATGCCTTCTATAATATAAAATATTACTGTCATTATAAATAAAAATAATATAATTAAGCTGTTAGAGCAAAATGTTGGGATAAAATTACTGGGCTAATTCAGCAGAATGAAGAAAAGGACCTTTATGTGTTCCAAAGAGCATGAGTCTGTAAAACCATTGCACTAAATTATTGTTCTGATAACCTTATGAGAACAATATCCAGTATCCAATAATATCCATATCCAATAATACGTTAGGAATTGTGCTGAAAAGAACTGAGCAAATATGACCAAAATTCCTTCTTTTTAACTGCTTATCACACATAAAAAATCTCTTTCCTTATTTTGAATTTGCAGAGTTGAGTGCGATCAGTAAAGACAGCTGTGCATTCAGCTTTGCCCATTCCCACCTCCAGAGAATCAGAATAGAGCTGGAAGGGACCTTGGAGGTCTTCTAGTCCAGTCCCCTGCTCAAGCATGAGATCCTATATGTGATGGCGAACCTATGGCACGGGTACCACAGGTGGCACGCGGAGCCATATTGGTGGGCACGCGAGTGTTACCCTAGCTGAGCTCCAGCACGCATGTGTGTGCTGGCCAACTGATTTTCAGGCCTTCCAGTCCCACTGGAAGTCGGGAAACTAGCTGTTTCTGGCCTCCAGAAGGCCTCTGGGAGGTTGGGGAAGGCTGTTTTTGCCCTCCCCAGGCTCCTAGAAAGCCTCTGGAGCCTGGGGAGGGGGAAAAATGGGCCTACCGGGCCCACCATGCCATCGTGTGCCAAAAGCAGGGGGAAGTGGGGGGGTCACATGCGCATGTGCAGGAGGGCGGGGCGCATTGAATTATGGGTGTAGGCACCCATACCCGCGACCCCCCCGCTCCTGCCACTTTTGGCACGCGACAGCAAAAAGGTTAGCCATCACTGTCCTATACCATTTCAGACAAGAGACTGTCCAGTCTCTTCTTAAAAACCTCCAGTGATGAAGCACCCATAATGTCTGAAGGCAAGCTGTTCCATTGGTTAATTGTCCACACTGTTAGGAAGTTTCTCCTCAATTCTAGATTGCTTCTCTCCTTGATTAAGTTGGGAAGAAATCTAAGGGCATTTGGCAATTACACTCACAAGGCACTTATAGTAGAACCTACCACCTCTTTCCTGATTTGGATCAGTAAAAATTAGTGGAGAATTTCATTGACTATAATTGAAAAGAAATCCCAGCATCTCTGATCAGCATTAGCCAACTTGGAAAAGAGATTGGCAAGAACTTGGCGGTCAGAATTTTTGGCAATAATTAAGCAATAATTATTGGCTGTTCCCAGCCAATATTTTGTGAATGCTGTGTATTGATACTCTGTTTTGTAAAGGAAATAGTGGATTAAAAATAAACTGTTGAAGTAAAAATATTTTCATCAATCTCCTATAAAAATATTGTCTGCATTAAAATTGCCACTTCTGGATGATTGCAATGCTTTCCCTACTACAGAACATATCCCTACCAATAAAAAAATGAATGGTATTAAAGCCACTAGCAAATTGTACGAAACCTGGACTCAAAAAGGAACTGCTGAAAAGAGCCAAGGGAAAAATCTACCAGCAGAAAGTCATTCTGGGGGAGGGGAGGGCAGGGGTGATATCTTGACCTCTCAATAATGGACAGGTAATAGAATCTAATTTACATGTTCAATTGTATGAAAGCAATGTTTTTGAATCTGCTTCCTGAAGAGTAACAAAAGCTTATTTTAATAATGATCAAGTAAAATGATGACAAAGTTTAAGTGTGCAGGTTTTTTTTCTTGAAGTGGTTTAAAATGCATATATAGTATATATTTTTAAAAGCTTATTGGGTGGGAAGATTTATAAACAAGAACACCAACCACCACCCCACCACCCCCGAACAAATTTTAGATGGTCCAATGAATAGCTTCTGATTCTCTGGGCTATGGTAGATTTGACAGGAAATGACCCTAGCCTGGGAAATATCTGTTAAAACAGATGTAAGTGATATGTTGATATGTTAGGTGGTCTTTTTTGGGTTGTTGCCACTGCTTCTCAGTGTCAGAACAAAGGTGTTTATTAGCTCTTGGATTTTCAGATGTTCTAAATTCACACGGTGTCTAATCTACCGTTATACTGGAAATTTATCAGGAGAATTCTGTAACGAAAAGTCACATGAGCTTTTCTTTATAACCAATTTCATTGTATGACCTCCCTTTTTCACTTTATTACAGTTATCCAGGATTGCTAGTGGTACCCCAGTGCATACAGGACAGCAGCCTGCAGAGAGTAGCTCGCTGCTATCGGCACAATCGCTTGCCAGTAGTGTGTTGGAAAAACTCAAAAACGAGTACATTCCTGTTTCGAGCTGGTGGTTTCCATGGGAAAGGAGTTGTTGGCCTTTTCAAATCACAAAATACACAAACCTCAGGTGAGGTTATGTTTCGTATGAATTATCTCGTAGAATGGGAAGGTGTTTATATCATCAATTGTTATTACATTGCGTCAGTCTTTACAAATAATAGGTCTTTCTAAAAAAGTTAATACTTTCTCCAAACAAGTGCCTCCAGATGTTCTGGACTTAACCTTTACACAGGCAAAATACAGTGGTAGTTAAAATGCACTTGGAGGGAAGTGGAATGGGGAAAATTATCTCAATGTATCATGTATCATGGAACCTACATCTAATAAATGCAAAATTATTATGGTTCTATCTTGTTATCACTTTTAGGGAATAAGAGAAAAATGTTTTATGTTTGAGCTTTATGCCTGGTCTGCTCTGCTATGTAAACAGAAGAAATGTTGCTTAGCTAAATCCATAGTATCATGCATAGACTGTTTCTTACTCATTAGGATATGACACTCCCCTGAACAACCCCACACCCTACCACACTCCCTACAAATGTGACCATTTGCTAGGCAGTGAACTAAAATGAAAATCAGTATTTATTGTATGAGGTAAGAGTGGAAATATGGTTTATTATATGCTTTGGTAACCAATTAGTATTATTAGCTTGCTTGAAAAAACTTGCCCTATGGAATTTTTGAAGAAGATAATAAAAAAAGAAATGAATAGTTATGTGCAAGTTACATAAGCCATGAATCATTCAAGAATTTAAGATGTGAATAGATTTTAATTGCTTAAATATTTCCAGCATAATCCTGGGAATACTATACTGCTTTGTATGAGTTTGTGCTTTGAATATATCCACACAATAAAAGAAAATTCTTCGATGTCAGTAATCTACAAATAATTGCTCTGCCGCTTTTGTTGGTATGTCTATATAGATATTTTCAAGTGTTTAAGTGCAAGAATTGAGCAATTGGAAAGAAAAGGTAAATCCAAGGATTTTGGATTTGCCCCAAGAACAAACCATCCCCAAAGTTATTGTTTGCTTAAGCCAAACTATATACAAACAGAGACTGTTCTTTCTTGTCATCATTTTGTTTGGGGCAAAAATATGTACAAGGCTCAGAAACTAAGGAAAAAATTGAAGAGGAATAGGAGTGCAGGATGAAATCGAAAAAGTAGTAAAAGTGAATAATATAAGGAAAAAGCGAGGGAGAAAATGCCGAATTGAAATAAGGATTAAAAGAAGTAGTAGCCAATATCTAAATAGGCAATGATGAATGTTAAGGGAAGAATAGAATAGAATAGAATAGAATAGAATAGAATAGAATAGAATAG
>WNWU01000001.1:12423445-12526338 GCA_012654045.1 Ptyas mucosa | reverse complement strand
AGAATAGAATAGAATAGAATAGAATAGAATAGAATAGAATAGAATAGAATAGAATAGAATAGAATAGAATAGAATAGAATAGAATAGTCAATATTAGTCTTAAGGATACCAGCAACAAGGTTACAGTCATACAGTCATAAGTGGGAGAGATGGGTGATAGGAATGATGAGAAGATTAATAGTAATGCAGACTTAGTATAACTAGTTTGACAGTGTTGAGGGAATTATTTGTTTAGCAGAGTGATGGCGTTTGGGGAAAAATTGTTCTTAAAAAACCTTTATTAGTTATCTTTTTAGGAATTATTTGCCATGTTCAGGTTCCCTGGATGTTTGCACCTCTGTTGAGATGTGGCCATTTACTTATTGAATTTGCTGCACAGTTTCGGGTATATTTTGAAAATGATTAGGCAGTGCTTCAAGTGTCATATGAGTCTTAAATCCGCTCTGCTTTTCAATAAAGTGTTCCTTTTTTTTTTCAGGCTTCTTCATAAGCCTGAAGAAAAAGTGTGGTTTCTTTGTAAGTTAATTTAATCAGTTCCATAAAACAGTTGCATCTTTTTTTTCAGGCTTGTGCAAAAGCCCTCCAAAAATAAGTTTCTTTAATAAACAGCAGAGTGGTGCTATGCTTCCATGAGTCTGAAGTATTTCTTCTGAATCTTTTTCAGAGCATGCATTGCACAGTTCTGTTATTCATGCTCATATGAGTAGACCAGTGGGAGAACAATATATGGAAGATCAGAAAATGCTTGCATATCCACAAACAATATTATACTGTACCTACTGAAATAGGTAAAATAGGATTGTACAAATCAAGGGTATAATCTGTTTCCTGCATTTGTTTGCATAGCTCCTACATCACTTGAATCATCAAGCAGCATAGAACAAGAAAAATACCTTCAAGCCTTACTGAATGCGATTTCTGTCCATTGCAAATTGAATGGCAATAATACTCTTACCATCAGACCAGCAATTGCTTTATCTCCAGGTAATATGATCCTTTTGGATAGCTTGGTTAAAATCCAACATTTAAACAGAAAATGTTATGTTTATAATGAATTTCCTTCTATTTCGATTTTCACATTATAATCCCTCATTGCCTTAATAAATCATTGCCTAGATAGCTGATTTGTCTCTGGAATTTTTGCAAGTATACTTTTCATATAAATGGCAGTATATAAAAGTAAAGTACTTTGAACTGAAGTAAAATTGCTAGCTAGTAAGATTCTGTGTCACATACATGAACAAATAATAGAGCTATTATAAATTTACAAGCAATTTAAAATGCTTAACATAGCTGTATCAACATACATATAAATATATCTTGAAGGTGAAAGGTTAAAATGTGATATGCTTTTTGCAGAATAGGTCTGGATAAAGCCATTAAGAAATGCATTAATATTCTATTTCAGTTGTCATGTGATGAAACCTGTAGGGTTCAAACAAAGGTAACGCTGCTGTTTTAGATACAGGAGCATGCAACTTGCCAAGTTTGTCCATTTGGCTTAATCAGTTGGTGAAATCAATTGTATCTAAATTCTGGCTTTTTCATAACATAACCCCGTCACCAATTGTGCATGCTTTGCTTCATTTGTTGTTAAATACTTCGATTGTGTTAGCCATGCCTAACTTCCTGTGATGCTGCAAATGTATACTTGCTATTTCTAATTATGTGTAATGTCTCTTAAATGTGGGAAAGTGGCAGTAGTTAGATAAATGAACCATTAAAAGAATATTTCTATATATGTGTCATTGTTGTTTTCAAATATAGGGTTCAAGTTAGGGTAATATATAGGTAATGTGTCAACTTGAATGATATTCTACTTTTAATCTCTCCGTTCTTTTTGACTGACTTTAGGCACTGAAAGGAGGGCTTCAAGAATGTCTACTGTGTTTAAGCAGGTAGTGCCAGGACATTTGGATGTAAATCTATCCAATAGCTTTGCTCGAGGAGGTTAGTAAGACTAGTTCAAAGCCTACCCATGGATGTAAGGGTGATTCTTGCATTTTGCCTCACTTGATTGCATTATACATACAGGAATTATAACTTTTTATTAAAATTGCCTGGTGTGCATATCAATACAAGAGTATGCATTTTGAAATAAAGATTGCACATGCAAATGAATATGCATGAAGTTCTTGCCATTTGGGGTTGGGGGTATTTTACAACAGCAGTAAGAACTGGTAACAATTATGT
This sequence comes from Ptyas mucosa, assembly GCA_012654045.1. NCBI lineage: Eukaryota > Metazoa > Chordata > Lepidosauria > Squamata > Colubridae > Ptyas > Ptyas mucosa. The sequence continues at coordinate 12,524,145 of WNWU01000001.1, read as the reverse complement.
TTTCTAGATTTCAGCTGTGGACATTTTATCAGATGGGAGATGCCATCAATAGCATATTTTAGGTGGAATGCTAGGTGGGCCACCTGTCATAACATTTACTCATATATTACTTACACATTCAATATTTGACCACATACACAGAATATGAAACTACATATGGAGCATCCCAGGACAGTGTTTTCATAGAATAGAATAGCCATGGCTTCCAGCAGCTATATTTTCTACACATTCACAAATGTGGATCATTAAAGTAATAAATTTTAATTACCTGTAGAACTCAACTATTCAATCAAGATGTGTAATACTGAAACATCTTTCATGTATAGATATTAATACTATAAATTGAAATGAGAATATCTACCCACAGCAGAATTATTAAATATAATAAAATATTATAACTCTGAGCATTGCTTTTAAACATCAGTTTGTTGTACTGATTGCACAGCCACTGCAGATTCTTACACAGCTGGGGTGTATGTAATCAACCCTTCATTTTAGTAAAATAATAGGATACTCTGTCCCTAATGATGCCCTTCAAATTGCAGGAATATGCTTTTTTTAAAAAAAAGTAATGTGATAATGTAAAATGACCAGGATTTGATTGGGGAAAAGATATAATTCAACTGATATATTCACTATAGATGATAATGTTTTAATAATGAATAGATTAGAAAGGAATGGAAGAGGTCCTTTTAAAATACAATAAACCCTTTATTATGACAATATTGTAAAATTTGTAGTTTATTGTGTGGTAGATCAAGAGTGACAAAAGACAATAGGCTTATGAAAAAAGTTTTATTTGTTAAGACTGACACTTGAAGAACAAAATGCCTCCAAAATTAGAATTGTTAGAATTAAACTGAATCAAAATTATCAGTGTTTCACAAATCACATTTGGCTACTCTTTCATTGTGGATATCTGATTTAGAAAGCAATCGCTGTTTGTTGTTGTTGTTGCTATTGATAGGAGTTAAAATTATTTGCTCACCTACTGCAACTCACCTAGAGATCTGCCAGTAGATATCAGTCTACTTTTTTTTTTACTATCCTTAATATAACAAATTAGGGACAGGGCTGAATTTGGAAGTCAAATTTATTTAATTTGGGATAGATGAGGTATAATGCTGTGGATTGGCTATACCAGTAGAATCAGCCTGAGAAGGGTTATGACTACTAATAGAATAGAATAATTGAGTAGACATGTTTGCACTAGCTTCTAGCAAGACCAGTCATTGTATTGGTTAGCATGCCTATGACAGCATGTAAGAGATTCATAGGCATTGTATTGGAAGAATGTAGTTGCCAAAGTCACCAAAAGCTTGCCTAGATTTATTCTGTAAGCAGTCCAGAAAATATTTAGGCTTCCCCTAAAACTAAATCTAGGAACGCAATAACTTTCCTTCTATATAGTTACATAATTTCTCTTCCAGTCATTGCTCTCATAAAATCTTGATATAATAATGAAACATGCTAGGGATAAAAACAAAATATATTCATTTTTTTTCTTCTTTTCCATGACAATTTACCTCCATAATGCAAGGAGTACCAAAAAGAAGCTCTTTACTGTAACGGTAACTGTGAATTCAGCCTTGTATTTAATTTAGAACTTTCTTGGCAAGATTTTTGTATTTTAGGATGAAATATCTTTTCAAAACATTCACTATAGTATTAATAGTTATTTGTTATCTTACTTTCAGAAGAATAGGTATATTAGCTAACTGTATAATGTAGATTTCATATAAAAGCACTCAATTTCTTAGAAATCTCAAGGAAAAAAATCAGAACCATAAGCAAGGAAGCTGTATTTAGAGTGATTACAACTATCAGCATAATTAAGTTCAATTAAATGCTAAGTGAATATTCTTGAATGATGTAATATGTATGTCAATTGGTTCCAATTGGCATTTAGATGAATGGAAGGTAGCCATTTTTTAATATGTTCCCTGTCTTGATTATAAAGAATACAAAAATAGAAGAAAACTGCCTTAGTTGGCGGAAGCTTCATACTGAAATACATTCTTGGTCAGTTATAAACACTGTCTTTATTTTTTAACATAAAGTCAATATTTGAAAGAGAAGAATTCTGACACCCATCCTTATGAATCTATTATTAATAAGGGTGTTAGATTGCGAAGTTTATGTGAACAAATGATTGTATTTAAGAATACAGTACAAATAGCTAGAAATAAAGTCTTTAGCTTAGGTTTGAAATACAGGGTACTTAATCAACTGTATGAATAAGATTTAACGTCCAGGTTAACTTTCAGCCACCTAAATATTTATTAAATTGTAAAATTAGTTGAATAAAATGTTTCAGAAAGAATGACATTCCTTGTTGCTCTCAAATTATTTAATGCTTTTTTCTTCAGAAAAATTTAAAATCAAAGCTAAAATGCTTTTCCTTAAGAATCAGAAGTCATTTCAGTGAGTTTCTATTTAAATATACAGCTCCTTTATACAGAATGATTTAATAAGCTTAATACCATAAGACTAGATGTTATGTTTAATAGTCAATGTATTGTATTGTATAACTAGTGTTATACAATAGACTCAACCAAACCAAAATTTTGCATGTTAATAATTTGATTGCAGAAACACATGTTGCGCGTGGTGCTTGAAATTAAGAGATACAGAGATAAATTCGTTTGGTCTTTCGCCCTGCACTGATTTTATTCTTCTACCAATAAAAATAAATAATAGTGATAAATTGTGACTTTTGATACATTTTTCCAGAATTTTTTTTTTCATAGTGGATACTCTTCCAATTGGTATAATTCACTGTCACATGGCTGTTATGCAGGTCTGCAGTACCCATAAAATGTTATCCTATATTACAGCTGATCTACATTTTACTCCTTGCAGCTTGATTTAGAGATTGAATCCTTGATGCTAGCTGTTAAAACTCAAATGTTACAAGCAATTGTTTTTATCATAATCAAGGCAGTAGAAATATAGAAGTAATCTTTCTTTTTTTCTGTTCAATATGCTGTGACTGCTTTATTGCAATGTCCGCCCCATTCCATTTCCTTTTCCTCCTGTCCTTACTGACAACTGCCAGTGGTTGGGTACAGAGATAAACGTTTCCAACAAATTCCAAATTAGAAAGAATCTAAATTTTCTCGTCTCTTTTATGATGTGTATCAATGCACCTTAAAGAAACTAGGTTGGTTTGATTAGGCATGAAATATAATTGCCAGGCCATGTTCTTGCTATAATATACTATGGAGTGATTCATAGACCCATAAGCATTATCTTTATTGCAGAAAGGACAGAATTATGCTCAGATCACTTACCAAAAACTAGAAAAAATGTTGTTACACAAGTACTCTTGCTCACATAAATACTGATGGTTATTAAAAAGGGAATAAATGTCTAGATTATAAGATAAAATAGTGCATATATCCATTTGCTTGTTTTAAGTATTATCTTATGATCGCAAAAGATTTGAAAGTTATCTATATGTCCTTTAATCACTGTAACCCACCACTGGCTAATGTGGTAATCTGCATGTGCTTTTCAACCTGCAATCATTGCTTTTTATGTAGTGCAAGGTATAATCAAGCCCTGTTTTAATAATGGCCAAAGTGGAATTTTTAGAAAAATGATACAACATGATCATTTTGTCAGCTAATGCTCTGAATCTTGAATGGCAACTGATTGTTTAATTATTTATATCATTTTCTTTATTTCAGAAATTACTTTAAATAATAGTTTACCACCTTCAGTTTCATCACTAAAAGTCAGTAGGCTGGCTTTGTATGTAGGTGGGACAATTCCTATCAGCAATATTTGTGTGGCAACACTTCATTACTTTTTAATCATATCACTTGCTATTGTACAGTTTCTCAGTAATAATATCAGTTGATCTGGAATTCTCAGCTGCATTATTAATGGTTGTTAATAAATCCATAGAGAGCAATGACCCTCAGACCAAACATGACTTATATTTTAATACTGCTGTTCTCAAAGAGCGTGTTACTTCACATAACAGTTTTCTAGGGCCAGAAGAGCTGAAGAACCGTTGGTGGGAAACAGTAGAATTTGCTTATCTCTATTACCTGTAATGACCATCTGCACTGTAATAGTAGTATATTTCTGGCATCAGCTAGATTGCTCAGATCACATGATTATTTTCAGTCTCAGTGTATAAGGAATCACATGCCCAGTTCAATGTACTAATGTTAGTAGTAATACAGGAAGTGGTTTTGTAATGGCATATATGCCAACAGCATCGTATTAATTAGTAACTGCTTTTTCCTATTCTCTAATCCCAATGCAAATTAATGCACCTCACTTAAAAGAGGCTCACGCTGTTTCTAGGTAATGTGATTACACAATGTCTATAGCTAGCTGAAGATACAGAAAAGTAGCTTTATAAAGTATTAAACATGAGGTGATTTGAATGTGATTATTATGGTAAATCGTGGTTATCAATTCAGAGCAGGTTACATTAAACATGTGTTTAATGTAACTGATTATAATAGCAGTGCAAATGTGTTTCAAAGTAATGTATACGTAGGACATTTGCAACTGCCCAGGGTCATTGGGAGGCAGCATATAAATTTAATTTAAAAAGCTCATGTATGTGAAAATACAAAATATTTCATAACGTTTTTAATTTTTATGAAGGTGTGTGGGCCAGTCTTCGTTCTAGTGGTCGATTTATCAGCACTCAGATGCCATTCCTTGATGTGGGTGCAAGATTAGCTGGAAAAGATGGTTCACCTTCATATACCAGCAGCAGTGCCTATTTGCAAAACCGACTCCTCAAGCGACAAGCTGCTCTTTACATATTTGGAGAAAAATCTCAACTCAGAGTATGTCTGTTTTCCATATACTTCTAGGCTTTGGGTGGAATAATATTACAACTTATGTATAACTGGAGTGCACAATGGCAGTGAACTGTGCACATTAGAACGCTCTTGGTTGCAATAAGTCTTAAATCTCACAGTTGTGCTGGACTGCAGGATCTCAGCTGAAATAGCATAGGCACAGGGATTCTGTCAAGACTTTCAAGAGATACTCAATGAGTTATTAGCAAGTAGCAAAATCAGAAAGAAAGAGAGCTGGAAGCCGCTAAGAAGCATCCTGAAAAACCTCCCTAAAGGCCTAAAATGGTATCACCGAAACTTGTCAATCCAGTTTTGAAGTACATGAATGGAACCCTGCAAGTTTCATGTGGCTCAGGTTGCCCATTCCTGCATTAGAATATAATGTGTGCAAAGCTGCCCCCCACTCACAGTGACCACTGAAAACATTGTATTGAACTTGATATACCTGGAGCCTAACAATGTAATTTCATTATTAGTTTTAATCAAGTTATTTTACTCTGTTAAAATTAAAGGCTATTTGTTACAGTCCATTCTTTTCAGTGTTTATGGATGTTGAGTTGAGTGTTCACATATATTTGGGCATACCTAACTTTAAAAATACCATTTTTACATATGACTGGAAGATCTGAATATGACTGTATTTACTTACCGTATTTTTTGGAGTATAAGACGCACCTACGTTTTTTGGTGAGGAAAAGAAGAAAAAGAAATCTCCCTCTGCCTCTGCCTCTGAGCAATTTTGCATCATTGCAGCAAACAGCAAACAGCCTGCTTTACTTTCATTTTCGTTTTCAGCATAGCTTGATTAGCACAAGGAAAAAAAATCTGCTCCAGCCATTTACCTCTTTGCAGCAAGCAGCAGAGCCCTGCGCAAAACAGCTGAGAGCAAATCAGCTGAGAGTCGGGAGGCCGATCCAATCAACTTGTGCTAATTAGGCTGTGCTGAAGCTGAAAGGAGCTGTTTTTTCTTGCTGTTTGCTTGCAAGGAGATAACTGCTGCAAGGCAGAGGCCAAAGGGTGGGGGCCAGTGGATGGGCCGGGCTACATTCGGTATATAAGACATACCTATATTTTCACCCCCTCTTGTAGGGTGGAATGGTGCGTCTTATACTCCGGAAAATACAGTATTCTTATTCAGTGATGTATTTAACATATTTCATTTAACATATTTCATAATAGCATTTCAGGACCGTGATTTTCATAAGGAAGCTTATGACACAAAAAGGTAGATTCAATACCAGATTTTAAAAGTACCTTATATCATTGTTAAATAAGCCAAGTAAAATACAGTCAAATGTATAACAGCTGGCTCGAGACTCATGAGTTAATTAGGGCATCTGTCGGAACTTTGACAAACAGCAACAAATGCCATAAAACTTTTTTAAATTGAAATCTAGGGGTGATTTTAAAGCACTGGTTGGTTTTCAGCCAATCAACAGATTTTGATCCAAACCATATCAATTATATATAATATTAACAGTATGCATAGCAGAATGGCCCTGCTACATTTATAATGGTGTCCCAACAAAGTAACATAAATTGAGGAATTCAGAAACTCTCAAATCTAAATAGCACTTTTATGTTCAGTAATATCAACTCCTAGTATCCAAAGCCCCTTTCCTAGGCTATCGGAAAAAGGGGAAGTCCAAAAATGTGGATTTTTCATTACCATTTTTCATATTATTCTAATTAGATTCCAGGAGAGGGAAAAGCCGGGGTCTGCATTACATTGATTTTGTAATTTTGATACAAGGAACTGCATACTAAAAAAAAAGTTGTACTGTCATCACATTACAGCAAAATAAATTAAAAAAAGAGTTGTGGGTCATGAGGTCATTTGAGTTTTGCGGCCAAAAATCAAATACAAAGAAAGTTATATAAGATACATACTATACCTAGTAATGCCATGTCATTTCAGGTCTCAGAAAAAATGTTAAGTTCTTCCAAAAAAATGGGGTAGGAAAACTAAATCCCTTAATAAATAGTTTAAGTGTATGTTTAAAATGAATAGCATAAATAAATGCCTTCTTTGTCCACAGGGCTTCAAACTTGATTTTGCTTTAAATTGTGAATTTGTTCCAGTTGAATTCAGTGACATCCGGCAAGTGAAAACTAGTTTTAAAAGACTCATGAGTGCTTGTGTTCCTAGCAATATTCCAGCAGATTCTGAAATAACATTCCTTAAAGCTCTTGGAGAGTCTGAATGGTTCCCTCAGGTAAAGTGATATGGGGCAGTCATAAATACTTGTGATTTCTGACAGAAAACCAAGGCTATTTTGATTCTGTAAAAAAAAAAATCATTTTTTTCTGCATTAAATAAAATCTGTATTTCTATGGAGACAAATAAACATCAATCAGTGAATATTTATATTATGGCAAAATGGATTTAACCACTGAGATACTCATTTAATCACAATGAGCCATAAAAATGTTGCATTTGGCTATAATAATTTAAATCTAGTCTTGAAGTCAATTTCCATTTTCTGCTTTTAACAAAAGAAATTCAGTTTAAGAAACTATTACCATAGATTCTCCCCTAGTAAATGTCTCATCACTATATTATTGGCTAAGTCAGGTACATGGCACAGGTATATTGAAACTAAATAAAGTGTCTTTCTTGATAATGATTTGTATCTAAATATTTTAAGGTGGTTTTATATCCAATGTAGGTTACAAGATAATTAGCCACTCATTTATTTTTTAAAGGAGATTGACAATGCAATGAATTGTATTGTGGTGTTTAATCCCTAGAGTCTATATAATTATAACATGTTTTGTAACAAAAGCTTTTGTAAAACATATAACATGCTACAATATAGTTTGAGAGCCAACTGGGCTTGAAAAATTTATGACTGAATTATATATCAAAAGAGTACAGCACCTGGCTAATTCTGGTTGCTGTCAGAAAAACTAAGAAGTGCCAAATCTAGTTAATACATAAATGAAAGACCATCAGGAAATTGAAGTTGTAAAACTAGACTTGTAAGATTAACAAAAAAAATCCTGAAAGAAGGCATTGATCAGCCATTTGTATATTATTGCCAAGAAAACAATATAAATGTGTCCATTAAATCTTCAGTCTTAAGGCAAACTTTAACTAAAGCATTTGATCCATAAAACTCCTTTATGGGTCAGTGTAAGGGTACCCATATTATTTAGTGCTCTGTAAGCATTTAATAGGAAAAAAAGATGTTCCTCTGTAGTCATGAGGCCTAGAACTACTAATTCAGATATGGATCCAAATGAGGGGGGAAATCACACTGTACTTAATTCTTCATTTTGTTCTTTTTGTTTTAAACTTTATAATCTATTAGTTCAATAAGACTTGATTCGAACTGAGTATCTAATATTTTCAGTAGTTTTAATAAAACAGATTTTATTAGTCATTGTATAAACTATCATTCATTTTAGTAACCTGTTTCCTTTATGTTTTGTATAGCTTCACAGAGTAATACAGTTGGGTATTGTCATATCAGAGCTACTTGAAAATGGTTCTTCAGTTTTAGTTTGTCTGGAAGATGGCTGGGACATCACAGTGCAGGTCAGTTATTATGACCTGCATATATAGCAGGCAAAGTGAGAGAGACTGGAGTTCATTTGGACAGGGGATGTAATATGAAGGGGAAGTTAATAAAAATTCCTTTTGCTGCTGATGAGAAAAGCTTTCCATTAGCAAAGGGAGCCAGTCCCCTCTAGTGGGAGTGGGTTAGCTTGATCAAAATGTTTTATATTTGAAGCTCAATTATACCCTGAAACCATTCTGAGAATACACAAAACAGAAATTTCATTTCTGAATGAAATTGCATTTCATTTAAAACCCCATCATTCAAAAGAATATCCTGTGAACACTTTTCTAGAGAATTTTTTTTTTATTTGATTTATATGCCACCCTTCTCCGGAGACTCAGGGCGGCTTACAATGCGCTAAGCAATAGCCTTCATACTTTTGTATATTTATACAAAGTCAGCTTATTGCCCCCACAAACTGGGTCCTCAATTTACCTACCTTAGAAAGGATGGAAGGCTGAGTCAACCTTGAGCCTTGGTGAGATTCGAACCTGCAATAATTGCAGGCAGCTGATGTTAATAACAGGGCTTTAGACCACTGTACTATCCAAGGCTCTTATTTTAGAATTTTAGCTTCATCTCTAAAATGCATTGCTCCTCTTCACAAACTGAAGTACAGTTTCCACAGTTGTTTTAAATAGGATGTAATAAGGCCCAGAAAAAAACAATCTCTCTCATACCTACTTATCTGCAAATATTCTTCGCATATAATTCTATTAAAGATGATTTTCTGATGAAAAACTGGAGGTAAGAAATTGTTATCCTGTGGATCAAACAAACAAAATTAACATGATTGTACTGTTTTCAAATATAAGTTTAAAATTTGTTTCATCTTTAAATTGAAAGTTTCCAGATTTCCATAAAAATTATGTACATATTGTAATTCAACCCTGGATTAACCATTAAGCAAAAGAAGCATGTGCTTAGGACACCAAGAGAAAGAGGGCACCACAAAAGATTTTCTTGTAGCTACCAGGCCCTTAACTCTTTCACTACTGTTCTCAACTTTAGCCAGACTTTTTGTAATTGCCCTTATGTGCCATAATGTGCATTTCTAAAAAAAAGCATATATATTTTGGCATGGTAACCGACTACAGTTTAAAAGTTTTATCTGAAGGTGTTATCACATTTCTCATGGTGTGAGAGTTTTGCTTTAACAGCCCTCTCTAAGCGTTTTACAGAGTCAACATATTGCCCCCAACAATCTGGGTCCTCTTTTTACCCACCTTGGAAGGATGGAAGGCTGAGTCAAACTTGAGCCTGGTGAGATTCGATCTGCCAAACTGCTGGCAGCCAGTGATCAGCAGAAGTAGCTTGCAGTACTGCATTCTATCCACTGCACCACCCCAGCTCTAGATGCTTAGGGCATTTATTGGGGTTAATCCTCATGTTGTAGCAGTTGTGAACTAATTTTTCACTATAAATAATGTACTGCAGTTGAGTAGTTCCAATGTCCCAGAAGTAGATAGTACATTTACATTTATATCTAAACAGAAAAGCCTCATCGTAATGGTAGATAGAAATAAAATGTGTATTTGGGTGTGTATATAAAAGCATTCAGATTAACATACCAGTATCATTTTGTGGCCTAGGTGGTGTCTCTTGTGCAATTACTCAGTGATCCATTCTATCGAACACTTGAAGGATTCAGAATGCTAATAGAGAAAGAATGGTTATCTTTTGGTCATAAATTCAGCCAGCGCAGTAACTTAACTCTTAATTGTCAAGGAAGTGGATTTGCACCCATTTTTCTGCAGTTCTTGGATTGTGTACACCAGGTAAGCCTAAATAAATGAGCATATTTATGTATATAGTGGATATTTATTTGTTTATAAAAATCATGACCTGCATTTTAATTGTTTATAATACAGAAATTGAGAGCCAATTTGGTGTAGTGGTTAAGGCATAAGGCTAGGAACTACAAAATCATTACTTCCACATTAGGCACAAAGCCAGCTGGCTAACCTTGAGTTAGTTACTTTCTATTATTAGAAGAAAATGTTTGTAGCTCAGGGTTGAACTGTGGGTTCTAGCACTAGCACTGATGATGTTGCATAGTTTGGTAATAAAATATCTGCAAGAAAACCACCAAACTCAGAGAGCACCAAGAACCCTATAGTCGTTTTCTCTCAGTCTTAGGAAGACATCCGTGGCAAACCACTTCTATAAATTCTTGCCAAAAAAACCTGCAGACACTTATCCAGATAATTTTCAAGAATCAGACATGATTGAACAGAACAAATTCCCTGTGTCTCGGTGTATAGTCATGCTAGCCGCCTGATCATGGAAATGTCTTCAGACAACATTGGCTCCTTTGGCTAAGAAACAGAGAATAGAATAGAATTCTTTATTGACCAAGTGTAATTGGACAAACAATCATCAAAAATCATTAGATACAACACTCAGTAATAGTCATAGGATACTAAATAATCAATATAAATCATAATAGGATACTAAATAAAAGCAATCAACATAAATTGTGAGATACAAACAACAAAGTTATAGTCATAAAAAGCTAAGGAAATAGGTAATAGGAAAGATGAGAAGGATAACAGTAATAGTAATACAACCCTACTAGGTGGTTTGACATCCCAGGGCATAAGACAGTGTTACGGGAATTAATTGTTTAGCAGAGTGATAGCATGGAGGGGCCAGTAGTGGTTTTCAATTTCAAAACCGGTTCGCTCATGGATGCGTGCACGCTCGCTCGCACGTGACACTTCTGCACAGGTGCAGAGCCGTCTGGGCAGGTGGGCGGAGCCTCCCACCACTGGGAGAGGGGGGATGTCTGGTGCTTTTCCAGGCTTTTATCTGTGAAATAGACCTAACACATATTTTTCTAGGGTCACCAAAGGGATGGAGTCAGTTGTAGGATACTTCGCTGTTGTTGGTGTATCTGAGATAGAGAGGGTAGCGATAATTGACAGCGGTTTCCTCTCAAACATGCAATAAAACTCATTTAGGTCATCTGCCACTTGTTGATTTAAGTTGTCAGAGATGAGCACTGCTTCCTAGATTCAGACACAACTGGACAGGGGAAACCTTTACCTTTTAATTGACTTCAGCAGTTATGAAAATGAAGTTCTAACCACTATATATTTTCCCAATCTTGTATTCCTTAGCAAGTGGACACATCCTCATCCTAAATTTTGGCTTATAGAACAGTTGGGAGAATGTAATTTGTTTTATCTTCTCCATATTATTTTCAAGCAACTTAAATCCCTCCCTCTCCGTCAAACATTTCAATGAGTCATAAATTTGGAAGAGTAACTTGATGCAGTAAGAATAGATAATATCAGTGTAAGTTTTATGAATTCATGTACATGTGTTTAAAAAAATATTTTATGTCAACACAAAGAAAAATGGCAGTTGGATTAGTCAGTTCAATATATTTCTAACGTGGGCCATGCAGGTGCTTTATAAGTCAGTTAATTGACACAATAGCAATAGCGATCTGTTGCAGCTCAGATCTAGAATATGAAAAGCCTATATTGCACATATGAAGTTATTTTCTGTGAAGGTTTTTTCTAATCTTATCAACTTCCATAATTATGCTGAAATAAAAGCTTTTTGCTCTGCAAGTCATAGTACTGTAGATTGTTATTTTTTGGAACAAATATCCTTTATTTCTTCATCTGCTTGAAGTTATAAAAATATATATTTGGAAATCTAATTTTAGATTTGACTAATTTTAGATATGCAGTGTAAATGCATAAGAGTTCTACGTTCGAACGACCAAGAGCAATAACTGAAGATTTAACAAATAAATCTTTTCATGTGGTTGAAAAGGAATTGTCCTTATTTCGCCTAGAGAGCACATAGGAAGTTGTGATGCTTAAATTAGAAATGCATCATCTTTTAAATAGCCATTGTTTATGCCAATATCTCCAGGTGTCAAGTGAATTATTAATGTGAATCGTTATTTCACAATAGCAACATCTGGTAGATTATCCAGTTATTTCTAGGAAGACAACTTTAGTGACAATAATGTCATATTACAAATGATGCTTCTCTCACTTTCTCCTACAGTTCTAGTGATTGCTTAATCTTGTGGGAATAATACTATTTGCATAAAATCATTATAAAAATAGACATTATTTCTTCAACTGTTCTCTCTTTCATTTTCCAAACATCAAAATGGAAAACACAGATTATAACTATTATTTTATCCACTATGTTATATTTTGTAGGTAAGGTAGGAAGACTGGTACAGTTCAAAGAATGCTACTAAATTTTATTTTTCCCATTACATTTGCATCACCAAATACCCACTAACCACAGAATTTCTGGATAATCTACAGTCTGTTCTAATAGTTAAAAGAAGTGTGGAAACCATATTGCTATATCTACAAACAGACAAGAATTCTGCTACTTTTTCTTTGCTCTATTATTGGGGGAGTACATTGGAATCATTTTGTAGATAGCATGATCCCTTTCTGAACATTTAATCTTGATCTGATCTGATCTTTGTCAAATGAACTCTCTTATAAAAGTGAATATAGCGTTCTTCTGTGTAGAGCCAAGGAAATGTATGTTCTATTACAGAGCAAATTCTGAGAGAGGGAGGTGGGGGAGAGAGAGACAGAGAGAGAGAAAATACACTATAAACAGTAGTATACCACTTCTTTATGGGTTCTGTGGACCAGGATATTTCAGCAATCCTCTTTCCTTGGTCTCAGAAAATCTTCTGATTGCTTGTTGACTAATACAGGTGAAATTATGTGTAAGTTAGCTATTATATGCAAAAACTCAGTGCCTATAATTTTCTGAATTGATTTAAGAGCAACATAAGGACTACTCTGTCAAGGATGTTAATATCTATTTATTTACACTGCTTAGATATCACTAAATCTATGTGCCTCATACCAGGTTTACAATGTAATAATATAAAACAGCAAATCAAAATTATAGAATGAGAAACATGAATTACAATATATCTATATAAACATAAAATGATATGAAAATAAAGCAAATATTAGTGCTAATTTCATCTAATCCAGGCAACACAAACTGGCAAAAGTTCTGTGAAAAAAATTAATCTTGACATCTTTATAAAGCAATGCAGGAGTGAGTAACAAAATATATCTCCATGGGAAAGGCCATAGAAAAGTCTGTATCTGTACCCCCTACTATCTCTATGTGGGAAACATAAAACACCTCTAACTATTTTAATCATACTGTTAAAAAAGATGCCTAAGAGCTAAAAAAAGTTGAAATAATATAATTTGCTGACTTTGCCCTTGATAATAAATTAGTTATGACCATTGTTTATTTTTATGAATTTCAGATTCACAGCCAGTATCCAACAGAGTTTGAATTCAATCAGTATTACTTGAAGTTCTTAGCATTTCATTATGTTTCCAATCGATTTAAAACATTCCTGCTGGACTCAGACTATGAAAGACTGGAACACGGTATGGATCCCAAGTTGACCAGTGTTAATTTGGCTGCTATTTTATTATTTTTAAAGCTTTTCATCAGAAATGGATTGAAACAATATCACTGACATCTGCTTTGTATTGAATAATCATAGAATAATAGAATTGAAAGGAACCTTGGAGGTCTTCTGGTCCAATTGATAGAGGAAAATTGATAGAGGAGATGTGTATATTTATTTTGTTTATTGGATTTAGTGATTGCCCATTTCACTCACAGAGCCACTGAGTAGTGTACAGCTTTTTTTTTTAATAGCATGTTATCTGTCATTAAACAGTCTTTCAAAATTCCATCAGTATTTTCAGAAATTGAGAAAGTATCATTCAATGGTTCCTAGCAATTGGTTACTATTTCATTACAATAACAGAGTATGGAGGCTTACTTATCTACAAACTAGCATATACCATTATCTATTTATTTATTGTAATAGCACTGAGGCTAATTGGGAATCCGGGATGGACAATGGAAAATAGCTGGTTTGTATGTTACAGAGGGCTGATGAATAGATACGATAACAGAAAATGTTATTGAGGGTTTTCTGATAGTATTGAAACTGTGAGCAAGTTGGTAGCTGCAGTGCTGATTTGCTCAGACAGCCCTGCAGGAAGCAGGTTTCTGGATGTGTAACAATGGTTTCAAGTGCAAATTAGCTGTGTCCTCAAAACATGTATATTCTCTCTCTAAGTCAAAGGTAATTTTGGAAATTACCATCATTTTGGGAAGCATAGTTTGAAAACAGAAAAGGTATGCATATACCTGATATGTATTTTGCACAGTCAAATCATAGCCAACTTATAATTAATAAAATACCCATTCTTAAAAATAAATATCTTTAGCAATACATTTTTATTCTTTGGTCTTGCATTTTTCAATAGATGGGTGTCTCTGTCAAATCACTTATACAATAATCTTAATCTATAAAAATGCAGCTAGTAACACTATTAGATGGTAAATATCTATATGTTTTCATGCTTTTCGCAGATAATTAGTTAAGCATATCTAAGTATATATAGGAAGTATTTGTGCAAATATTTAAATTTAAATTTGTCCTAAATATATAAAAAGCTATTCTATAATTTTTTTTCTTCAATAAAATATTTTTTTTTCAATAAAATGATTTTTTTCTATAGCCTAAAAGTCATGTGGAGGACAGCAGAGCTGTGTAACTTTCTTACACTGAGTTCTTCCATTTCTCTAATTTATTTTGATTTGATTTTACCACTTTTATTGCATATGGTTCCTTGACTAATGAATAAATTATTATTGAATCATATTGTGTTTTGATTTTAAAACACAGAACTCTTGTGATGATTTCAATTATTTTGCTTTTTTTTAACTCTTCCTAAATTCCCAACCCATATAGCTTCTAGTCAATATTTTTGCGGTTAGTTCTTTTAATTTTAGTTTGTAATCTCCTTGACAAAATTCTAGTATCTCATGTTAAGTTAGCCATTTGTGTTCGCCTACTGTTTGTCACTTATAAATGCTTCTTGTGCTGAAAGCCACAAATATATTTTCAGGCACATTCTGGATTTGTCTCTATTCCACATTCTCAATGTGGCACATCTAACTTAAATATTGTACCACAATTATCCATGCCATCCAAATCTAAGATTGTGTCCTTCTAATTACATGACATTTTATCATTTTAAGGAACATTATTTGAAGATAAAGGAGAAAAACATGGCAAAAAGGGAATTTGCATTTGGGACTGCATTGACAAGATACACAAAAGGAGTCCGGTTTTCTTCAATTATCTCTACATGCCAGTTGAAACAGAGGTATACAGCCGACATATTCACAGTCTTTTTAGTTCTAATACCTAATAAATATAGCTTACTATTAGTGTAATTAACATTTATTCAATGGGTTAATTGCCCAGTTTTCAGAATGATTACCATGCTGTCTAGACAGTAGTTTTTCAGACACAGGGATCTAAAGACTATAGCCAATGAGTCTGGTTAGTGTACATTTTTATGAGGCTTATTGTTATTTTAAGGATGTTGTGATATGGCAGATATTAGGAATTTTGTTGATATGTAATTGCTGTGATAGTCTCTGGACCTTCTTTCAAGGTTTTTTTAAAATCACTGATTATGAAGATCTCCAATTTTTACTTCAAAGAATATGCCTAAATATGTCTGTGTAATAGTTATATATGACCGTAGTTTACTGAGGTAGCAAACTAGCTAAGCATTTAACAGGACTATCTGGGATACACAGTTTTACGTGGTGGTATCAATTTTAATCTAAAGGTCTTGATGCTAATCTTATTAGGATGGTGTTATTGAATGTTGGCATACTTTGAAATAAAGACAATGATTGATGATTTTTTATGTTACTTGATTGCAAGGGACCAAAATATTTGCAAAGCTAGATTTTTTTTGTATGCTGTATTTTAATAACATTTCTGAATTCATAAGTTTAATAATTATGTTAATATGGAACTCACACTGTGTCCTACTTCTGTTGCATCATTTCAGGAATAAATTGAGCAAGGGCAGAATCCCGCCAATTCATGAAACACTTGATATGTTCTAGGCACACAGAATTTAGAGAGGGAAATAGAGGGGATTCCCAGAATTAGAACTGAATTGGGAAACAATTTACCTACTTAACTACAGGTGGAAACTGAAAAAAGAATAGAGTTGCTTCCTGCTATTAAAATGGATTAAATGTTTATCTGCATTTAAGTTGAGGAAAATGATTTGAGCCAGGGGCATATCATTAGGGAAGAAGGGTCAAATCACATTTATCAGCTACAAGGGTTCTTTTTTATTCAGGTATTAAAACCAAATGTCAGCATTTCCTGCCTTAAGAAATGGGATTACTACACAGAAGAGACTTTAGCCACAGGCCCAAGTTATGACTGGACTATGATAAGTGCAAAGTGTAGTACCTTGGATGAAACAGATCAGATGGATATGTCACCTTCCCACAATAAGAGAAAAATTGTCTGGCCATGCTATGATAACCTGGCTAAAGTGCAACCTGATGCCATCACCAATTTATTTAGTGTAAGTATAACCATTTAATATATTCATGTAGCTTCATCTTTGTTTTTAATTATTAGTTTTCAGTGTTTTTAATTTAACAAAAGAGCAAGATAAGAAAATGTAGAGGAAGGGAGAGGGTCAGTTTTTAAAGTAGTTTTTAAAACTTTCACAAGGAAATGCTGCATTTACTTTATTGACCATTACCTAAATCTCATAATATACTATATATACATATATATATATATGTATATAGGTAGATAAAATGAGGACCCGGTTTGTGGGGGCAATAAGCTGACTTTGTATAAAATATACAAAAGTATGAAGGCTATTGCTTAACGCATTGTAAGCCGCCCTGAGTCTCTGGAGAAGGGCGGCATATAAATCAAAATAAAATTAAAAAATAAAATAAAATATATTCTCTGACTATATATCAATACAGATACCGTAACTGATGAAGTCTTGTTTATATTGCCTACCACCTTATTCAGTTTTTAAAATAATGATTTCATTAAATACTAGATTGCCCCCAAAAGGAATGGCATTTTTTCTGAATAACAGCTGACTAAATCTTTTTACTGTATAGATTTTCTAATAAAATACACCATCATTATTATGCCATTTTCCCTCCCAGCATAACTAATATTTAGTATGTGCATTATTCAAGAACTTGCTGGAACATCTTTTGATTAATTGTGAAGTTCTTATTTTGGTATTTTGTGACTTGGAGTTTTTCTTGGCATCCACAGAAGCTTCCTGCTTTTGTTAAAACGATGAAAGCAACCCCATCACTTTTGGCATACATATGGTATGACATGACAATGCGTATACAAAACAGGCTAGACTTAAACAGAGCAATGCTGCTTTCGCAGCATGAAGGCTTTGGAAAAAATATTCAGATATTGTGATCTCTGTATCTGTCTACAGAGAACAGAATTATGCAGTCAGTGGCTTTCCCCATAACACTCTTTGGAAGGAAAAGTTGGGCTTGAAGAAGCAGAATAGAAAACTATTGATGTTGGAGAAGAAATTTCTCTCAGGAAATCTATGAAGAGCTAAGAAAGCAAACAAATCATGAATGACCACCTCAAATTATCATATTTTGGATGCATTATGCAATGATCTACCTCTCTTGAGAATGTGTCATACTGGGATAGGTGGAGTAAAAGATAACCAGCCGCAAGGTAGATGGACTTAATTACAGCAGTGATAGGTGCACCTTTAGAAACTTTGAAAAGCAAGTTGAACACTGATCATCCTAGAAAAAACATTTGGGGGCTGCTACACATCAATATTAACTTGATAATTCTTTAAAATCTTAAAATTGGGTCAATAATTTGTAGCAAATATAATGATAACACAGGCCACATTTAGGACTCCTTAAGGATTAACTGAAGACTTGGGGCTTTGTCTTTATACCAGGGGTGTAAACTATAAATATGAAATGAAAAATACTGTTCTTCTGATTCTTAAATAATTTGGGCTATCAAAGGTGCCAAAATCCAGAGGACCAATAGATGGCAGAAAACAATTAGGGCAAGCTAGTGGAAATAATTTTTTTTGTAGTCTTGGTCTAGTAGATCTATAATAATCTATAGTAATCTTAATGATATTTGTAAGTGAAGAGTACTGTGTATCTTTAGCAAATCCTGGGAGATTGAAGAATGCTGATATTGCTGAAGAATGATCAATAATGATGATGCTCAAGCATACTACCTGAGTGCTTGAGAAAAAAATGTTTCTGTCTTATTTTCTTTTACATTTTATTTCATTTATAGCTTATTCATAGGAAATAGCTCTAATAAGAGGCAATAAGGGAATTCAAATTCCCATTTTAAAAGTAGAAATAAATTACATTTTGGCCAACACATTAAATAAGTCTGTCACGTTTCCTTTTTTATTATAATTTAGTACCGTTTCTTTTTTTAAAAAGTGATAAATGTTAATCTTGGCAACGTAAAATCTTGCGGTCACAGCATTGGACTTGAACTGTGTAAGTATTTTTAAAAACACTTCCAGTCCTTATCATCATGTTCAACTGTAGCAAGAGGTTGTAGCTCATGTGTTTGAAAGAACAACAGAAAGATTTAATCTTATGGAAGCTTATTTTTAGGAAATTGAAAGACTGGAGAACAAATTAAACCACAGCCCAGAAAGGTGGCAGTCACTGTGGGAAAGAGTCAAAATAAATGTGAAAGAAGATTCAGGGAAAGACAATGTAAGTATTTTAACAAGAATCTTCAAACTTTCAGCAAGGGCTAAAAATAATTGTCTTAAAATTCCACATATATGTATCACTATCAAATTATTGAATATGGCAATGTATACATTTTAAACTCTTAACATATTTACAGTACATCTCTGTCACTGGACTCACATGTCATGCTGAAATGGGATAATGATTTATTACTGCCAGATAATGCACCTACATTCCACTCCCCAACAGCATCCATCTTAATTATTTAAGAATGTTTTTAGTTTTCTAAAAGCTAAATGATGTATGGTATATAGTTAGTGATTGATACAATAAATCCAAGTTAAACTGTGAAACATGGTTTTGACCTAGACTTATACAAATGTCAGTGGCTTCAATGGCTCTCTTCAATACAAGGACTTGGCGCACTGTGAGGAACCTTGTAGTAATGTAGAGCAATGCAAGGTTGTTTGCAGTGAGAAAGGAGAAGTAGCACTGCTTGAAGAGTATGGAGGGCTGCAATAAAAAGAAACATGGAGGAAAAATTCATGAACAACTTTTCCATTTGCATAAGTCTGATTCCAAAGCATTATGAACTTAGAAGAACTTAGAATAACTTAGTCACTTTGAATGTACACTAATCGGCATACATTAAAATGAAATTTCTATGCATACAGCTCTCAAAGGGTCACCATCTCCAGTATATGCTACATGACAAAATAAATACAAAATTATGCATATACTATATCATATATTATATGATAGAGAGAGATAACACAGTCTAGGTTGGATGCATACATGTATATGGTGAGAAAAATGAATCCTGCAAGTTTACCAGATGGATGGCATAGGGAACAAAGCTGTTACAGAATCTGGTAGTCCTGCTAGAAATATTTCGAAACCTCCTCCCGGAGGGGAGCAATAGAAACAGACCATAAAGTGGGTATGTGGGGTCTCTAACAATGCTTTGAGCTCTAAGCACATAGCACTTATAAGCAGTATCCTGAATAACAGGAAGCGAGCTTCCTATAATCTTCTCGGCTTTCCTTACCACTCTCTGTATGGACTTTCTATCTGAGGCACTGCTACCACCAAACCAAACAGCGATGCAGTTTCTTAAAATGCTCTCAATAGTGCCTGGCCAGGACAGAAGGAAAAAGATGCACTCTTCTCATCTGATGCAGGAAATGCAGACGCTGGTTTTATGCTTCACTAAGGATGACCTGTGGAGAGACCAGTTCAGATTATTAGTTATCTGCTATTTATTTATTTATTGTTAGTTATTATGATTAAGAATATATATATACTATAAATGGAAAGGAACCCAATATAAATTATTATTCTTCTTGCATTTCAATCACCATCCCTCTGCAGATCTTTTTCTTCTTGACCTTTAATTTGTCCAGTTTCCTAGGTATGAAATAAATAACTTTCATACAGGCTACCCATGTTCACTCAATTATACTACCATTCATTTTTTCTTGAACATTAATATTGATAATGCTTATTTCAATTCCACTTTTGATGTATCATTAAATATAAATCTCTAAAATACTCCTTCCACCTTACCTTACTTCAGTTTCATCTCAAGTAACTACACTTCTTTTTGTTTAAAATCCATTCATTTGCAGGAAGTTCCTTATTTAGCCCTCTTCACTTACTTCCAAAACAAAATAGTGTTTTTCCTCCCTCAAAACAGCTCTCCATTTTCTATCCTTCCTTTAATTTTAACTTTTTCTTCCACATTCTTTGCGGTTATGTTTTCCCCCTTTTATTTTTGCTGTAATTGTTTTATTCTTTTATTTTTGCTATAATTGTTGTCTGTCTTGCTCTTTTCCTCACTCACAGCCTCCTTCATGTCATTGTTCTTTCCAGCATTCTTTTTCATGCTTCCATTAGCATAATTCCCCATTTCTTGGGGGGTTTTGTAACCTAATTATTTTCATTCTATTTCAAGCCTTTTTTCCAGGTTCCACTCTTGGCATACTGTAACCAAATTATGATTGTCCCACATTACATCACTCACGCATCCTTTACTAAAGCTTTTATTTGTTCATCTTAAACAATCAAATCAGTCATGCTTTTTGATGAATTCCCTTTTGATTTGTAAGCATTCATTTCTGCTTAAATCCGAAAACAAAGAGATCTTTATGTAAGCAGATATCAAAATGTCCTGCACTTGCTCAGAATGTTGCAAAAATGCACAAGTTTTTCTAAAACTCATCCTTGTTTTTTTTATTAGCACCTTTCACTGGAACACAAAATGCAGGTAGCACCAACATATGACTTCCTACTTTCATATGCATTCCCAACAGCTTAAATAAATCATAAATTGATACTTTCTGACATAAATATTAACCATTTCATTCATAATTAGACTTACATCTCTATTCCCCAGCATGTATTCATTGATTCTCTTCTTCAGTTCGGTTGGGTCCTTCCTTCCCCCCCCCCCTTCCTTTTCCTTTCTTCTTATTCTACTGATAGAAACACAGTACCGTATTTTTCGGTGTATAAGATGCACCTTTTTACCCCCCAAAAGGGGATGAAAATCTGGGTGCGTCTTATATGCCGAATGTAGCCCTGCCCACCCACCGGCCCCCACCCTTCGGCCATTTTCAGCCAGTTTCAGGCCGAAAATGGCCGAATATAGCAAATACGGTATATAGCAAATGGCCGAATATAGCAAATACGGTATATAGCAAAGATATTTTGAAGTTTTAGCACTTGTATGAATCACATTGCAAGTTCTAGCTAATCAAAGCTACAGTAATTGCTAGAAATGAGAAATTTACAACCAAAAATGCATTTCCTACAAACATTGAATAAGTTCTAAACTATTTTAATAGATCCTTTCAAGTATATTTTTATTAGAAACTTTATGTGCCAGCTATGGTACCATTTTTCTTTTGGAAGAAATAGAGTATAGCAATTCATTTCTGAAGTGTTTAATTCAACCCTTGGATTTCTGTCTCAAGATTAGAAGATTTAAGCAGTCACTGAAAAAGAGGTAAAGTATCTCTGTTTGGATTTTTGGCTAACCCATGACATTTTTTTCAACCCCACACCATGTCACATTACCTTTTAAAGCATCGGAGACATCCTTCTGGCTCTTCAGCAATGTCTGTCAACCTGCACTCTTGTCAGAAGAGGTCTATATTGCATCTGCCAGACAGTGGCTTGGGTGAAGAACGAAGCAGCAACATTTCATCTTCCAATGGTGTGGAAAGGAGAGTAACAACACTGTACAATCAGTTCACTTCAAAACATGATGAAAATAGGTAATCTGAGCAATCAGACTATAACACAAGTCTGGCTTCCTTAAAACATTTGCAAAATCGTTATATTTGCTTTATTTTCATTCTGTTTCAAATGACTCACAAAACATCCTTTATTAAAATTGCTTTTTTCCAATTGCAACGTAATCTAGTTATTTATAAAACAAATGTATTAGCAGTAGAAAATAGTGCCCTCCAGATGGATTGGCTTTTGGCTGTGTTGGCCAAGAATTCTGAAGATACAGAAGGATACAAGTTAATTAACAGAAGAAAGTATTGCAGGACACCACTGTTCAAAAAAATATTCAGTGTTCCACAGATGTATTTAAAACAATATGATGTGGTAATCAAAGGAGGGACTCTCAAAATTTAAATGAACCTTAAATATTAAATCAATCTTAATCGTATTCATACCTTTGGTCTAGATCAGGGGTGTCAAACTCAAGCCCGGCGGCCAGATCCAGCCTGCAGAGTGGCCTGCAGGCCTGCCCTGGAAACAACGAAGGACCAGCCCATGGTGCCTCTGCCAGCAAAAACGGAACATGGGAGGGCCATACATGGCCCACCTGAGCTCCATTTTTGGCCACGACTGCCTACTGCAGGCATCTGCCAATGAAAATGGAGCTCGGGGGGGGGGGGGCATCTGAGCCAACTGGGATCTGTTTTTGCTGGAGGAGGCTGTCACAGCCAAAAATGGAGCCTTGATGAATGATGTTGAGCTGGCCACGTCCCCATCCACACACACACACACACCAGCCCCCCCAAGGTCAAACACAACCCTGATGCGGCCCTCAATGAAATTGAGTTTGACACCCCTGGTCTAGATCATACAGGTAGTCTTCAACTTACAATAGTTCATTTAGTGACCATTACAGTTAGGGTTCACAATTCAGATGCTTGGCAACTGATTCATACTTCAGACAGTTGCAGTGTCCCAGGATGATGTGATTACCTTTTGTGACCTTCTGACAAGCAAGGTTGATGGGGAAGCCAGATTCACTTAACAAGCGTGCTATTAACTTAACAAGAGTGGTGATTCACTTACCAACTATGGCATGAAAGGTCATAAAATGGGGCAAAATTCACTTAATCTCACTTAGCAACAGAAAATTTGGACTCAATTGTGATCGTAAGTCAATAACCACCTGCATTTTATTTGTCTGAAATAAGGGGTTAATTCATATTTATCAGCTAAGAAAACTTTCTGAGAATTATTATACCAAGATAAACACAGACGGGTTATCATACTTTGTCAGCTCCTACTAGCTCCTGCTTTGCCAGCTCCAATGTCAGCCTGTGCCTGTGGATCTTGTACTCACCAAACCTCCATATTGGAGAAGGAGTTTTTTTTTAAAAAAAAAACACCACCAAATAATATCACCCAATATCAAAACACTTTACACATCCTGCTCAGGAGTCTTGAAATACTTCAAGCTGGTAAATGTTTCAAGCTGGTAATATTTTGCACACCATTATAATAAATGAACTAAGTTAAAGCCTATAGTTTGATGTTGAGGTAAATGTGAATTAATAGGAAATTTCACTTGGGCATTTTGTGCTAATTGTTTTAAGTTCTGGCTTATGAATTGAACTGAATTAATGAACAGCATTAATATGTGGGTATTTTTATGATTTCCGTCGCTTAAAATAAGAAATAACATTTCTTTTTCTTCTAGATCTTTTGAAGGTACCCTTTACAAAAGAGGAGCTTTGCTAAAAGGTTGGAAACCACGTTGGTTTGTGCTAGATGTTACAAAACACCAGGTAAAGTGTAATAATGGTCTGTAATATATGTGTGCAAGCTGTGAGCTCTCCACTCTTTCAGGAGAACAGGTCGAACCCCAGAAATATCCCTCACCCCCCTAATGTTCTTCATCTGAAATGTTGTTGTTTTTTCTTCCTTTATTTAAATGTATATTATTATTTCATTATATTTTTACATCATTTTCTTACCATCAAACTTTCAAGGCCACGCTGAGCTTTAAATCAAGCTTGCTTTTAAATATTTCAGATTATTAAGTAGGTACTATGGATTGTGCATGCTTCAAAAATTATCGTAAGAAAGTGCTTCAAATTTCCCTTGAGCAGAGTACTTGCATGCTTCCCCCCCCTCAAACCACCATGTGAAAAAGGTGCCACTTTCTTGCAAATTGAATCATAAAACTTTTACATTAACATTAGGCATTAATAATGAAATGCTATTTTTGAATGCTAATTTTAATCAAACAATATTAAGAAATTGTTTTTTACAATGTTGCTTATTTTTAAAATATTAATACAGATTACATTATACATTTTTTCATGAGCATTTCAGTTATCCAACATATTTGGATATTTTTTCTTACTATCCTTAAGGATTTGAAATAATTATGAAAGGATTTAGAATTTTCAGTATTTTGATTAAGGTATTTTATTAATTAAGTTTCAACAGTTATAAACTATTTAACCCTTCCAAAATTGCTCAGAAACTGTCATCCAGGACATCCCCTATCCATCAGCATGCCTTTTCACTTGTCTTCCCTTTCTCTATACTTGCTATGTAATCACTTTTATGCAGAGGTGAATTTTAGGAAATTTAAAAATTGTCCACACCTCATTTGAGATTATGGTGAATCGTAGCTACTCAATATACAGTTATTCACATGTTCAGTATAACAATGGCAGACTGTTTATATTACTATGCCAGTTGCTTTCTTTAACGTTTACAGTTTCTTTTTCTTTTCACCCTAGCTAAGATATTATGATTCGATGGAAGACGCTTATTGTAAGGGCCATATTGAGCTTGCAGAAGTAGAAAGTGTAATTCCCGCTTCACCAACTATTGGTGCTCCAAAACATGCTAATGAAAAAGCTTTCTTTGATGTAAGTAGATTGGCTCCAGACTACCATCTGCTTTAAATTAATAACAAAAATTTGTACTCATAATCTGTGCTCATACTAATCTGTGCAGAGATACAACTCCCTAATTTTTCTCAGCCAGATTTAATTACAGTGGACATTTGCAAAAAATTTTCTGGGAGTGGGGGTAAGCTGCAGTATTGGATGTGATTGTAATTTGCAATAGAGAGTACACCAGTGTAACTCACCTCTCCATTGCCCTTATATATGTGGTGCTACATATTTTAAGTAACACCCCCTTTAATGTCATTTGATTTGTCAAATGTAGTTTCCCATGTTTTAGAATAGGAGTTTTGGAAGGTGTCTTACATCAAATCCCATCTTTGTCCATCTGGTTCACTACTGTCTGTGTGGACTGGCAGCAGTTTTGCAGAGTTTTGGATTAATGTCTCTCAGCTCTTCCCAGATTGACTACAGATTTAACCTGGGATTGATCCAACAAAGCAGATGCCACAAAGTTTAGTCCTGCTCTTAATTCACTAGACCAGTTTTTCTCAACCTTGGCAACTTTAAGATGTGTTGGCTTCAACTCCCAGAATTCTCCCAGCCAGCATGCATTAGACACTGGCAATAGAATCTGTGCAGAATGTTTCTTAAATAAGGACATGGAGAAATAGACACATTTAGCCAGTACTCCGTTTCTGCCAATAGAAGAGAATAGAATGGCTCAGGATTGAACGGTGGAGTCCTTGGTGCTCTCTGTGGTTGTTTTCATGCAGACATTCCATTACCTGGCTAGGTAACATCTTCAGTGCTAGAAAGGAGTGGGGTTTACTCTCTGTTTATATATAACAGTTGCTTGTCTTGGTCATTCCCAAAGTTGGTGAGGGTGTTGTTTTCCCGTTGGTTGATTAGGCTGTTGTTGAGTGCTTGATTGATTGTTTGGTTTTGCTCCTGGTGTTAATCCCTGCTTATCTGGGTGTTGATTGCTGGCAAGGATTCTGATCTTTTCTTTAACTTTTTATTGTCTCTTGGTGTGTAAATGTGGATTATGTTTTACTCATGTTTTAACTTTTGTATCTATGTATTTTATTCTGTGCCTGTCCCCGAGTCCTTCAGGAGTAGGGCGGTATATAAATCTAAATAAATGAAATGAAATGAAAAATGAAATGGTTCATCTGTGTGCCTGCTGGTAAATGATTTGTCTGAATGGCATGCTTCAAGTAATTCCCTAGCATTTTTGGATGTAGCGTGATCTAGGATATTCAAGGTTTCCCAGTTGAAACTATGCTTAAGTCTGTTCATGTGTTGTGAAATTTCATCATGTCTTCGAACTCCTAGTTGGTGTTCATGGATGCACTTTGCTAGTCTTCTGCCTGTCTTTTCTATTCAGTGGCTATTGGCAATACTTACACTCTATGTTGTAGGTGACGCCTACTTTTTCTTCTTGGGTTACTAAATTTTTGGTTTACTTCAAATGTTTTGGAGGGCTTCAGTTGATTTGGCTATTATGATGATGCCATGTAATTATAAATAGTCCATTGGTTGTTTCAGAGATGTTTTTGATGCATGGAATTTTATCTTTTTCATATCTTGTGTTATGAGCTATTATATATAACAGAGAGTAAACTCCACTCCCTTCTAGCATTGAAGATATTACCCACTTAGGTAATGAAACAACTGCACAAAAACAACCAAGCACCAAAGACTCCACACTCCCTTTTCTTTCATAACTTATGATCAGCCATTTTTAGGGGTCATAGGATTGTCCAAATAGATGGGCCAAAATTTGTGAAATGTATCTGCTACTATTTTTCTCAATGGGTAACCCTGGGATCTAGATAGTATCTATCTGTTTAACAACCTGCTGAAAACAATGCTTGATATTGGATGGACTACTAGATGAAGAAAAAAAAAATTAATGCTTAACATATATTAGACCTAAGAGCTATTGAGCAGTCAAAAGGCAGATAAAAGGATTGCTAAGCACCACTTTAGAATTAAGCAGCTCATAAGGAAAGGATGGAAATAATATATTGGAAATCAATATATAATTTCTCTCCCTGACTTTCTTCAGTTGTGAAATTGCATTTAATCTAGTTGGTAGTTCATCCTTAGGTTGTATGATCTAGGTAACACATATTAGACTACATTATCTATCAAGCCGAATGTTTGATAGATACAGGAAAGGACAGCAATTTCCAAGGAAGCAAAAGCTGCTTGAAGAGAGAATTCTCTCTTTGCAGGTGAGTCTGTTATTAGGTACACTCTATTTCCTGAGAAAAGTAGGGGGAAATGTCTGATGCATCCAATGAAATACAGATAACCCTTGTCTTACAACCATAATTGAGCCTGAAATTATGGCTGTAAGTCATGCTGATAGTTAAGCAGGTTGCCACATGATCATATCTAATTGTATGGCCTTTTTTGCAGTGTCAATAAGAAACCAGAATTAAATGCTGATTTCTGGCCGGGGGGAGTTGTAAATTGAGATCATGTGATTACGGGACACTGCGAATAATTACAAATGCAGGGGGGAATTAAATGCTGATTTCTGGCAAAAAAAAAAGTTGCAACAACTACAAATGCAGGGCGAGGGGCTCAGAACTGCAAATCTGGGTCATAAGTAGCCCTTGGAGGCCATTGTAACTTTCAATGGCCAGTACACAACCGGTTGTAAGTTGAAGACTACTTGTATAGTAGAAAATCTTGATTTGCTTGCAGGTTCTCATTGCAAACCCCCCATGCATTTGGAGATATGATTCTTTTCCAAATGGTAGATTTTTGAAGTTCATGAGAACAGCAGAGAGCAATGTTGCTGCTGCAAAGACGGTAATGACAATAGGATTCGTGAAGTATGGAAATCATGTATGTTCTAAAATTAACACTGCTTTTATCTTTTAATTTTAATTGTGCAGCTAAAGACAAGTAAACGAGTATATAATTTTTGTGCGCAAGATGCACAGAGTGCCTACCAGTGGATGGACCGGATACAGAGTTGCATTTCAGATGCATAATAAGGAATTTATTTTTGCTATCATCATCATCATTTTAAAAAATACCTGTTGATATGCCTAAGTAACTCTACGTCCGAGAAGAATTGTTTATTGCAGTTCGAACAGCCTTATATTTCAGCCACAGTGCTCAGAGCATCATATTTCTTTTAGTTGATAATTTATATAATGCCTCGTTCTCCATTTGGAAGACGCTAACTAACCTCATTGCCCAGAAAACCTCATCTTCAATACAATTCTAGGCTAAGTGATCCCAGCGGGATAACTTTTTTCTACACACAGGAATGAATAATCCAGCAGAACACTTGATTTTTTTGAAAATAAGCCTTTATTTATCTTTAATCTTCTTAGCTTCCTATTTTAGAAAAAGGGATTCATATTCAGACTAGCAGTGTTTTCTGAGAAAGAGGTTATTTAAACCTTTAAACCCTGAAGACCAATAAAAAGGCACACTCAAGGCACCATAAATTAAAAGAAATGATTTCTGGTCTGCCACTTGTTCTCTGAACAGTCTGTCTTGAGAAATATCTTGCCATTTTTCTACTAGTTAATTCATCTTTGTAGATGAATGGAAACCAAGAGCAGGCCTCAGGAAGAGGAAATGCTAAATACAAAAGTTGTATATTAACTTATGTGCTTGTTCTGCTCATTGTAAAAAGAAAAAAAAATGCACTAAACAAAACAAACACTTGCACTGAAATCTTTGAAAACAGGCATTTTGAAGGAGAGAAGTAAATTATTTATAGCGAAATGCTAGCAAGATAACAACAATTTAAGATAATGATATGTACATAATTTGGCTTGATGTGATGTAATTTGATACTTTAAATGTTTTTGCACATAAATTGGAAGAATGTTTTTAGATTTTTTAACATTTGCCAATGTGTTTGCTCATCTTAAAAATCTCTGACAATTTTTTTACAAACCAAAATAAATAAAAGCTTTTCTTGCTGCAACACAGTGACTTTTGAGTGTAACAACCCTAGAAAGAAAATATGTTTTCTTTCAAAAGTAATATGTTAAAATTAATGACTCAATGTTTGTTTATACTAGCCAGTATTTTCTAGGGTTTAGTGATGTCACTTGTAAGTTAATGGCTGAGTTCACATGTAATGCTAAGTCAAAGTTTAATGGAATAAGGACATCTCACTGCAAACCTTGGACTGATGGATGAATCCCTTCCCTGGCTTGGAAGCTTTCATATTAAATTCCATTCTAAGAGTTGAATCGGACAGTGATTAATCTTCACTAAAGTTGGTTATAACAAGCCCTTAGTTTTTGAAACATTTTATTTTTTTACTAACCAGAGTTAAAATTAACCATGATTTATTATTATGAACCTTAAATTATGATTTCTCAAAACTAAATCAAGAACTGTTAGTGTGTTTCTCTTACATACGGTAGAAAAGGAAAAGAAAAGGGGAGCCCAAAGATCCAAACCTCTCAGTAGTTCCTCCTTCTAGTATTAAACCATGGTTTAGCATTATGTGCAAATCAGGCCAGTATTGACAAACTGATTTCACTTGTAGGATTTCAGTTTCTGGAATTGTTTACCTTTTTTAAAAAACCACTATTTTCCCTATTTTTCTAATGAATAGTGAATACCGATTTCACACTACACAAAATAGGAAATATTTCTTTTTTAAATATATTTGGATTTCCAAACTTAAAGAAATGAAGGATTTTTCTAGCATTTTCAGCTGATAAATTACCACTTGTGAAAAAAAATGGTGTTTGCACATTCATGTACTTTTCTTTGTATATGAAGTACTTTTTTATGTGCTTTGTAAAACAATGACTGTGTTTGTTTTAAAGTTGTTTAAAAAAATATACACTACTCATAGAGTTCTAACTAGGAATTTTAATTATTTTATGTATGTTCCATAACTAGCATTTGTTAACTAAATTGTAATAAAGATATTTCATATGACAACATTCCTTCTTTATCCAGTGGAATAGTTAATACCATATCTTTAATTGTATAATTTAGATCCCAAGTTATCCTGTAATAAAATTCATATTTTTGTACAGAAAATGCCATTTTGCATGTGAAAAACTGTTCTTTTGCTCTATTTTTTCATTGTTAAACTGAAAACATTCCATGAATATCACAAACTGGCCATATCAGTTATCTGCCTTGAAAAGTTAAGCTATGTATTTCATTCTGTGTTGACTGAATAAATAAAAATTGTATGAAACATAAATATGGCTACAAGATACAAATAATATAATAGCAACTGATTATTCATATGTTATTGGAACTGTCATTGGAAAACTTACACATTTGGCTGCAACTTGTCCTTGGGAAGAAAAATGAGCAATTTTTTTAATGAGGTATAACTTATGAAAGACCCCTATTTACTCTTTAGTGCAGGGGTAGTCAACCTTTTTATACCTACCGCCCACTTTTGTATCTCTGTTATAGTAGTAAAATTTTCTAACCACCCACTGGTTCCACAGTAATGGTGATTTATAAAGTAGGGACAAAACCCCTACTGCCCACCATGAAAGCTGGAACGCCCACTAGTGGGCGGTAGGGACCAGGTTGACTACCACTGCTTTAGTGTATGTAAATTAAATATGCATATTAAATTGAAATATGAGCAAACACTTCTTATAAGAGGAACATAGCTCTGTTAAGAGGTTATTGTGAAATTAATAGTCATTTGTATAATTCACAATTTCTAGCCAGAATACTACCGTTTATGTGGGCATGGTGTGGCTTGGTGGGCGTGGCAGGGGAAGGATACTGCAAATCCCCATTCCCACCCCACTCTGGGGCCAGCCAGACGTGATATTTGCCGGTTCTCCGGCAAATTTCTGCTACCAGTTCTCCAGAACCTGTCAGAACCTGCTGAATAGCACCCCTGAGATGAGCGCACAATTTACTGGTTTTCTCTTAATAAATAAGTTGCTCTCTTATGGTAAGGGCAGTAAGTGTTTTGTGATTGTTTTCCAGCTTTCCTTGCGTTATATATGGCCAGTTTGGGGAAGCAGTTTTAGATACATAGATATTTTTAGACAGTTATTAGGTCCCATTTATCTCTTTTTTTCTTTGTTTTAGTTTTTTTTTCACAACAGTATTGCTGTTCATAGGGCCAACAGTTCCTTTTAAACCAAAGGCCTCGTTACATAACAATTTCCTTAATATCTGTTTCATCTGGTCATGAATTGCCTGGCCAGTGGAAAGAACCATGGTGAGTTGAGCTCAGCTCACATCCAGGCAGAGGTGAAAAGAGGATGAAACACAGTCTGCAAACTAGGGGAGCACAGTCTTTTCTTGCCAGCAGCCATCATATCTGGCCCACCTAATGGACTTCAGAAGGATGAGCATCAGAAGTCCCAAATAAAGAAACCTGTTACAGCTGATGCTAAAAGCAGGGTCAAAAACCAAGCTGAACTATTACAAGCAGCTAAAACCAGTGAAGGCAAGAAGTCATTTTGGGTTATATGCAATCATTGGTTGTGGAGGTTCTGTCTGCTTAATATTTTTAAGTAAATGTTGCTTTGTTAATGGGGATTGGGAAGATTTTTTTTTCATTTTGTGAAAAACTCCCATGTGGCGTAATAAATACAACTGGATTATTTACTACATCAAACTACTTTCAAAGGTTAAAAAATATTGGAGCTTCTCAGCAAAAATAGCATATAGTGCATGTTACGAAATAAGCAAAGGAATCTGAGAAATAGATGACACATTTAAACATTTACAAGGAGTTAGAAGTCTCAGTTAAAGCTGCTGATTCCTGAAATAGTAGGTAACAAATATGAAGCACGTAGTGCTACTTTTGAACATTGCTGGAAATGAGATTGCTAATATCTTCAAAAGCATGCAGCTAAGCAAGGCAGAGAAAAAAATAATTGGAGTTATAAAACTTTGCAGAATGTGTATCGAAAGGGGAGGAAAAGACATTTGAGAGATATAAGCTCTATAAAAATATTTGTTTAAGAATGTTTTTCTAAAGAATTCCTTGCAGATTCAGTTTTGGGCAGAATACCATATCTCAAATAGCACTGAGATTTTCAAAAAGTACAAAAATAATAATAAAGAAAATTTTAGAACATGTTTGTTAGATGACAAAGGAGTGTGCAAAATTAATTATTAAGACTTAATTAAAATGGATAGTTTCTGTTTTCAGTTTTACTTTTATAATAACACAGTAGAGTTCATCCCCAGTATGAAAACAAGTCAAAGCTGCATCTCATAAAATAGATCATAAAAGAACAAATGCAAGTGACAGGGCAACTAGAAATCAGTATGTGGATATTTCTGATTATATGGATAAAATATCAGGTCATCTGTGCCAGCTGACCTATTATCCTATCCTATTATCTTTAAAAAGAAAGCTAAATGAAAAAACAGATAAGACTGCTGATTTTTTAAAAAGTGACAATCTACAGAAGTTAATTGATAGTAGCAAGCTGAGAAAACAAAAATGTGTTAGTCATCATAGGAAAAATAGAAACCTAGCACTGTGTTTATATCCAAAAGAATGTAATAAATATGTACAATTACAGCATTTCCCATTGGCCGCAAAATAGGATATATTTAGTGAGGGCTGGTGCAAACTATTTTTTGGTTGTGGATCTTCAGAATCTGGCAGGTTCTACTACATGAACAATATTCAGATATCTTATTTTTAACACTTTATTTGGAGTAAGACTTTTTAGACTTCCGTTTGACTTAAAATCAACCCCAACTTTCTGTATGGAACATATACAGTATAATAAATACTGATAATAGTATGAGATAGATTACATTAAAGGTATTACAAGTTATACAAGGCAACTGAATTGAATTTTAACGTAGATAAATTCAACTGAAGGTTTAAATCATCTTTGAAGGCAGAAAGCCTCAAATTTATTTTGTCAGAGATCTTCTAAATCTTTGCACCTGGGCCCTCCCTTCTGATTCCTAGGAGTATGACTTGGTTGACCTCACTGCCACCACCTATCTTGTACAGGTGCCTCAACTAGTAACTTATATAATTCCCAGATCCCAGACTTCTGTTTTTCTCTTTAAAGGATGAAATGTGAAATTTAAATGGGAAGACCTGGAGATTGTGGGGAGTTCATTAAACTGACAAACCTGTTGGTGCTTATTAACTAGGCAGGGATATTGCAAATATCAATGTGCGAGATAGTTATTAATTTCAGTTGAACTGCCCTCACCACTCAAAGTTATTAAGGCTACCTTGGACATTATGCTGAATCATTGTCTTCCTGTTGGCAGAGCTCTCAGTGATATTTCTAAAAGATCCCTGACCATAGATGGCTTTACTGTATACACAATCCATTGTATATAAAGCAACCTTGACATTTATTCTAATTTTATCAATCTATACCAAAATCTATCATCCCTTTTCATTTTCTGAAAGGGAAAAACCCAATTCACCCATATATAAGCTCTACACAGTTATGTTACGCACGGACAATATCTATGTACTTTATTGCTTCTAGCAATATGAAGTTTGCAAGGTTTTTTTATTTTATTTCCCCCTTTATAATCCTGGTTTCCAAGTGTGAGGCAACAACAACAAAGAGTAAAGTCCATGAAATCAAGGGCAGATTTCTTCTTTAGGCTAAATAACTCAATTCTTCATTCTGTTCCTTATAAATCCAAAATTTCCATAGCATATTATATTGATAGCATGGTGTTTACAGCCCAGTGCTCCCAACCATAGCTGTAATTTGTCGCTGGTTGTATGTTACCAAAGCAGGTCTACAAATCTCCTTTTTTTTATAAGTAAATTCTATAATTATTTAGCTTTAAATTGTTCATCTTTAATAGTAAAGACTACATGACTCTGGCCTGTAATCCTGTTATCCATGGTAGTTCAACGCTCACAGTTGTTTGCTTTAATTTAGACACAACTTGAACAGAAGCCTCCAACTGAAATATTTTACGTGTCCAAACACATATTACTCAAACGTTGTATTCCTAAAACATGTTCTAAATTGCTTGGGGACTTCCTCTAGTTGGGTATTTATTCTCCTCCTCTCCGAAGAAAACAAGTGTCATAAAATATATGTGCATCTTCTCTTATACAGTGTAACAACATGCTATTTTGTAGATGTGTCTTTTATTCCACTTAAACCTCCTTCCACTGCTTCCAATTTTCTGCAGT
This sequence comes from Ptyas mucosa, assembly GCA_012654045.1. NCBI lineage: Eukaryota > Metazoa > Chordata > Lepidosauria > Squamata > Colubridae > Ptyas > Ptyas mucosa. The sequence continues at coordinate 12,489,866 of WNWU01000001.1, read as the reverse complement.
ATTACCCTGAAAGGCCGAAAGTATCCTGGAAATACCCATTCTAATCACATGCTCTTACATCTTCAACAGCAAGGTCATATGTGGCTTCAAACAGAAAAACTTGTATCTATCTCACTGCATGCACTACACAGCATACAGTCTTTATCACTGCAGCATGGCCTCAGCCAAAGCTAAGATAGTCTCCAGCTGGATGCTGAGGTCATATAAACAATATTTATTTGGCTCAGTAAAGCAATATGAGCCATAGATACTAAGACAGAAGGTATAACGTTCACTTTTAATAAATTTAAAGGGATGTAACTTCTATGTTATGGAAAGTTGAAATGATGGTGCCAGCTGATCCTTAGTGGGGAAAGAACTAGAGGGTTTTTCTATTTCTTAAAGTAGAAGCTTTCTTCTTTTTCTTTTGATCGATAGATCATGTACCATGAGGTCAATGTCTTAGTGGTAATTCTCCAATATGATCTGTCCTTAGACTGGCCTTTCAGCTCTTCTAGTGATGCACCCTTCACTGCTGTAATTTAATCTATCCATCTTACCGAATAAATCTATTGGTCCTGAATGGATAGAATTGAATCTATTCACCTGCTGCTCTTTTCTTCCACCTTTTCAACCATTATGGATTTATCAAGTGAGCTAGAGCTTCACATAATGTTTCCAAAATATGATAATTTGAGCCTGGTCATTGTGTCTGAAATGAAAACACTGGATTGATTGATTGCTTTCTTGGCTATCCACAATACTATAGTCCCAGGAATCTTCTCCAACAACAAAGTTTAAAGGATCAATTCTCCTTCTAGCCTGCGTCTTCAAAATAGAGCTTTTGCTTCCCTAGGGAGTCACAAGAAAAAACATTTCATGCATGTTTCTGACGTTTGTGGGTATGGAAATTCTTTAGTAGTACATTTGCCAAGTAGCTTCCATCCAAGGAAGAATTTGCCTGAGAAATTACCCACAGGCCTCTGCTGATAATTATTTAGATCTCATGTCTGGCTAAATTTAATACAGTACATCCAGAATTCAGCTCAAATGATAGTATCGCAAGTAAATTTGTTTACTTCTTTTATTATTCTAGAAATTCTGGAATCGTACTAAGTTGTTAGCCATGATGGATTGTCTGTGATCCCTCTGAAAGCCAAGACTGTTGCTTCATACCAGTATCATAGTATTATCTGAGTTCCAACTTTTCCCATGGTCACTGTTGTTGCTCTCTTTAGGCCCTACCAATGGAGAACTGCCACTGGAAGGAGCAAGGGAGGTGCAATGCTCACAACTTTGAGGACCTATTGTAAATAACTATTTCTGAGGCCATTGTAACTTTGAACTGCTATGAAGTAAATTGATATAAATTGAGGACTATCTATAATCTGTATTCACTGAGAAGAGGAGTGAAAAATCTTTGCCTGTCCAGTGGTGTTGCACCAACATGGTTCCCAGCACCCTTTTCATTAGTCATGCTGGCCAGGACTGCTATAGTTCAAGGCCATCCAGAGAGTTACAGTTCTCGTATTAGTTTACTACATTTCTCGAGAAGTAATACTGTTTTTCCCAAGTGATTTGTTTTTCTAAAATAAATTTGCTGGGAATACGGTTATGCAACCCAAAACTTTTTCCTGTCTCATCTTTCCTTAATGAGTATCTTAAATTCAAGCTCTCCTTCCTTTCTGAGATACACAGTATTACATCAACATTATTATATAACGACATCCTTCTAATATTCAGGGCTAATATTTTTCCTTTCTAAGTCAGCATCCCATGACAAGTAAACATAGGTGATACAATTTTTAAAAAATTATTTCAGACTTAGAAACCTTGTACTGTGTCTGGTTGTAAAAGCAGCAATGGGAGCTTTAGCTCATTGACTCCTTTTGTGGTATTTGGGGGAATTTTAGAAGACAAATATCTCAAATAAACAAGGGATAAAGTATTCTATTAACTCAAACTCTTGTTTAGATGTGTTGGATAAAGATGCATAACATTGCTGGGAACAATTTGTTTTTGTATCATTGACTAAGTCCATGATATCTGAACAATCTTTATCTTGAAAAAAGTTTTCAGCTTTATTATCTCTTCACTGAATGGTAATTGTTTAAATTGCATCTTCCCGTACAAGTTTTGTTTTTTTATTTCTGTTTTCCAGCTTTTCAGTGAAGAAAAAAAGAAAAGAAAGCTCTTTCTGATTGGACAAATACCAGCTTGAAACACTGTCATGTACTTTTGACTTAGACTCGAAAAGACAAATACATCTATAATTAAAATTTTACAAGTGAAAGTTTTTTCAATGAACTAATAAGCTAGGAAACTAAACTGGTAAAATGGAAGTACCAACCGAAGAAAATAATTGTAGCTCAGGGTTGAACTGCGAGGTCCTCTGAGTTTGGTAGAAAGCAGTGTATAGAAGTTTTCTGCAAAGTTCTAGATACAAAAAAAAATGTATTCACATTTTCTAGAGATTTGTTGATAGGTTCATTTGTGACATTTCTGTGCTGACCCAAATTAAAGCTCATGAACAATTGAAATGCAAAGAATATAAACTTAAAAATAGATAATAGAATTATAGACTTTTTAAATACAATTTGTAGATCCTAAAAATTCAATGCCCAGATGTTAAATCTGAGAGGTCAGAAATACTATAAATTTAAAAAGGTTGGATAATGGAACATTGACCTCGCACTGACCACAAATAAAATGAGAAAAAGACTCTCTAAAAAGAAAGATCTCTATACAGTTTGCCATTCCCCTTCCCCTAAATCCCCTCACATATCATTCGTCCACTTTAAAGAGTTGCTTTCCATCTTTTTTGAACAACACTGGTCATTGTCTAACTTCATTGGACTGTCTCTATTGCCAATGGATAAAGAGAAATAACATAAGAATTAAAATCACATTGCCATTACTTTCCTTGATCATGGGATTAACATCCAAATGTATGGATTTTCACTTTTCTGAAACATTGATTAGCTTCTTCAATAGATATTCTCTAGCAAGAGTTGACAATCCATATATAAAAATTAAACCTGCAGTGGGAATTTGTCTCTTCCACAGAATTTTTTCAGAAATAAATTTTACTCCCAGGATAATGTGTGCATGTGTGTGTTTAGGAAGATTGTGATATCAAAAAAAATAATAAAAATGCTAACTTTTGACAGACAGAAGTTTTCCACAGGTGCCAAAAATCTTAAGGTTTACCATAATAGAACCATTGAGACCACAGGATTATTTTCAGTGTCATATTTTATTTATCTAGTCTTTAATTTATACACTCCCTATTTCACTATCCAAATACTCTCTGAGTGGGTATGTCTCAGATAGCAGAGACATTAGGGCTACCACATTTGGGTTACAAAAATTCAGAAGGCCACTAGGTGAGGGAAAGTACTGGTAATTAAAGTTTTCTATAGCTCTTTGCTGACTTCTGGTGGTCATCTGGATCATTGCAGCCCAGATTTGGTAATCCTAGATAAAGGAATTGCAGGAATATAAATTGAGAAAAGGGGAAAAAACCCCTACAATTTCCGTCTCTATCTACACGATCTCAGTGGGATAATTGCAATTGCTTTGTACAAATTCCTAGAAATTGTCAGGACCATAAGGAGAAAATCTTGTTCCCAAAGGAAAAACATCAAAAATATTACATAAGTGTCTTTTATTTAACAAGAAAGAACTAAAATATCTGACAACTTTCTCTTTTTTTTAGACTTATTAAACAAACTATTAATAATACGTATTCCAGCTATTGCATAGTTATTTCATGTGAATAAAAGTCACACACAGACAAAAAAAATTGTGATGTTGCCCAACAGAAAACATTGTGGTGCTACATCATTTTTAATACTAATCGTATTTGACATTGCAAAAAAAATGACTATATAAAGAATAGATAACCTGACCTATTCAGATTCAGAGATGAAGTGACTCAGCAAATCTTCAATTATTTCATCCAGCCATTAGATGCAACACACTTCAACCATAGTGTGTCTGAGCCTCAACACAGAAAGCAATAACAGCATTGAAAATTACTGGTGTTGTTCCTCAGAAAAGCCCTTATAAAAGTAGCATACATGAAGATTGTGTCTGGAAATCTGTGTCATGTTGTTTGTTATGTATACATCTATTTAAGCGGGAGATTTGAAATGGGAACTGTTCGTGATTGGTTAACGGTTGTTTCTGAACTGTATATAAGGAGGGCTGTTACCTGTGTTTCTTTGCTGAAGTCTCACCCTGAATTAAAGAGCTGTTGTCACTAGCTTGCTTGTGCCTCTCATTATTCCCGCGCTATAACATTGGCGACGAAGGTGGGATAGAGGCCACAAGAAGCAAAATAAAAGAGCTTTGAGTTTCAGCCAGGGTGACGAGCGGACAATGGAAGACAAACAGCGATGTCTGCCTACATATCACCAAAACCATTTGATCCGACCCAGGAGAAATGGGGGTCATATTTAACCAGGTTTGAGTGTTCCCTGGAAGCCAGCGAGATGCAGGGTCTCTCAGCGAATCGTAAGAGAGCCCTCTTCTTGAGCCACTGTGGGCCAGACATTTTTGAGATGGCCGAATCCCTCTGCGAACCAACACCAGTTCAGACCGTCCCCTGGGATGTACTACAAGCCACTCTTAAAGCTCACTACACTCCAGTTCCTTCAAAATTTGTACAATGCTACAAGTTCCGGCAATGGGTACAAAAAGAAGGAGAACCGGTCAGCGCATACATGGCAAACCTATGAAAAGCCGCAACACACTGCAATTACTGAGACCTCGAAGACGCACTCCTAGAGCAACTAATTTGTGTCGCTAGAGATACGCGCTTACAGAGACTTCTTGCAAAACCAGACTTAACCCTAGCCGGCATTCTAGACAAAGCAAGAGCACACGAATCATCCACAAAGACTGCCGAAGCTCTACAACGTCCACTATTGATTAAAGACACTCCAAAGTCAACGCCTGTACACCGAGAGGAAGCGTGGACCAGTACCGAGAAAGAGTCAGACAAGGACGTCTTTCACACTGAAAGAAAGAAAAGCAAGCAAAGCAGTCGCCGAGAAAGCTGTTCAAGCTGTGGTGGAGCTCACGAAAGACAAACCTGTAAATATCGTGATGCCGTTTGCAGGCGCTGTGAGAAAAAAGGACATTTGGCAAGGGTCTGTAGAGCCCATTTTCCGAGAAGTAACAAGTCATGTGACCACACCGACCAATCAGAACCGACACGTTCAAAACAGCCAACCAGAGATGGCGGCACGGGAAAATGGTGCGTGAATCAAAAGCGGGAGACCTACACATGAGAATCGGCCAAGCCAGCACGTCTGTAGAGGAAAAAGTCTACACCAGGGTAGAAATTGAAGGGAGACCATGCGAAATGGAGATAGATACTGGGTCTGCCCTATCAATCATGTCCTGGGCAACACTAAAGACACTTATCCCAAAAATCAAGAAAAGCCAGCTATTATGACAACAAGTTCGCCTCCTCGACTATCAAGGAAACCGAGTTCCTGTAGAAGGCGTGAGCATGTTCCGGGTCACCTACGGTGAGTTTCAGAAGGAGCTACCCCTGACGATCATCAGCAAGTCGCTACCAAGCCTTCTGGGCCTTGGGTGGTTCTGAGCCCTCAGCATGCACTTCACCGGTGTTCAGAGCCTCAGCAGACCGTCTCTCAAGGACAGCCTCCTGCACGAATTCCAGGATGTTTTCGGGGAGACACTAGGCAAGTACATGGGGACCCCTATCTCATTCAATCTAGACCCTCAGGTAGCCCAAATTAGACTTAAAGCAAGATGGGTGCCATTTGCTTTGAAGCCTAAAATAGACGCAGAGCTTGATAAACTTATCAAGCAAGGGGTACTGGTCCCAGTAGATCACGCTAAGTGGGAGACCCCAATAGTCACGCCAGTCAAGCCAGATGGATCCATAAGAATCTGCGCTGACTATAAGTGTACAATCAACAAGGCGCTCCAACAGAGTGTGTATCCAGTCCCAATTGTACACCATTTACTTCATTCCCTGGGCCCTGGCAAGATATTCATGAAATTGGACCTTGCGCAGGCGTACCAGCAGCTGCCGGTGGATGACGCTACCGCAGAAGCGCAAACTATTGTAACTCACAGAGGGGCATTCAAATGCACCAGACTACAGTTTGGGGTTAGCATAGCACCAGGGCTTTTCCAAAGTACCATGGAGCGCCTGTTACAAGGACTTCCGGGGGTGGTACCCTATTTTGACGATGTCCTCATTAGTGCCCAAAATGAGTCACAACTTGGAGATAGAGTAAGACAAGTACTCATTAAATTTAGAGAAGTGGGACTACGAGTCAAGAAAAACAAATGCATGATTGCAGTTCCTTCCGTAGAATTTTTGGGCTACCGAGTTGATGGCACAGGCATCCACCCCACAGAAAGCAAAGTTAGGGCTATCCAAAATGCTTCCACACCAACTTCCAAAGCTGAACTACAGGCATTCCTGGGACTTTTGAACTTTTATACGATGTTCCTTAAAGACAAGGCAACCGTAGCAGAACGCCTACACAGACTGTTAGGTAAAAACATTCCTTGGGTTTGGGGCAAAGCAGAAGCAGCCGCATTCAAAGCTGTCAAAAAACTTTTGTCAGAGGACAGTTTTCTAATACAGTACAATTCCAAATTACTGCTTGTCCTCGTTTGTGATGCATCCCCTTTTGGAGTGGGCGCTGTGCTGAGCCATAAACTACCGAATGGACTAGAGACGCCCATCGCGTATTACTCTCACACTCTGTCCAGCGCAGGATGAAATTACAGCCAGCTGGACAGGGAAGCCCTAGCGGCTATTGCGGGAGTTTAAAAATTTCACGAATATTTATTTGGCCGGACTTTTGAACTAGTGACTGACCACTGGCCTTTGTTGGGACTCTTAGCCAGGGACAAACCTACTCTCGCTGCACTATCCCCCCGAATGACCAGGTGGGCTATTTTTCTGGCCGCCTATTCATATCAATTAGTACACCAACCAGGACGAACTCTGGGCCACGCAGATACCCTCAGTCGATGCCCCCTTCCTGAACTGTTGTAGAATCCTATGCCTAAAGCTCCTGTATTGTTACTCGATGTTGTGACTCTGGGTCTGCTCACATCTGGCGAGGTGGCGAGGGCATCTACCAAAGACACTGTTATTCGTACTGTTATGGGTTAGGTCATGAGGGGGTGGCTGACCAAGGTGGAAAGTGGGGAATTTCAAGGTTTTTTTAACAAAAAGAATGAATTGTCCATGCAAAGGGGTTGTCTGTTGTGGGGCGATAGGGTGGTTATTCCCTTACGATTACGGCATCAGGTTCTGGAACTCTTGCATGGGGGCACCCTGGTATAGTTCGGATGAAGGGATTAGCAAGAAGTTATGTGTGGTGGCCACAACTAGATAAAGATGTCACTGAATGGGTAGGGAAGTGTAGACCATGTCAGGAATCCCAACCGGATCCCCCTTCAGCCCCTGTCAAAGAGTGGGAAAGACCAAAGGGGCCATGGGGGAGGATTCACATATATTTTGCAGGACCCTTCCAACAGGCAGAATTTTCTAATAATTGTCAACGCTTTCTCTAAATGGCTAGAAATAGCCTTAATGCCATCCACCACGTCTGAGGCAGTAATCAAGGTCCTCAGGAAACTCTTTGCAACCCACGGGTTGCCTGATACCCTGGTATCAGACAATGGGCCCCAATTCACAGCAACACAATTTGAAAGTTATCTGGCAGAGTTAGGAATTAGACACGCCTTGTCAGCACCATTTCATCCAGCTTCTAATGGCCTTGTTAAAAGATTTGTAAGAACAACCAAAGAAGCCCTCTCCCGACTCGGTGCGGGAGATTGGCAAACTATGATCCATCAGTTCCTAACAATACAACATGCCACCCCATGCACTGCCACAGGGCACAGTCCGGCAGTCCTAATGGGCCGGAAACTTAGATGTATTCTAGACCGGCTACATCCAAACTATTCCCAAGACAATTTTAAAGGGGAGGGAATTGGACTATGACAATTCCAAATAGGAACCCCAGTGTTCGCCAGGAATTACTTTAATGGACCACTTTGAGTAGCTGGAACAATTGTGGGAATCACCGGTCCAAAATCATATACAGTAGATATAGGGCAGGGAAAAATTTGGAGAAGGCATATAGACCAGTTGCGGAAACCTTTAGATGGTGAAGTCTCCAAGTATTGTTGAACCTGACTTCCAAAGTTTTCCCAAAACAGTTATCTCAAGCCCGAGTAAGCCGGATTACTTATCTGGTAAGCCTTGGCTCCAGCGCTGCCCCAACGAGTTGACACTCCCAGCCAGGGAAGACCACGCCTCAGGAGAAATCCAGGAGGTTCCATTGGCAGAGCCAGGAGAGACAACAGGCCTCTCTGACCGGCTCAACGCTTCGCCAACAACTGAACTGCGCAGGTCAACCAGAGTGAGAACACGCCCTGGTCACCTGTGTGATTTTGTATGTAAAAATGTAAATTGGTAGCATAAGTGCCTTCTGGGGATGGAGGGGTGTTGTGTATACATCTATTTAAGCGGAAGATTTGAAATGGGAACTGTTCGTGATTGGTTAATGGTTGTTTCTGAACTGTATATAAGGAGGGCTGTTGCCTGTGTTTCTTTGTTGAAGTCTCACCCTGAATTAAAGAGCTGTTGTCACTAGCTTGCTTGTGCCTCTTGTTATTCCCGCGCTATAACAGCGGTTTTAGGGTTTTAATTAATGCTGTAAGCCACCTAGAGTATGATAAACCAGAAGGCATACAAATCTTTGTAATAAACAAATAAATACAACGAAGTCCAAATATATAGAGAGTGGTATATCCTCAATATAGGGAAAGGAAATATTGTTTGAAAAGACTTCTCAATGTGAGATGTGCTTCACTTTCACAATGAATTGACTTTGTGTTTTTTCTGGTTGTGTTAATCCTTAAGTATGGGACACACTATGGAGATCTGGTAAGATGAAAAAGCCCTGTGAATTTCCAAATAATTAAAGGGAGTCTTTCTTTGCCGTTCTAAGAATTTGCTAATGTTTTGCACACTTTGAGATGAAGCGCTACTACCTACAGAATTACATACCCCAAGAAGAAAGTCCTACCTGCTCAGAATTGAAAAGTGAACTTGCAGGAATATATATCAATTCCCCTACCAATCAAAAACAAACTTAGAACCTTAAGGGGTGATCGCTTAATTCTATTGGTACACTGTCATCTCTTTTGACAGCATGGATGCTTTTCAATTGATTTGTCAGTATGGAATCCACCCAAAGCAAACACCACAAAGTAGAGCTCACCTCAGGCACTTAGCTGTACATACACTGAACTAAGCATCTCTGGAAGGCAGAGCTACCTCATGATAGGATTTTCTTTGCATGTATGAATCAGCCAGGGCGATTATATAATAACTTATATAAGAAATGCTTTATTTTTTAAGTATGGAATTATTTCAACAGAAAGTCATCCCTTAATACACACCTACATTTTTTTTCTCTTATGCAGCTTTTTGCATCCAATTTCAGTGTTGTTTTCAACAAGAGAAAGCTAAAAAAAAATAGTGGATGACTATAAATGTGGATGACGCCCATCAAATTTCCTTCTCTTTGGGGTTTTGTCTTATTCATATTATGCTGTTACTAACAAGACTTCAGTACACTAGCACTTCAATTACATCAGCTCTACTGTTGGTTAGCCGCATTATTGGTTTAAGCAAAACAAAAAAAAAATATTTATTTTTCTTTATTTTTGCCTTTTTCCAAATAGTTTAAGAATGATGTTGCTCAAGTTTTGGAACTATGCATCCCTGAACATCCTGTTGCCTCCAAAAGTCTTTTAGCCAAAGACGAGATGGGAAGGAAATGATCTTTGGAAGGAGTCAGAGTATTAAATGCTCTCGCTCTCTTTGTGCTGCTTGGCAGGTTAGGATGGGAAATCTAGTAAGGATCTGTTTTCATATCCTCATCGTCTCATCCAGTTCCCAGCTAAACAACTCTCCCAGTGTGCTGATATATAAACATAAATGAATACAGGTACCTAGAATCTATATTCTGCCACACGGACACTGATTTCTTTATGTTGTTGCAATATATTGGAAACGTTATAATTGCTGGTCCACAAACTGTGTGTGTATATATATGTGTGTGTGCATGTATGTGTATGTGTGTGTATGTGTATGTATATGTATATGTATATGTATATGTATATGTATATGAGTGGTGGATTTCAAATTTTTTACTACCGGTTCTGTGGGTGTGGCTTGGTGGGCATGGCATGGCTTGGTGGGTGTGATTTGGTGGGTGTGGCAGGGAAGGTTACCGCAAAATCCCCATTTCCTTCCAATCAGCTGGGACTCGGGAGGGAGAGAATAGATGGGGGCGGGGCCAGTCAGAATTTTTACTACCAGTTCTCCGAACGACTCAAAATTTCTGCTACCAGTTCTCCAGAACTGGTTAGAACCTGCTGAAACCCACCTCTGGTATATAGGTATAGGTATAGGTATAGGTATAGGTATAGGTATAGGTATAGGTATGTGTGTGTATGTGTGTGTGTGTTGTGTGTGTATTAACAGTTTATATTTATTGGTGTTCTAAATAACCGGCAGGAGGCAGGCAAATTTGGAAGTTTCCATGGTCTGTATCTAAAGTTTCCCGCTTTAGTTAAGCAATTGATTCTTTCCACCCGCATATCAAGCCAAGTTTTTAAACAAAATCTGTCTGAACCAAACAGGCTCTAATTGACTCGAGACTTGCAACACCGAAGATGATTCATGTTTCTCTCCTTTTGTGGTAGCTGAAGTCTCAAACATTTGCCACTGAGGAAGATGAACTGGAGCCAGGAACAAAGTGAAGTTAATTTGGTCATGACATCCAGTAAAAGGCATGTTCTTGTGTCCCTGCATGGGGTGTATTAGCAATGTCAACATGGCCCAAAGGTCAGCCTGCAGTCTGCTTAATTAGTTGTGTTAACTCTTGGTTGGAGGGTTTTGACATTCTTGGGGTGAGACATTCCTTTGTCAGTGAAGTCAGTGTACCTGATGAACTGTATTCATTGTCAAGCTCACATGAAAGTACTTACCCATTTTCAGAAAAAGGCTAATGCAGTATATTTGAATTAAGTTTACAAGCACTGTATATTTTATACATTAAAGTGTGCTATCAAATGGAAGGTAAGAACAGGATTTGTTAAAAAAAAAAAGGAAGGAGAACAGTCTGGGATACTAGAAAAATCTCCATGTGGCTTGAGAAAGACAACTATAGCCTTGCTAACTAGGAGGGGAAATATCCCCAACCAACAAGACTAATAAAATCCCAAGAGACTATTTTTTTTTCAGACAACCAAAGAGCAAAGATCTTAAGCAATGAACTAGATCTTCACCAACTAACTCTCCGAAATACTGAACTACACCCAGTAGTGATATTCATTTACCTTTGCTACCAGTTTGCAAATGTGAGCACATGTGCCACCTCTGCGCATGTGCAGTGTCCGTGATGATGTCCAGGTGGGTGGGCGGAGCCTCCCACCACCGTTGCTACCTGAACCGGGTAGAACCCCACCACTGACTACACCTCCCCATATAACAAAAGTTGAATGGGGATGATAGGAACTGTAGTCTAATACATCTGGAGCAGAGGTGAAATGCTCCTGGTTCAGAACGGATTGCCCGATCCAGTAGCGATGGCGGCGGGTGGTTCAGAGAACCGGTAGCAAAAATCCCTGAGCCCACCCATCATGCCCAGCTGAGCTGCAGGATCATCAGAGGCTTTTTTTTTTAACTTTTAAAAGCATTTTTTCTACAACCTCTTCCGACGAAAAAATGCTTTTAAAAGTTTTTTTAAAAAAGCCTCTGATGATCGCGCGGCTCAGCTGAGATCGTCAGAGGCTTTTCAAAGTATTTTTTTCTGCAACCTCTTGGCCAAAGAGGTGGTAAAAAAATACTTTGAAAAGTCCCTGACAATCCCAGCTGAGTTGCCTGATCGGCAGAGAGGCATTTTTTAAAAAAGCCTCTGCTGATCAGGCAACTCAGCTGGGATTGTCAGAGAGGTATTTTTTAAAAAGCCTCTCTGACGATCCCAGCTGAGTTGCCTGATCGGCAGAGACTTTTCAAAGCATTAGAAAAAATGCTTTGAAAAGTTTTTTTTAAAAAAAGTTGGCCACGCCTACCCAGTCACATTACCCCACACACACACCAAGCCACGCCCACAGAACCGGTAGTACAAATTTTACATTTCACCCCTGATCTGGAGGGAATCCAATTGGAACCAGTTGTTGAAAGGCTTAAAGTTTTAAGTAGTTGGAAGTGTTGGAAGGAATATCTATCTGGTTCAGTTCCAAGCTTGGAGAAAGACACTGGAAACATGGAGGCTGATTGGAAAGAAGGTTTAATGATGAACAGAACCACCAAGCACATGGTTCTGGTGAAGCTGACAAAATGGAGTTGAGAGGGGGTGGTTATACCTTCTCTTGGGCTTTGCACTTGAGCTTCCTGTTCCTGTGCAAGAACATATATTCTATTGGCTATTGTCAGACTCCCATGGTGCCATGTAGGGATTATGTAGGGGTCATAGCTGGCTCTATAGGCAAAGTACAAATCCTAGGTGTTTTTCTGAGCTAGGTTTGGTTGACGTTTGGATTGGTCTGAGGGAGTTGGGCAATTTTATTGTGGCTTAATGGTTTTGTCCTGTGTTGGATCTTGAGTGAGGGTTAATCCTACCAGTCTGCCTTTGTTTCAAAATATCCTGTGTTGAATGGATTACCAAATCTGCATTTCTAAAAGGTGGCCTCCTCAGTTTGGTTTCTGAATAGGCCAGCCCAAACTTTCTTAATGAGCACAAAATATCTGCTGGGGCTATTAAGAAAAGGCAGGGGTTCCTTTCTGCCTCTAAAAAGCATGTTTCTCCATTTCTCCCTTTGGGAAATACAATATTCTGCCTTTTTTAATATTCCTCAAAATATTTCATTCTTCGGGTGAGGGAGCGGGGGCTTCCCACAAAAGTTTAAATGCAATATTTTGTGTAACTGAAAAGGACCAGGATGAAGGCAGGTGATTGCTTCAGCATTAGAAAGATTTATTTATAAAAGTGTCCATTGTTTAAAACATTTTTGTACAGATTTACACTGAGCATGCATTCAGGGCTTTATGCGTCCTATGTAAATCATATGGCCATAAACTATCCTGAACATACTTTAATACATTTTTTTTAAAAAAATGAAGCCATAGAGTTTAAAGTTCATTCATAACTAATTGATGTCTTAATCTGACCTGGATAGCTTGTATAAATGTATCTAATTACTGTTGCTCATTATTTTCAGTCCTAGTTAGCAACCAGACTGCTGCATCATAACCTGATCATAGTTTCCAAATAGTCTTCAAAGGCAGCTCCCCATATAATTCATTATTGCAATCTAAACTGAAGGTTCCAGAAATGAACTCCCTCTGTCAAGCCTTCACTATCTGAGATGATAGACCAAAGATGATAGAGGACATGAGAAAGAGAGAGAGAGACAGAGACAGAGACAGAGACAGACTAACTGACAGACAGACAGACAATATCCCAAAATCTTAGCCATAGCACCTATAAGGCATCTAGCAAAACCTGCATCTACAAACAGATTCACAAATCTACAGTATTCCTTTACAGCACATGCAGCCATGCCCAAAGCAGATTGGAACTCCGTATCTGCACCAATCAACCACTGTATCTATGACTCATCTGGGTACAATTTCAATTTATTGGATTATGTTCGGTCATTACCGAAGCCAGGTGCTGATTTACCATATCTACCACCTCACCCAAATCAGATGAAAAAAAGGAGACGTGCAGCCAGATATTGTCAGCGTATTGATACTCCAAATCCTTCGAGGGCCCTGCCTTGCTCCGGAGCTTCAATGAGACGTCTTTAAAAAAATCTAAAGAAGCTGTAGTGGAACAAGCCCATCTGGCTCAGCCCCACCATGTTTCTTGGCTTCTTGCCTTGTTCTTTTCCTAAGCCAGGTGCCACCCAAGGGTTCCAAGCCGTGTCCTCCTGCTGCAGGTCAGGGCTGTTTACTTGATCACGCGTAGATTAAAAATAGATTCAGAAAGGCCAGTGGGCAGGCCCAGAAAAGCAGATGTACGCACCAACTCTTTTTCTTTCATTGCAACATATAAGAATAGCTTCTTTTAAGGTTGCATAAGTTTCAGAGTAAAGTGAAAAGACACAATCTCCCCCAATCTTCTCTACATCCGACAATATGCAAAGTTATATATTTATATCTGTACATCAGGCAAGAGAGATAGAGACGTCCGAGGTAGAGAGAAAGAGATGTAGCCTGTGTCCTAAGGCATCCCTGCTTGTCCTGGAGAACAAGAGAACCCCTAAAGCCCCTGCAGCTGTTGTTTACTATTTGGTTGAATATTCTGGTCCTCCATCTGTGTCTCTGTGGACACACAAAGCTCTTTACAAGAAGTGAAGGACAGAATTCGTTATGTAACTGGTGAGAGGCGGCAACAGCAGAGAACAAGCAGGATGTACGACTAAACAATCTACTGGATGAGATTGTTTCATGACAATAGGACTTCTTTTCTCCTTCCCATCCCAGGTTCCCCAAAAGATTTAAAATATGACCAAGCAGATGAGATATTTACTGGAAGACGAGGGGTGCAGACAAACCTACACCAAAGCCCTTGCCAAGGAAGATAAAAAATATCCAAACAAATGCTAGTCTGCACAGAAGAAAAGGACAGAGATCAAAAAACTTGGAACTGGTTATTACAATTGCATGCATGAAATGCCTGGCAGAGGAGCCATCTCAACTGTCAGTATTGGTAAAGAGAAACAGGCAGACATTCTAAGTTCGATGGCCAGATTTCAGCAAATATTTTAGCTCCGGGGAAAACAGTCTCAGAATGTAGATACTGCTACACTTCTTCCTTCACATTTAATACCGTCACCTTCTATGCCTTTCAGGTTATGAGTGTAAGCAATAAGATGGGCAATGGAGAATGCCATTGTTAGCACACGAAATGTATGACATTGCAAAGAGCGTAAGCTGAATTTTAATTAGATGGTGGTATTTCTGTAAATTAGCATCACCTGATCCAAATGTATATACTCCTAGCTTCCTCTATGGCCATACAAATTAAGTTGGAATAACATCTGGCCCATATCATGTCTTTATTCTCCTACCAACACTGGCCACGTAGTTGGCTGCTAAAGTAAGCTGATTGAAATTACTCTTCTGCTGTGCCATCCCTTTAAACAGAAGTCATTAGGTAACCAACTGCTGATTTATTTTTGTAGTGCATAACTAAAGAGATGGATTGGCAAGTTTAGTGGAATCCTAAACATTTAAAAAAAACTAGCTATGGTTTTACAGAAAGGTCTAAGTAAGAATGGGCCCCTACAAAGAACCCATCAGACTCAGTAATGGCAGAATGCTTGGTTGACTGGAGAAAGAAGCCATAAGGAGGAATGAACCAGGGGTGAAATCTACTTACCTTCTCTATGGGTTCGGAAGTATATGTGCCCCGCGTGCATGTCATATGCACGTGTAGACCATCTGCAAATTCGCAAACCCTTCTGCGCATGCACAGAAGGTAAAAAACAGGTTACTTCCTGGTTAAAACCAGGAAGTAATGATGACCAGGTGGGTGGGCAGAGCCTCACGCTGCTGTCGCTACCGGTTCTCCAAACCACTACCCACCATCACTATCGGTTCGGCTGAAGCGGTCCGAACCAGTAGCATTTCACCCTAGAATGAACATGAATAATCGGTATGAGGATACTGAATAGGAAAATGCACTGCAAGCCTCATTGGCTTACTGCTAACAGATGCCTCAAGACATGCTAGAAGCTTTCTGTGTTAAGAAAAGCCTATGACTCAGGGTTCCATCCTTCAGAGGTCAGTAAAATGAGGACCCAGATTGTTGGAGACAATATGCTGACTCTGTAAATCGTTTAGAGAGGGCTGTAAAGCACTGTGAAGCAGTATATAAGTCTAATAGCTATTGCTATTTCATCTTATGGTTCCAGCTAGATATAGTTTAAGATCAACTAGTTGTTGATTCAGAGCCAATGATACCCTGTCATGTAAACAATGGCATGTCTGTGTTACAGACTGATTTGAAAACAAGGTTTAACTAAATCTTTTCAGTAGCTCTTTTCCGAGGTCAATCTGTTGTGTCCACCTCTCATCAAACCGTTTAAGTTCATAATTATGATTTCAAAGTGCTTTCCTCCTTTTCCTTGTGTTGGAAGAAAAATCAAGTCTAATTCCAAGCTGGGAGAAAAATGCTGGAAATAAAATGGAAGCCGGCTACAGGGAAAGAAGGTCTCTGTTTATTTGGTTTCCAGAAACTTCAGTGACAGCAGCATGTTTCTGGGATGGCTGACAAAATGGCTGAGTGAATGGATGGATTATTATAGGATTCCGGGATTTGGTGATTAAGATACTCCAGGAGGTTCTGCAACGTAGTGAGCTCGTGTCTTTTGCTATTCTAATGGTGGTGGGTAAATTCTATTATGTCCTAAAGGTCATGTCCTGTCTTTAGAATTAGGGTAGGGGAATGTAAATTCTTAATCCCATCAGCTCTAGCCTTCTGTGGGAGCTGTGGCTGAAGGCGTTTTGTTTATGAATAGATTGGCCCAGTTTTTCTTAATAGGTACAAAATATCTATCTCTAAAAGGGGCACGGTGGCTCAGTGGCTAAGACGCTGAGCTTGTCGATCGAAAGGTCGGCAGTTCAGCAGTTCGAATCCCTAGTGCCGCGTAATGGGTGAGCTCCCGTTACTTGTCCCAGCTTCTGCCAACCTAGCAGTTCGAAAGCACATAAAAAATGCAAGTAGAAAAATAGGGACCACGTTTGGTGGGAAGGTAACAGTGTTCCATGCACCTTTAGCATTTAGTCATGCTGGCCACATGACCACAGAGACGTTTTCGGACGGCGCTTGCTCTTCAGCTTTGAAATGGAGATGAGCACCACCCCCAGAGTCAGGAACGACTAGCACATATGTGCAAGGGGAACCTTTATCTTTACCTTTACCTTTATCCATCTCTAAAGACTTGAGGCTTCTGCTTAGGCTATGGCAGGAAGACTGGGACTGCTTTCTACCTTTGTTAAGATTTTCTCCCTTTCTCCTTTGGGGAAATATAATATTCTGCCTCTTTTAATATTCCCCAAAATATTTCATTGTCTAGGAGTGGGGGAGAGGGGCTTCCCATACTTGCATTGCTGGTCCAGTGGCATTAACTCTTTCAGCAGCTGAGAACCTCAGATCAAAAGGGACAGAAGGATGGAGATAGAGTTAACATTTACTTTGCATCATTTCCACCATCATTCATCTGCCCTACTTGTCTGCCTCAAGATTGCCATTTTCAGGCCTTTTTCCTAGGCACACAGAGAGAGCCTTTTGATCCTCCTCAAAGCAGCTAATAAGGTGCTAAGCTACCCACAGCCCATTCATGTATTTTCTTAAATAAATAAACTTTAAACCTTAAAACCTAACTTAAATAAACCTTCTTCTGCTTAAAGTGACAAACCTGCTTCATTAATCCTTGCTCAAAATAGACTTTCCCTCTCACAAATCCCCATGTTGTAATCTTATCTTTCCTTCCTGGATTGCCAGTTCCTGGGTGAAGCATCTAGAAAAATCACAGTTCATGTTATCAACAGGTCTTCTTGATGTTGTCTCTAAGGCACTAATGTTTTGCATCCCACAAAGCAGAATATCCAAATTCACCTCACTGTGAATTTGCTCGCTTGAGGGACGTGAATTCACACAGGAAATAATACCTTATTTCCAGTGGTGAAATCCAAATTTTTTTACTACCGGTTCTGTGGGTGTTGTTGTGGCTTGGTGGACGTGTCTTGGTGGGCGTGGCAGGGGAAGGATACTGCAAAAACTCCATTCCCACCCCACTCCAGAGGGAAGGATATTGCAAAACCTCCATTCCCTCCCCACTCTGGGGCCAGCCAGAGGTGGTATTTGCCGGTTTTCTGAACTTCTCAAAATTTCCGCTACTGGTTCTCCAGAACCTGTCAGAACCTGCTGGATTTCACCCCTGCTTATTCCTCATCTATTTCTAAATTACATGATTTGGGATTTGCCTGCTTGCCTTGTTAGATGCAGAAGGCCAGGTAATTATAACTCTACCTGCTGTTGTGATGGAATTCTCCTATTCCAGCCTTCTTTGAACATTTTTCTATAACTTTATTATTTTTGAAAAAATACTAAGCAGAAAAAAAATTGAAAAAAGAAAAAGCTCAGGAAAGAAAATGAGAAGGAAGGAAGGAAGGAAAGAAGGAAAGAAGGAAGGGGAGGGAAGAAGGAAGGAAGGAAAGAAGGAAGGAAGGAAGGAAGGAGTAAAAGTACATCGAACTCTTATTCTAAAGTTAACATTTGTCTACATTATTTCTATAATCCCATATAATTTTAATCATCCAATTCCCAAATCAACTCTTCATTTATTTTCTTGCCAAAAGTCCAAAAATGTTTTCCAAGTAGAAATAAAAGTTGTCAACGTCTTTTCTGTCACAAAGGCTGTCGATTCCCATAGTGTTTTGTGGTTTGTAAGGAGAAGAGTAAAGTGCTTACTTTGATTAAGAAGGACGGGCCTTAGGCCAAGCCTTTCTCTTGGCCCACTGATCAGAAGAGACCTCATCATCTTCTATAAAGTGGGTCCTCTCTGAAGCTCTTTCCCATTTTACCTAAAATAACAGCCGTCTGGCACAAAACTTTACAGTGTTCATGAACATCAGGCTGTGAGCAATTCTAGATAGATGGAGAATTGTTTCTTCATCTCCTGGAATCTGATCAGCATTAGCAATCTGTAACTCTGCAGCCGTAAATTTAAGACACAAAGGTAACATTTATCTTGAGTCAAGTTTTCTTGGCAACAATATGGAAGCTAGTGATCTTTCATATGGCCCACTCAATTTCAAAGTCCGGTTTTTGTTCTTATGACTTATGCTATTTTGCAAAAATAGCTTCCAACTGCTATCATAATGTTAAAAAGCTGACTTAATTATTTCTAAAGCAATTCAAAGCTTCTATTTTATCTATAAATGTCAATTATTTTACCCTTTTTAACAGCATATGCCTTATTTTAATCTTCACTGTTCTACAAAAATGCCTTGCACATTCAAGAAATTATTTATATGGTTGAATGTTATTAAGCCTGTTTTTAAATATTTTAATAGTAATTTTATTTTAAAACACAATTACAATGATAAAAACTAATACAAACAAAAAAAGAAAAAGAAAAATTAGAAAGTGCAGAAAAGAAAAAGAAAAAAAATAAGGATAAGGATATATATATATATACATATAAAAAAAAGACTTGCACCTTCATCACACAACAGGTATAAACTGTTTTAGTTACTTCTGTTAACATACAACAAATTATCTCCCATATCCCATCTCTTCTCTATAAACAAATCTTTAAAACCTCATCATTTCAGTCCTGGTCAGCAAAAATCCATAAAGGGTTACCAAAGATAAGAACATATCTATTTTAACCTTGATCAAATAAACCAATTTTTATACTCCTTCCTTTTATTTTTAACAATCTTGATCTTTAGTCCCTTCAACTAATGTCTTAGAACTTGATTTCTTTTCATTTTTCCTGTGTTGCTTCTCACAAAATTCTTCAAAACCTTAAGAAGCCTCTTTTGTAAATCCAGCATATGAAAATTATTCAGAGCGTTTTCAGTTTCTTATTTGTATATCCCTTTTAATTATTAAGATTAAGTTTCCTTTTTATGTCCAGTGTATCATCTTTGGACTTCCAGAGAAGAAATTGCAAACTGAAAAAGCTCTACTTTTATGATTGCAGCAGAATGAAGTGTAGTAAATAGTAAGTAGAAAGCAAGTAAACTGGCTGTTCCTCCCCAGACAAAGAAGGCCTGGGATTGCCCACAAGTGCTGCTTATGGAAAAATGATTTAATGTAAAAATGCTTTTATGGAAAAATGCTTCTGTTTTTAATTCTGTTTTAAAAACCATGATAGGATGAGATTTTGAGGGTTGGACAATTGAGGGAACCCAAAAGAACTGAAGATTACAATTAAAGAAACAGAATACTTGATTTGCTAATATAAAATAATATACCGGTAAACATTACAGAGTAGAGCAGAATATTTTAACATTGGATATATTAATGAATATTTTGGAGTAATTGATCTAGAACTAAATTTTAAGAGGGTTTGGCTCTAAACAGTGTTAGACTGTGATACATTGTTCTTAAAGGTTGAAAGAGGAACAGGTTTTACTGGACAAGACTGATCTGAAAGTGGATTTAAAAATGACAGGCTACAAGAATAATATGGGGAAAGAATGTTATGAAGTTGTTGAGGGTATGCAGACTTTAGAGAGTGATTACACTACATGAGTTTACTTTTAATGATCTGTTTAAAAAGAAATGAGAAGGAAGCCAATTGACTAAAACTGCATAAATATAAGAGATACATATATTAACAGTGGGAGAAGGGATTTCCACACAAAATACTGCAGACATCCATTAGAATGAATAATTATCCAACAAGATGCTTACATTTCAATATACTATATATATTCACCTTCAAACATCTAACATGTTCCAGAGATATATTATGGAGTTGGATATCGACAAAGAAAAAAAATGTATTAAGACGTCTCAATATGTATTTTATGAAACATTGTTGCAAAGACTCAAAAACAATATAGATTAAAATGCTGCAAAGTGACTGAAATTTAACAGCAGATGTCACCCTACAGTCTCTACTATATAGCCACATTCTAGCTTTCTATACAAGTGTGTGGTTTTTAGAAAGGATATCCATTTAATTTTCTGTGTGTATATCAGTGGTGGGATTCAGCCAGTTCGCACCACTTCGGGAGAACCGGTTGTTAACTTTCTGAGCAGTTTGGCAAACTGGTTGTTGGAAGAAATTATTAGGGCAGAGAACCAGTTGTTAAATTACTTGAATCCCACCACTGGTGTATATGTATGTGTGTGTATGTACTGCATATGTTTATATGTATATATGTGTATATGTTTGTGTGTGTCCAAGCATGTTTTCCTATCAGAATTATCAGTTTGATGGGCATGCTGGATTGAGATTATGGAAGGGATAATCTATCACAATGGAAGTTCCCAGTTGGAACTCATGAGTGGTGCAGAGCCATGTGAGATGCCTGGAGAAAGGTCTTGTTCAGTTAGCTGGGAACAGTTCAACTCAGTTGCACCTGAAGAAATGGACAGGAACCTCAATGCAATAGTGCAACCACCTTTCAATTAGATCCTTGTGTTCCCCCCCACCCCACCCTGGTTGGTGAAAGCCTCCAGAATGGTGACTAGCAGGTGAGCGAAGGCAGTGATAAATTCTTCACTGCAGGTGGGGATGTTCCCAGGGCCTTTTAAGGAGGCCTTGGTTCAGCTCCTTCTTAAAATCCATCCTCCCTGCCTGGGCAATTTTTTCCCAGTTTCCCATCTTCTCCTTTTAGGGTAAGTGGTAGAAAAGGTGGTTGTTTGGCAGTTTCGGGGGTCCTGAATGAAACAGATTATCTAGACACCTTTCAGTCAAAATTCAGGCCGATATGGGACAGAAACAGCATTGGTCACACTTGTGGATGATCTTTGTGGCGAAAACAGGCTGTACATAGTGCAACCATCCTTGTTCTCCTTGACCTCTAAGCAGCCTTCGATACAATCAGCCATAGTATCCTTTTGAGCCAGATATGCGGCCTGGCAGCACATCTTGGATTGGGTTGGCTCCAGCGGTGAAATCCAGCCGGATCTATCTGGTTTACGCAAGGCGGTAGGGCCAGTGGTGGGAGGCTCTGCCCACCTGCTAGGATGTCATTACATCCCATTTCTGCATGTGCAGAAGAGACACGCGTACTCACATTTCTGATCCCGTAGCGAACGTAAATGCTTTCCACCGCTGGTTGGCTTCTTTCCAGTCTGGTGTTAATATAGTGAGAACTCAGCCCACACCTGCTCCTTTTTGGCATATCACAAGGGTTGGTGTTTTCTCTATTCCTTTATCTATTCCTTCATCTTTACCCATGAAACCATTGGGTGAGATCATCCATCACCACGACATGAGATACCTTCAGTATGCTAATGATACTTAATTTTATATCTCCATCCCTGGTGACCTAAGTGATACTATCACTGCCCTCTCACAGTGTCTGGAGGCTGGGAGACTGGAAGGGGGACGATAGTCTTTGGTTGAACCCTGGCAAGACTGAATGGATTCGGGTGCATGGAGCTTCAAGATCCGGGACTTTGACATCCTTTAGTTCTGGATGGGGTGACACTACTCCAGACAGACCTGGTCCACAAACTTGGGATTCTCCGGGACTTGCAACTCCTGCTCAAAGACCAAGTGTCAGTCATGGCTAGAAGAGCCTTTTGGGTTATGGACCACTTGCAGCCTTACCTGGATCATTTATTGTGCACTCACTTATTGAAGTCCTGGTCATTTCATGTCTAGACTTCTGCATTGTACTTTACATGGGGATTACCCTGCCTAGTGTAATAAAGATCAAGGCAATTGCAACTGCTTATCTTTTCTCTAGTAAGTTCTCTTCATATACTTAGTTGCTACTAAGTCTGTTCTCCTCAGTGAAACACAAGAGTTCTATCTATATGGTACAGCTATGGCTGGTAGAAAAGTACTGACCATTTTAACTGCAGTTGCTATTTTTTTAAAATTGGTATTCCATTTTTGCTTTATTTTTAAACATGAATGCTTTAACAAGCCCACCAGTTATAACAGCATAGCCAGGTCAAGTTAAAGCAGAACAGTAATAAATTTTCATGGTATGATAAGATATGACTTTCAAGAAGAACCTTAGGAATCACTTGGAAGTGCTGAACCCTACGATATGGAATCAGAGGAAAAGTAAAATGAAGACAAAAGAATGTGAAAACAGACTGCCAAAACTTAGAAAACAAAGGAAAGCAACTGGACATAAGAGCAAATGATAGAAATTGCCAAGAAGAAAAGAAAAGAAAAGCCAAAGCTGAAAGAGATAAAGATTTCAGAAAGGAGTTTAACAAAAGATTTTCAAAGCACTGTTAGAAGAGACAAGAAGCAATAACATTGGTAAAGACATCAAGGGTGGTAACAGAAAAACAAGGAAAGTCTTACAAAACATCTCCAAACTCAGAAGGGGGTTCTAATTTTGAACTAGTAAAAAAAACTGATTCCAAAATGATCAAACAGAATTGGAGAGAATATTCTAAAATTCTGTGTAGTAGAGATGTCAACACCCAAGATACCTTAGAAAATATTCCCGATTTACAAGGCTCTCTGGTACTAAAGTATGAAGTTAGATCAGCACTCTGGTCATGATCAAATTGGAAAGAGAGGATAAAATATTTTGAGAAATATGACAAGCAACAGAAGAATCTCTGAAGTTCTAACCAAACTATGGAAGGAAGTCTGGAAAATGACACAGTAGCCCAACAGGCTGGAAATGGTCAGGCTACACAGTACCAATGCCAAAGAAAAGAGACTTAACAAAGTATGCAAATTATTATGTAACATCCTTAATTTCACATGCTAGGAAAATCATTCTTAGGAACATCCAACACAAATTGGAGCCTTACACGGAAAGAGAGATGCCAGATTTTCAAGTTGGATTTAGAAATACCTGAGGAACAAGACATATTATTAATGATGAATGTTGAATAATTGGAAAAGCTAAAGTGTCAGAATCATGACTGACAGTTTGCTCCCCTCTCTTCCAAAAGATCATTTGATAGTGGTTGGTTAAAAACAAGGTATTCTGTGTATTAGTCTCATAGCAAAACCAATTTATTTCACATGAGAATCTTGTGGTTTGACGAGCTGAGTCACTACTGATTTCAATGTGAGACATTATCTACACTAAAAAATGTTCAAGGAAACAAAATTCACTTGAAAGAAAGAAAAAGAAAACTTCATTCTTCAGTAAGTATTCAACAAAAAGGATAAACAAAAAATCCTTTAAAAATTAAGATATTCAAGTAACTCATATAAAGGAAGACTCTTAGGATAGCCACTCCCTGGAATCTTCCAGGATATATTGATTAGGGTGAGTGTAGAATCTGGCAAGATTCTGTCTATTGTGTTGTAGGCAACTAAATAACTAAATTCTGTCTAAATTGCTCTTTATCATTCTTGGGCTTAGCAGAACACTTCTAGCTATGTTTGCATAATTCCCCTACAATCTTGTACCTTTGGTTCTAAAGAAGGAATGCTTTAATTAATATTTTATTTCTATAATTCCAATTCCCTCAGTAACTCAACTTGTGGTACAACTGATGTACTACAACAAAGTTACTAAGCATATAGAAAGTTATTTTAAAACAAGATGTTGACTTGTGCACCAAGTCTGCCTCCCAAGAAAAGCATTTTGAAAGTGAGGCTCCACTTTTTGAGAAACACGTCTCCTCTACAATTATTCCACCTCATTTCACTTGATGGAGGCACCAAGAGGAAATGGTCCCCTAGTTAGTATATACAGTTAGTATATAAATGTTCTCTGTCAGAGAATGAACATATTTTATTCCACTTTCTTCTGTCATGGAATTCAAAGTGATATCCAAATTTGCCACCAATAAACAGAATGAAAGCTGCAAGGATTAATATTATAAAGAACATGAAATGCATGAAGTTCTATGCACCCTTCTCTATGGAAGCTCAATAGGCTACCTTCAGCTTCCAAATTAAAGGAAGAATATAAATCTGACAAAAGTTCTTCCTAAAGAACTGTGGATTAAATCAATGCAAGGAGCTAAAAGATCTAGGGCATCAGCCAGTGGTGGTATTCAGCCGGTTCTATCCAGTTTGGGCGAACCGGTAGTGGCAGCTGTGGGAGGCTCCACCCACCCTTCCCGATGTCATCACATCCCGTTTTTGATGCTCTGCGCATGTGTAGAAGGCCCTGCGCATGCGTGGAGGTGGTGTACATGCTCGCATTTGCGAACCGGTAGCAAAGGTAAGTGAATACCACCACTGGCACCAGGACTTTCATTTATGGAAATGCTGCATCACTATTGAATGATTTGAGGACCACTATATAAGAGTCAACAATGTGTTGCATATACAGCAAGTGCCATAGGACCACATATTAAATATATTTTAATTTACGTCCACATCTTTTAAGATTTTGCTAGTGCCCTACAACCAGTGTGAGATTTAGGATATGACCGCCAGAATATGACATTATTTCAATACAATTCAGGGTGTTTATTTTAAATTAAATTTAAAATCATTTCTGATTTTAAGAAAATCATTTCTGAATGAGTCACTTCATTCTTTGACTCCCACTGAAAGATGATTTTATGTACATTATCCCGAGCTCTTTAAGAAGAAAGTCAGGAATAGAAAAGTAATATAAATACAACCATTATGTAAAATAAAGCATTAGAGGCTTTGCACGTGGCTATTCTCTTCTATTTTTGGGTCCTTCTTAGTTCTGCCTCTTGCACTCTCTGACTTGCAAACAGAAAGTTGGAAAAGAGTGGAAATCATGTAATCACACTTCTTCGAACTCTCCCTTTAGAAAGCTGTGTTTGCATTCAAGTACATTGTGAGTCTACCAGCCCCTTGAGACTTCCTGGCTGGACATGCAGAGGTTAGGAGGAGCAAAGCACAGGATGTGCGGGACCCGTGGCTGGAGGGAATGGGTTGGGAGCCAGGATACATCCTTGGTGCACTTTAGTCCTCTTGTGCTCATTAAGAGCACCTGAAAAGGCTTTCTCCAGATTAGGATATATCTATTCTCCTCATATATTAGAGAAAGACCTTTTATGGTATTTTGATAATGTTCCCTCTTATAGAACCTACCTATACAGTAACTGAGCACAGTGATGAAATTTAATGAATACACAAGAGTGCCATTAAAATCAATAATTAACCACTGTGGTGTGCATTCTTAGAACACTTGATTTCAGTAAAAGCTAGTATGTCTTTAGTAGCAATGAATATACTTTCAGGAAAGAAATATCAATCCATCCAACTGCTTTCCCATCAGATAAGAGAGGCAACACCAAAACATGATACTTATTTCAGTGATTCCATTGAGCTGAATCCTCATTTATTGGGAAAGCTATATTCTTTTTTTAAAGCTTTCTTTTGTCTAAAATGCCCCTAGAGTCAACCATTCAATGCTGGGAGCTTTCTTATTTTGTGAACTACCGGAGCTTGGTTCAACAAAGCACAGCATAAACATTGTGTTGCATGTTGCTTCCAAATGCTTCCAGTATGTAATTAAAATTACATTTTAATTCATTGAAATCTATTTCATAAATAGTGAAGTGGGAGTGGGAGGGAAAGGTAGGCAAGATACATAGATACTTGATTTCTTTGTCTCCTCAGTCAGGGATTAAGAAACTGGGAGATGAGATCATCTTTGGCATCTCAAATTTTCTGCCTCTGTTACATATGCTTACTATGCAGGAATACCCTGATGTCCACACTTTTCTCACAAACCGCCATTTCAGAATGGACACTCCCTATCTCCAACGTGACCTTCAGATAGACTTCTGAAGCTCAACCTCATTTCTTCTCAGCTCAAAAACAATGCCAGCAGCTACATATCCTTTCCTTCCTGAACTTTGATTACCACCACGCAATATTTGGTGGCCAAGCCCACATTTAATTTGGGAGGCCAAGAGTCAAAAGGTGGCTGTGGTCAGAACAGGTTTTAAAAGAAATTTGGGTGTTTTTCTTAACATCCTTGTATTATGTCTATTTTCATGTGTTTTCCACATCAACACAGTAGCAGAAAGCTACTGTCAGTCAGAAAGGGCGCTCCAAGGGCCATGTAAAGAAGGTTCAGATGGAGCTATTACACTGCCTATGAAGACAGATACTGTAAAAGAAACTAATGAAAAACGTAAGAGTTTTTTTAAAAAAAAAATAGTGGCCAGAAGTGCAAGGAATCAGCTCAGCCACTAGACTTGCTATTTGGCATGAGTTCCTAGAAGCTCTTTGTTCCCAAACCTTCTGGATGGCCATTGACTACAAGCTTATCCATTATGCTAACCATGATATAGAGGTCTTCAGAAGTAGTTGATTATACATACATTCACATGCAGTCAGCCACTAACCAACCATATAGATAGACAAGTTACAAGGGCAGCAGTTCAGAGTAGAGTCAAAGATGGGGACAGAAACAGTGAATAGGACACTACACAGTACTAGGAACCAATCCAAATTATGATCAGACACAATCAAAGTAATTGCCAACCTCTTTTTTGAGATAAATCTATGGCAACTGACTTAAGAGCTTAACTTTCTCTGTCATATAATATATGAGGGTATATGCATAATTTTGTATTTATGTATTTATTTATTCTGTCATGGTTATGTAGTGTATACTGAAGGTGGTGACCCTTTGAGAGCTGTATGCAATGAAATTTCATTTTTAATGTATGCCAATTAGTGTACATACAAAGTGACAAAGCTATTCTACTCTACTCTACTCTACTCTACTCTACTCTACTCTACTCTACTCTACTCTACTCTATTCTATTCTATTCTATTCTATTCTATTCTATTCTATTCTTCTGTTAGGTTCACTTTTAAAGTTTACTACCCATTTTCAGACCACTCTGTTAATTGCAGTGGTCTTTAACCATTTCCATAACCATCTTTGGTGCATCTTGTTCTTTGCTGTTCTTCTTCTTATCAAAAGGATGAACCCTACTGATGACTTCTATTTCCTCTGCTCCCCTGGATAATAATTCTGCCGTAAACATTCATAATCCACAGTTATGGAAAGTGGCCAGTTGAGGACAAGTGGAATGGAATTCAAGCCATGCCTGGAATTCTAATTTGAGACAGCTCTAGAGAAGAACTTAACAACTCTTTGCTGGTCCTCTTGGGTCTGAGCTTTGACAGGAAATGAGTTTGAAAGGTTCAGAGGCAGGTCACAGAACTCGCATCACTGCCAGTTGCTCTGATGACCCCAACAGTATGTTTTGAGAAACTTAATACACATGCTTATTATTAAAGCTCTTTTTCCTTGAAAAAGGCACGTCAAAAACTGGGTTCCACTGGAGACATGGCTAGCCTACTGCATCCTTCCTCCCCCACATTCTTCTCAAGTGAAACCTATCATCCGACCTAAGACTATAATGATGCAAACAATGCTGTGTTGTAACTAGGGGACAAATGCAAAAGAATTATTTGTTTACAGGAACTTTCCAGAATTGCTTCCTTTGCAACATTTGTTGTGATTAACAGTCACCCCCAAATCCAGGAACAAATAAAGAGCTGGAAATTCCTGAGATCTGAATCCTGCGGAGCACAATCAGATGAAAATAGTTCTTAAAACACAACTACTGAAACATGGAAAACTGACCTGACTAAATGCATCTACACTGAAGTTTACTATTCCAAAAAGCCAAATATAAATGGATGCTAGTAATATATTGTAGAGCAGTGAAAACCTGAAGGTTTTCTTGTCCTTGCAGACTTGCAGAAAGGCTTCTATCAAGTCATTCCCTTGCTGTAAAGAAAATGGAAAAAAAAATACCCCAGGGATTCCTTTAACAGTTTCCACCTCAGCATTCATGGAGTAAATAAGTGAGGCTAAACTTATCCATCCCCAGCAGAGCACTAAGCATCTGCATAACTGAAGTCAGATAGGGACCATTACAACCTAGCAACATTCTCACTTCCTGTGGGTGAATTACAGATAGACCTGCTATTATAAAGTCACAAGAAAGAGGATTCTCTTTGAGATAGAATGGTTTGTGTGTCTTAGTATATGAAGATGGATATAAATTAATTTTATAAGTGAGGTGCCTTATTCATTAAATGATTCATTGGTTATTCTTTTATTATTTGGTCTTTTTTGGGCATTCTTTTGTGTGGGTGTGTCTGTATACATATATCCATATGAGTGTGTGTGTGTGTGTGTATCTATTTATCTATCTATCATCTATCTATCTACTGTATCTATCATCTATCATCTACATATATCCATAACCATATGGTTCAGTAGAAGTAACTGCGAGAGGGATCTTAGAAAAATTAAATAAAATTGAATTATATTAAAATGTTGGCTAAGACAAGTCACAGAAAATCAAGAATGAAAGAAGAAAAACTGATACATAGAAGTCAGCTTGGCCGCCATTTTCACAGAGTGCAATATTTAAAAAGGGGAGTGAGATAATCCACACACATGGGCAATTCTAGTTTCTTAGAAAGGGAAAGGAAATGTAAAAACACTAGTTCCAAATCAGGAATTCATTCTTTCACGTGAACTTGAGTGATCTTGAATCCTGCTACTTCTATAGATGACCCTTCAGAAAATTGAGAAGAGGACAGAATCATACTTTGTGAGTTTGTCTGTGGTGAGGTATAGTCAGTGGTGGGATTCAAATAATTTAACAACCGGTTCTCTGCCCTAATTATTTCTTCCAATAATCAATTTACCAAACTGCTCAGAAAGTTAACAACCAGTTCTCCCAAAGTGGTGCGAACTGGCTGAATCCCACCACTGGGTATAGTGCTTGTATTCCCTGTGTGATCATAATAGATGCACCTTTTTCTTAATGATAAGGGTATAAGTATTTTTCAGATAAAGCTATCACATATGAAGGGAAACAATGATTTTTTAAAAATCTTGAATTCTGGAAAAAAAATGTGATATGAAAGATGATGGAGAACAGATGTCTGTTGCTCTTCTTAATAGAAGGTCCAGGCCCAGAACAATTCCTGTCCTTTTATGACACCTAAAAAATCTGCTGGATGATATAATTAGTTAATGATAGAGCTGACTTTGGATGGGCATTTGCAGGACAGATAGATTATTAGTACACTTTAATATTAAACAGACAAAAATTTAGTTTGCATTTTTTTCCTAAGAGCCATTGATTAGGAGTCACTGAAATTCCCTCGCAGATGTTTTTCAAATGTTGAATTCTTGCCTCCACAGCAAAGGGAATATAAAACATCATGTTTCAATATTGCAAGCCAATCTTAAATTATTCTTAAAATTCTCCTTTGGCATCATGTATGCCAAATCTAACACTTAATTCATTCTTATGAAATGCTGAGGTTGATCCATGCATTGGAACCAAGGAGTATCTCTCACAGGTTTGGACCAAGTATCTATATGTCTTTGTGGTGGTAAATTGAGAAATGTAGTCTTAATTGCAGAGCAGTCTTGGAAGTGATCTTCTGGGAAAGTATCTTGACCCTCTTTGGGATACATTTTGGAATACATTCATGATTCACGTCCAATAATGTATTCCAAAATGGAATACATTCAGTCTGATTGCATTCTAATCTGAGGGCAAGATTAGACTGAATTCAAGAAATATATATGAGTAGTAAAATATTTAAGCTTGCTGAATTGTCAAAATCTGGGAAAGATATTAATATCTTCTAATAGCAACATATGGCGTCATGTAAGAGAAATAGTTCCATGAAATACAGTCTATTAGCCACATTTAATTAATGAAAGATATCAGCAAAGAGAAACAAAGTGAACTAATTCAGCAAAATCTTCCTATTTTTGTAGTTGGAAAAAAAATCAACTTACAAACAAGTTTGATGTCTATGGTGGTTTGTTCTTTAAAATTGGGAACACACATTACATATGAAGAACATAATCTAACCAAAAATCAATAATCTCACAAAAAAATAACTAACCCCCCAAAATAGCACCATACTAACACAATAAATTTCCTATGTTTTAAGCAGAGTTTCTTCATAAGAGAACACACTGCCCCAATCCCAGAAGAAATGGAAGTAGCTTAGACTACACTGTTTCTTCTTGCCAAAGCAGCAAATGAGCTAAACAAAAAAAATCCAAAGTATTTTAATTGATCCCGCCTGGCTCCCCAGGGTGTACTGATTTCTCAGCTTGTGGGCAACAGAACCAAGGAAGTTGTCCTGTAGTGATCTGTCATCCCTCTGCTCAAAAAATGGAATGCACGAATCAAGGCTTGACTGACAAGCCATCTGACCACAAATGGAAAAGCTGACAATTCGTACCTTCCAAGTGCAGAGTGATGCAGACAAAGGTCAAAGAGCCTCATTTCACTGTAGACTAAATTAACAGCATTTCTCTTAATTTAATTAGCTGTTACTACACTTCAGTTGTGCACATTCCAATGAAGGCATAGTTAAAAAAACCGGCAATTCATTAAATTAAATCCTTCAAACAAGGATTGAAATGTCCTTAATTAGCATCCCACCCACCCACCCACACGTAGACCACTATAAATGACTTAAATAGTCATAAACTATTCAAATTTCTCCTCTCTTTGCAATAGAATAAGGAGAAAGCTGATGTACTGTTGGAATTATACTATAATCTTATAAAGGAAAAGTTATGAAACAGGCAACAGCCTTTTAAATAATATGTAAAAAATAAATACGAAGGGTGGAAAACAGAATAAGAATAGGGGCATGCAAAAAAATTTTAAATGTCAGGCACTCACTTTCATATTCCAAACAGTTGTTTCAAGTTTAGGATGGGTCGTTCCAACTGTTGTGGTGGTATTTCAGGCTCACAAGAATCTTGTCTCAAACCTCTTCCAAAATAATCAGAACGATCCATGTCAAACTGAAAGCAAGTATTTTAAACTTAAAATATTTTGTACACCGTAGGTTAGGAGGCAAAAAGGCATTCATCAAGCAGCAGACATGAACCCATCACGTTCACTGGGCATGTTTTCTTTACATTTCTGTTTTCAGCACGGCAGAAATTAATATGCCAGGAATTCATTGCAACCTCTCTGAAGGATACATTTTTCTCTGAACAGTGCATAACAGAATAACAGAGTTGGAAGGGACCTTGGAGGTCTTCTAGTCCAACACCCTGCTCAAGCAAAAAACTCTATACCATTTCAGACAAATGGTTGTCCTATCTTCTTAAAAACCTCCAGTGTTGGAGCACCCACAACTTCTTGTGTATCAGGGCACAGCTCAGGACCCGAAGTACTGAGATCAGCCAGTATGCTAAGTCATAGTTTAATCAGTGACCTCATTCACAAAACATTCTAAGCAAAGCCAAGAAAAGCACACATACTCTGGTCCACAGGTGAGCAACTCTGTGGAATGACCTGCAGCCTCCATCTGGATTTTGATTTCGAACAACTTTACTCAGCACCGATGTTATTATTTAAACCTGAGATTAGGTTTACATACTTCTGGCAAAAAGATGGTATTTCAGTAGTTGGGATGCTGATGCATACTTGATTTCGCTGTTCCTATTTCAAAAAAGCAATCTGTTTCTCTTCTGAATCCTTCAAGCTGGTGGGGTATTGCTTACATTCAAGCTTGACATGATAATTTGATGTTCTCCAGTCCAGGTGTTATTTTAAATAGTTAATCATAATACTTTTGTTTGCTTTGTTTTTTCAGGATGTTTACATTTCATTTTTCCCCCTTTCACAGCTGTTGATGTTGTTTGTTTTTCTTTGAACTTAACCTGTCTTGTTGTAGGCGTTTCAAAATAAGATGAAGATTAAAAAATTGAATAAAGATTAGAATGCAAAACAAAAAAAGATACGGTTTCTGGAATTGGAAATCCTCTCATGAACCTTTTGTGGATGGAATTGTACAGATTCAGACCCTTCTGTCATTGTTTTCGTGAACTGCAGCCTTGAGAAATAACGGAAGAGCAAATGAATGTTTTTAGGGTTAGGAAACATCCAAAGTGTAGAAGCAGCTGTAAAAATGGATATGCTACAGGAAGAGAAGGTGAGCAGAAAATCCTTCACAAACAACACAATAGAACAGAGATGTTAAAATGATTCTCATTAGAACAATTCAGGATCCCAACCTGCTTAGGGGACCATTGATAAAATAGATTAACACAACACAAAATAATTTCAGTCTTTCCCAGCAGATCATGTTAGCTCAAAATTATGGGATTTGAAGTCCAGTATATCTAGAGAATGCCCACTAAAGAAAGCAGGAATAGCTTGTGTTATTAGTCAAAATGTATGTCTTAGATCAGTGGCACCACACACACATCACACACAAAAGCAACCAAACCACTAATGAAAAGTAGGTAATGAATGTTCTTTATCTATAAAAAGGGGAATAGATATATTTTGTTTAAATTTGTAGAACGAAACAGAAAGGCATACATGGATTAATTATTATAGCAAACATATAAAGTTTTCTCCAGACCATAAGGTGGCAGCTTTTCACTGCTTTTCACTTAAAATTAAGTGGGCATGTCTCAATATCATTAATATGTATTTATGTAACTCATTTTTTCCAATCTGTGATAAATGAATAGAAATTTTCTGTTTAATCAAAACTGTAAAGTAGCAATATGAAAAAAAATGCTTTCAACAACTGAAGCATTCAATTATGTCAGTTATACAGTTATGTAAGATTAATTCCAATTGCCCACCTCCCACCCCTTAAATTTAAGTCCACAAAGGAAATTTGAAAATTGTAATATAATTTAAAATGTTCCTTTTGTGATTTAAAGTTATTATTGTTGTTGTATTAATATAGCTGATGTGGTAACATCTCCTAGTAATAAAATAACCGCAAGTTGAATTTTTGCAGTTACTGTGTATTTTGGATTGACTAGTTCTTGGAAATGCCTCAGAAATCAGAAACATTTTCCCAAGTGGTATAGAATCACAGAACTGAAATGTTAGAAGGTACTTTGGAGAACATCTAGTCCAACTATCCACTCAGTGCAGAATTAACCACTACAGCATTCTTGTCAGTCTGACAGGCTACACAGTCTTTGATTGAACACTTTAGTAAAGAATAGTCCAACACTTCTGAAAGTAATCTGTTCCACTGTTGAATAAGTGGAATTCTCAGGAATTGTTAGGACTATTTAATCTACACCAGGATGGTTTTCCAAGTATTTAAAGTATCCCATTATTAGTGTGACTTTTCTCTCTGAAAATTGGTAACTTAGTTCAGGATGACATTATCCAGATCATCTGCCTATTCTGACAGTCTACTACACCACAGCCCAATATAATTCTTTGTTGGTTTGTTTCTTTGTTTTCTTCTTTCCTTTTATTCATAATGAGCCACCATATTGAGTCACAGTCTATAACCATGTCTTGGAACACTTGAAGACTTCAAGATGCCAAAAAGAATTACAATGAGACATTTTATGAAGCCGTCCTAGGTTTTAAACTTTCTTCTTATCTAGGCATTCTAAAGTTAGTAATGCAACAATTCACCCGGAAGTAGAGTTTGTTTTACTTATTCTGGAAGAGGCAGCCTCTCACAATTCCAAGCCATGACATAGCTCCATTAAAACTCAAGCTGAAAGCCAAAATCTTCCAGCCCAAGAGACCCCAAAGGACATCCAGAAAACAACGAGGAATAGAAACAGCTGGAAACAGGCCTTGTGTAGCAACCAGGCAAATTAGACCTGCCACACCTGATATTGTCATTGCAGTCTTCCTTGTATTCTTATTTTTCTAACCAATATTTTACAGACAGGGCATAGCCAGTGAACACATGCATGTTACAGATGCTCTTTTAATTCTTTTTTTAAATATATATATATTTTAAACGCAACAAGAACAAGACAATGGGAACAACCTCTATTTTCTCTTTAGTCATGATGGTTGCCATGATTTAAATGAGTTGGAAATAAGAACAACATGCACTCAATAATATTTCTTCTTTTTCAATAAAGGCTAGGACACTGTTTTTGAAAAGTAGGATATTGTTTATAAAATAAATAAAAGTCAAATAAAGGAAAGAGGTGTCCTTTGTAAGATTTTTAAAAAATCAGCAACTGTGGTCCCCAACCTGCTTTTGTCTCTCTTCTGGGGAATAATATTTTGAGAATGACCCTTGAATTTTTGAAAAGTTGTTTATATAATTGGCCTGACTAAGCCTGACTAAATGACTTGAAATAAAACTTTATTGTGCCTAAAATAGATAAATAACATTTTAAAACAATCCTATGATAACACAGCTGTTAGGAAAGTTAAATGCAGTGACAATATTACTACAGAGCCTGTAGTACAGTGGTTTAAAGCACCCTGTTATTAACATCTATTAACATCTGCTGCTTGCAATTACTGCAAGTTCGAATCCCACCAGGCTCAAGGTTGACTCAGCCTTCCATCCTTTCTAAGGTGGGTAAAATGAGGACCCAGATTGTGGGGGCAATAAGCTGACTTTGTATAAATATACAAAAGTATGAAGGCTATTGCTTAACGCACTGTAAGCCGCCCTGAGTCTCCGGAGAAGGGCGGCATATAAATGAAATAAAAATAAAATAAAATAAAATAAATAAATATTTGTGACACAGCCCAATGTGCTTAGTAGCTGGAGTTTATTTAAGGCAGGCAGAATCACCTCTCATCCCATTGTTCATCAAGCTGTTCATTAGCCTGGGCAATTAACATGCTTAAGTTTTGTTTTCATTAACACTGATGTTCAAGCTTTGATTATTTCTGCAGCGC
Source organism: Ptyas mucosa (assembly GCA_012654045.1). Taxonomy (NCBI): domain Eukaryota; kingdom Metazoa; phylum Chordata; class Lepidosauria; order Squamata; family Colubridae; genus Ptyas; species Ptyas mucosa. The sequence continues at coordinate 12,454,500 of WNWU01000001.1, read as the reverse complement.
CATCTCAGCTCATTGTTTTGGAGCAGGAAAAGCAAACATAAAACCATACTTCCAAAATATTCATTTACACAAAGAAATCACAGGTGTGAGGACATCCGTGTGTTCTGTGCTTCAAATCCTTTCTCTTTATTATTTTGTTATGGGTATCAAACATACATTGGCTGTAGCTGCTACATTTATAGAAATGCTTGGTTGCTCCCAGCATTTTACCATTCCCAAATAAATTCCATACAGTTTTGCAAAATGCTCAAGGGACCTGTCTGATTTTATGTGGGAACAGGTCTCGCTAAATTCATAATAAATCTCAGCCCCGATTAAGCCTGTCTGCCCAGCAAAGAAAGTGTGATGATTCTGCAGACCGAGACATGAACACACTGGGAAAGAGATCCCAGGCCTGCACTGCAAAAACCCAGTTGACCATAAGATGGCAGTAAAGAGCTTTTAAAAAGTTCTTTACCCTTTGTGGTCAGCAGGGTTTCAACAGCCCTAGTAGAAAGAGCTTAAATGCACTTCTCTTTTTTGTCTCTTACACAAACAAGCTTAATACTTTTTTTTTAAGAACAAAGTTAAATATCCTTGTGCATGGGAAAGAAAGGAGAATGAATGCACTAAATCATATATACGAGGTAGCATATAAAAGTCAATAAATTATCTGATATATTACTTGTCTAAGCAGATTCTGGTATAGAGTTCCTTGCAGAATTGCAAATCTGGAGGGGGATTCAGTATTTTAGACATCAGATGAGTTTACTTTCTCAAACAACAAACGTTTGTGTCTTTTAAGCTATAAGAGGTATACTCCAGTTTGCTCAGAATTAAATGAATGTTCTGTTACTCCACATTCTCTAAAGCAGTGACAAGAGTCAAAGTACAATGTGTAAATTCTCCTACACAGGTAAGGAACACCAGCCCAAAATTTAGCGATTTATTCTGAGGCCAATTTGTACAATTCAATTACAATTTCAATTACTACATGCTAATGGGCAGAAGATATTGTTTGTTGTTTGATTAATTTGTAAAGATACCCAATATTGTCATTCTCCACATATTATGACAGTGTTTTAATTTTTTTTCCAGGACTCAGTATCTATTAAGTTTTTTTAAAAAAACCTTATCAAGAGGCAGAGTTCCACTGATTGCAAACTGGTTGTGGTTTTTTAAAGTCACAGTCTCCAACAGAAACTCATCAAGTTCTCACAAAAACCTGATGTTCCTCAGAATACAATTGAAAAACTTTGTTTATATTATAAAATGATGAAAAGACAAGTTAATACTCGGGTAATTACTGTACTTCATTAATAATTAATGCCAAATTAATTACTGAATTAAGTAATCTCCAGCACAAACATTTCAAGGATAAAAGTTCTCAATCAAAAGAAGGATTAAAACAGATTCCTTAAAACTATTAGCAGAAGCTCTGTTCATAACACTAGAATGCCTTCTAGTCTCTAAATTTCTCACAAGTTTTTTCAGAATCTAATCAATTCCCTCTAACATGATTCTTCAGTCTCTCCATTGATTCATTCTTCTTTCTTTCATTCTCCTTTGTATCCTTGTTTTGCAGTTCTATTCTTATTCTTCCTACGTGACTAAAGTATCTTAATGTGCTTACTTACTCATTTTTGTATGCAATCCACATTCTTTCAGCATCCATTCATTCATGACCCTTCCTCTAGTTTTATGACAAGCATTCCCATTTTACTCAACTTTTATATTTCTCTTGATAGACTTAACTATGCCTTCCACTTAACATGGCAAGCAGAAGCACTTTTCTTTCTTTCTTTTTTTTCAATAAACATTCTTTCCTCTCAATAAAGTGCTTACTTTTGTAGAAAGTTAGCACTCACCCCTCTCCTAGGAAAATGAAATATTCTAGGAAATATTAAAAAGGCAGAATATTATATTTCCCTGGATGAGAAATGGAGAAGCATGTTTTTAGGCAGGAAACAGATTCACTCTTAATAGCCCTCACCATCCTCAATAGCCCACAGCAGATGTCAGCATTTAAAAGATAAAGAGATAGCTAGGTCTATTCATAAGCAAATGCCCTCAACCAAGATCCAACAAAGGTAGGATTAGCCCTCTACCCATCTAACAACAGAACTCACCACATGGCATCTGGGGAGATTACATCACCTAGCAAGATTCAACCAAGCTTGGGACTAAAAAAACAACCTACAAAGTTACCCCTGCATGGCCTCTGGAAGTCTGACAACCAATCAGAATACAAGCTCAAATTCAAAGCCCGACAGAGGATATAAATCTCTCTCTCTCACACCCATGTGCTTTTTTTGCCCAGGACCTCAAAACCATGTGGTCCGGTCCACCATTAAACCATCTTTTCAAGCAGTCTCCTTGTTTCCAGCATCTTTCTCCCCACTTGGAACTGAACCCAGATGGACATTTCTTCCAACAATTTCTACCACAGTTTGCATGTCTCCAAATTTCTGTTTCCCCATTTTTAGTAATCATTCTACCAAGTATATAAATTCATCCATTTGCTGTAGTTGGGGCTATTATATACATCTTTCAATTTGTCCATTTTTCTGTCAAGCACAGTTGCCTTGGTCTTTAATATATGCTATCTTATTTATTTATTTAGGAAATTTATATTGCCGCCTATTTGCACATGGTGACTCAAGGCAGTTTACAAGAATATAAAAACCTCACATAAAAAACAATAAAACTAATAAAAGAGAGAATCATATAATCAATTAATAAAGTAATGTAATAAAATAACCCCCACCTCCCGCCTCAGCAACAACACATCACATGAGCCATTTAATGGGCTCCATCCCGCTCTGCGTTCCCCAGGCCCACTGGCATCTTCAAATCCATTCTCTTTGTGCATCAGCGTGGTATAGTTTAATTTAGCGTCTGATCCAGTCCAATGCCTCTCTGGCTTTGATCCTCCAAGGAAAAATTGAACAGTGCTCCGCCAAACTGTGGCAGGTGCAAAATTGGGGATACAAATGGGGGCTGATAGATAGCACTGTGACTGTGAGAACATCCCACAAACTCATGTTGCAACGGAATGCCCCCATCATAAGGTTCCATGGATCCCTGGAAAAACTACATCACCTCAAGGGCAGTGCTGTCCAATGGCTAAACAATCTAGATATCCAGCCATAAGCTTAGTCCTCTAGCAACTGCTCGTACATAATTTAATTTTATTCATAATTTTGTTTATCATTTATATTATGCATTTTTAAATAGTTCACTGTACTAGTGTTTTATATTTTGATTCACATTTTATATGCTGTTTTTGTGAATGTTATGCACCAATGCTGTATTCTGCTACTCCATACAAAATAAATAAAGTGTGGTATAGTGGTTAAGGGGCTGGGATAGCTGGAAGGAAACCTAGCTTCTAGTCCACCTTTAGTCACTGAATGTCATTGAATGTCACTTTGGGACATTCATTCCCTCTCAATCAGAGATTGGTTTATTTACTGAGGAAATTTATAGGACCACCAGCTCACAAAAATCACAATTTAGGTCAGCATAGAACAATGAAGCTAGTATGGCTGTTGTGAGGAAAAATAGATAAAAGGACAGTATTGTGGTATTGAGCTTATGAATAAATGGTAGGATATAAAGTTAATGAATAGATTTATATACCTAACATTCACCATAAATTATTCAGGCTCTTTGGCAAAAGCATGGCATTATTTGCATACAATATTATACTCACATTTACACCTCCAATCAACACATCTCAAATGTCAACACAAGCTTTCTGCACACATTTATCCATCAGTACATTGAGCAACCAAGGGAAGGTCATATATACTTATCCACAGGTATCCGCTACTGATCATGTGATGAAAAGCAAACATGACATCACAGCACAGATCTGCTGTCAACATCAGACTCAAGTAAATAAGTCACAGTGTTCACCTAGCATTATCATTTCCTTCTTCCTCCCCCCACATCCCCCATAAGCATGTCCTGTTTAATGTTGAACCACTCCTTCATTGTCCAATTCTGAGAACACGGTTTCAGTCCCATTTTCAGGCATTGCCTTCATTTAAATAGAAGGTTTACAGGTCATGGTAACTGTAGCCAGACTGTCTTAATCCAAATATGTTTGCAGTGGTATATAAATTGAAACTGACTAAAGTTCTCACCACCTGAGAAAGGTTTGTGCACACTGGCTTGTGCACACTGAGAGCTCACTTGTGGGAATTGTTCACTATGCATCACTCCAGACTGTTTCTGAATTTCATCCCAGCATTTCTGTCAACAACCACATTACATTTTTCTATAAAATAGTCATGATCTGACATGAGGAAATTAAGCAGGCTTTGCTTTTCCTGGCATATGCAAAAAAAAAAAAACCCAACCCGATGGGGAAAGCAATTTTCACATGACAGACAGATGTTAAAGTCACAGAGGCAGACACTAAAAGAAAGTTGGCCACCCCATTAATAGAGAACCGAGGAAGGGAGAAATTGACAAGCCAAATCTGAAGGGTAGGAGAGGGGAAAGAACAGATTCTGACAAAGAACACTTGAAATAAAACAGACCTTTGGAAATTCCATCTGTGGACAGCTTGCAAAGAGAAGGAGGTGGTGCAGAACAAAACCAATAGCAAAATCAGAAAACAGTAGGGGCTGGATGCAAGAAGTCAGAATCAATTCTGCTATTGTTGACCCCTTTGCTTGGAATCTGCTCTTAAAAATAAGCAATTAACAGGGGCCCCCACCTTTCTCACTTTCTCCCTCTCTCAAAATAGAATAGGAATGTAGGGATTTGTGAAGTTGGCCATGGATATCATCAAGTTTCACCTAAGAGGCACTTTAGATTAGCTGTTAACTATAGCATGCCTATCCAAGTACTCAAAAGCATGTTGTTTAATAAATTGTTCAACTGGCCCAATATAGACCTTACACTGACAGTTCTGCAGTTTTTGGGTCCTTATTCTCCTTCTTCTTGAAGATGGGGAAGATATTTGCTCTCCTCCAGTCTTCTGAGATCTTACAAGTCCTCCAGAACCAGACTACTGCACTGCTGGGAGATACAGTACAATGGTGGAGGTATCTCTTCACAAGCTAAGGCTGGTTTGATTAAATATTCTGCTCCATGAAGAAATATTGTGATGGACCATTTGAATCTGAGATCTGGTAGAATACAAGTGCCTAATGAATCCACAAGGTAATCCATTGAATTGCTTGGACAATTAACTAAATTTTGAGAGCAAGGAAGTTTAGGAGCAGATTTTATTTTACCGCAAACCATTGTGTATCTTCAGGAAAAGGTCTTGACATTGGTTAAAGCAACCATAATGGACAGATTATTTTAAACACTCAAGAAACTCATGCAATGGTTGCAATGCGTAGCATCCATAATGGGATTTCCATTAATCCCGTTCATCAGCCAAAGGTGATGCCAAAACCAGCAAAAGGCAATCAAATAGAGTCTGGTCTGGTGACATGGTGTTCCAGGATTCAGATCTAGCAAAAATTCATTGTTAATATTGTTAAGATTATTGCATCATTTCAGAGAACAATGTTGCCCACTGAACCCCCTGCAAAAATTATATTGCAAAAAAATGGACATATTATTGGATCCATACAACAAGCACACATGTTTACAATAATTAATTCTTATTCTTATTCTTCTTGCCCAGAGACAGTTTTGTTGCCACATACAGTATCTTACATGATTCCACTGTCAATGCACTGCAGACATTTTTGTTCATTTTCAGTACATTTATTAAATATTACAGTTGATGATTTCTGATGGGTGGCCAGTTTCCTTTCTTCAATCTTGTGGCACTGATTATAAATGTATGTGTGTGTGCATCTGGGGTGCTATTCAGCAGGTTCTGACAGGTTCTGGAGAACTAAAGCAGAAATTTTGAGTAGTTCGGAGAACCAGCAAATGCCACCTCTGGCTGGCCCCAGAGTGTGGTGGGAATGGAGATTTTGCAGTATCCTTCCCCTGCCACACCCACCAAGCCACGCCCACCAAGTCACACCCACAGAACCAGTAGTAAAAAAAAATTCCACCACTGGTGTGGGTGCATGCGCATGTTTGTGACACACACACATATATTTCTCCTTATTATGCCAAGAATAATTGAAAGATAGAATGCTTTCATCACAATTCGTTGAAGGGAGGATGCATGCTGTACACTGTGAAGGGAGGAACTAATTTTTTTTTAAATTTTCTAAGATGTCAAAGGCATATTGAGCTACCCTTCAGCACTTCAAGGGAGACACCTGCCAAATTGCTTCTTTCTGAGGCTTGGTACTATATTTGAACTAGTCTCTATCCTGAAATGAAGATGGATTTATTTGATTCAGCTTCCAAACACGTCTTCAGAAGTGCCAGGGCAAAATGAAAAATTATGCTAATATCCCAAACACACAACAGCTTTAAAATTTAACATTTTAAAATTAAATTAAATTAAAATTAGTTTTTTAAAAATTTAAACAGCAATTTTCAAGTTGGGAACTTAATGTGTGTTACTGACAATATAGTTTGGAGCCAGCATATCAGAATGTTCACTATAGTTTGGAGTAATCTATGGACTAGTTAAACACCAAAGACGATCATATTTTATTAGAAATTTCAACTTGCTGAAAAGTGGTGACATCTGCATCTCAAGACCCTGGGGCCAGGCAATAAAAAAACCTGACACCCATACACATCCCGGATAACAGCAAGATTACAGATTTCATAATTTGGTTATACAGTGACATAATTTTAGGTAAAGGTCTTCCATATACGATTCTTAGTTTGCTTCTCTTTAGAATTGTGATATTTTCTGTATTGGATGTGTAATTTATTGATGTATTTATTATTATGTTTAAATTTATATATGCCACCTACGTCACTATCCAAATGATCTCTTAAAGGATGTTAAGTTACAGCTTAGTTGTACTTAGTTGTAACTAAACTACAGCTTAGTTACAGTTTAGTTTCTGTTAGAATCTTTAACAAAGAACATAACGCAACCATTCATTTAGTGACCATTCAAAGCAGTGGTGGGTTCCTCCTGGTTCGGCCCGGTTCTCCCGAGCCGGTAGCGGTGACGATATGACATCACCGAACTGGTTCTTCCCCCATGCCTCCACCCAGCCCCCGCGTTATTCTTACCTTTTATTTGGCCCCACCCCCAATCTATTGCTGCCTCCTGAGTCCCAGCTGATGGCTAGAGGGAAAAAAACTGTTTAAACTCTTGTCGTGGGGCTTCAAAGGGTTGCCCTACAGCTGATCAGTATTAAAAGAAAACAAATGAATAGACCAGTGTCTGCAAAAATAAATGGATAGACCAGAGCCTGCAAAAATAAATGGGTAGACCAGTGCTTGCAAAAATACATGAGTAGATCAGTGCCTGCAATAATACATGAGTAGATCAGTGCCTGCAAAAATACATGAGTAGATCAGTGCCTGCAAAAATACATGAATAGATCAGTTCCTGCAAAAATACATGAGTAGATCAGTGCCTGCAAAAATACATGAGTAGATCAGTGCCTGCAAAAATAAATGGGTAGACCAGTGCCTGCAAAAATACATGAGTAGATCAGTGCCTGCAAAAATACATGAGTAGATCAGTGCCTGCAAAAATATATGAATAGATCAGTGCCTGCAAAAAATAAATGGGTAGATCGGTACAGCTCTGCAAGCAGTTAAAAGCCTGGTAGACCAGTACCTCTGGTAAATCCTAAATAATTGTCACATGACCATCAAGCCATGCCCACAAAATAAGCCACGCCCACAGAACTGGTAGTAAAAAAATTTAGAACCCACCCCTGATTCAAAGTTACAACGGCACTGAAAAAAGTGTCTTTTTAACACTTTTGACCGTTGCAGCATCCCCAGGTCATGTGATCAAAGCTCAGAGACTTGGCAACTGACTCATATTTATGACAGTTGCAGTGTCCCGCAATTATGTGGTAATCTTTTGTGACCTTCTGACAAGCAAAGTCAATGATGGTTATAACAACCATGTTATAACTTAACAACTGCAGTGATTCACTTAACAACTGCAGTGATTCACTTAACAACTGTGGCAAGAAAGGTCGTAAAAAGGGGCAAAAATTTACTTAACAACTGTCTTACTTAGCAATGGAAAGTTTGGGCTCAATTGCAGTCATAAGTCGAGGACTACCTGAATATGGGAATATTTTCTCTCTGAAATACCAATTATCCAAGGTTGTTATGTAATGTTTTAAAATATACAATCCTGTATAGTCCAAAAAGCTTTTCTTTGGCTTAGTGTTAACTCTTACGGGTGTAGCTTTTTGTTTATGTAAACAAACACTAGTCGAGGAATAGAAAGTCTAGAATGTTATTCCTTGGAGTCTGAAAAATAATTGGAAATTTATATTTAGTACTTGGGCAAGAAAGAAAATCTAATAAGCTTTTCAAAGCAATTCTATGTATCTGAAGTAAAAGTTGCTGTGTTCACTGGAATGTAACCCCAATTACATGAGCTTAATCTTAAGTCACAGCAAATTCAGAGATTTTTCTTAGCATTTTAAAATCAAATTACATATACACAGTTTCATAAACAGCTTTGTCAAGTTGAACTTTTATTCCCAAATCTGAATACACATGGAAATTTTCCAGAAGTCAGATATGAAACGAAAAAGCAGCAGCTTAGTCTGCAGATCATAAAGCACTTAAGGAATTTCCTCCAAAGCGTCATCTATTGGTCTTTTAATAATTATCTACATAACGACAAGATCTGGAGCATCTTCATAATCAAAGAAATCAGAATGATTTCAGAGTATTAGACAATTTCCAGAACTGTTCCTTAAGAAGGCACAGAACATTCTTGCTGCAATATTGGATATTGTAAGAACTGTCTCTATTTCTAGACCAGACAACATGTGTGACTTTTATAGTCCTGTAAATCATGTGTCTGTAACTTAGATCTGACACTTTTCTCCATTAATCAATTCCAGAGAGAGAGAGAAAAACGGGTCCTACTCTAAAGAAGCAGAAGAGTCCATAGCTGCATAAATCTGATGCACAAATTGCTTAATGTTGAAATTCAACATTACAGGAAAGAAATTGCAGTTTCATGTACAGGTAGTCCTCGACTTACAACAGTTCATTTAGTGACTGTTCGAAGTTACAACAGCACTGAAAAAAGTGACTTATGAGCATTTTTCACACTTATGACCATTGCAGCATCTCCATGTTTACATGATTTATATTCAGATGCTTAACAACTGACTCATATTTATGATGGTTGCAGTGTCCTGGAGTCATGTGATCCCCTTCTGCCACCTTCTGACAAGCAAAGGCAACGGGGAAGCCAGGTTCACTTAACAACCGTGTTACTAATTTAAGAACTAATGAGGACCCAGTTTGTGGGGGCAATAAGCTGACTTTGTATAAATATACAAAAGTATGAAGGCTATTGCTTAACGCATTGTAAGCCGCCCTGAGTCTCCGGAGAAGGGCGGCATATAAATTAAATTAAAAAAAAAAAAAGAACTGCAGTGACTCACTTAACAATTGTGGCGAGAAAAGTTGTAAAGTGGGCAAAACTCACCTAACAAATTTCTCACTTAACAATATAAATTTTGAACTTAATTATAGTTGTAAGTTGAGGACTCTGTACTTTCTAAGTGACTAGATGCGATCTTTTCCCTACTCACAAACAGCTAATCAATATGAAAGATCTAACAACAATCCAATAAAAAGGATTATTTTACTGGCTGCACTTGATGTATTAGGTTAACTACCAAATAGACTGAAATTCTGAAATGGGCAGATAATAGTAGTACAGTTCATTCCCAATTAAATATTCATAGAGGTTCATTTTAGGTCAATATATCAAGCATAAATGTGTGGAATTATAAGAAACGGAGAACTGAAACTCACTGCCGGCAGATATTTCAGAAACTAACAGTAGCACTTCAGAGTGATACCTAAGATTTTATTTATTCAACAGACCATGAACAAGTCACAGTGTGCTAAGACTTCTTACAAAATACTTTTCACCTCCAAAAACGGGTGAACTTTTCTCAACTTTAAGCCTCACCACAGATGTTGATTTTCAAACTTTTCCTATTATGAAGAGTGTTTAAAGTTATTTCTTTTAAAAATAAAAATAACAGTTTGAAATGTCATTCTCTTGCATAATAAGAAAAGCAGATAAAAAACAAGATGTCTGATCTGCTCGACAACAGAACTCACAATTTGCTCCATCCACCAGCCCAAGACTTGAGAGAAAAGCCTGGTTTCCAGGCTCTCCAAAATGCTATTAGGATGGGAGCCATCCAAATTACAAGGAGACCTTCATTCCAGAGAGCAGGCACTGTTTAAATGAAGAGGCCCAAAGCATGCCAACCCTGTCAGTTTGCATTACCCAGGCCAACAGAGGGAGAGATAGATGGGCCCGCAAATAACTGGGCCCTGTGCCATGTAAGATTTTATAGATCATAATCTGCATTTTAAATCACACCTGGAAATAGACCAGCAGCCAATGAATAGCAAAAGGTTCACATGGGCATATCAAGACATACCTATCAACACCTTACCACTGCATTCTGGATAAGTTAGAGCTACCAAATGGTCTTTAAGGGCAGCCCATATACAGTGTGTTGCAATAGTCAAGCTATGCGATGACTAGGGCAAGAATTGTCAGAAGGATCTCCTTATTCAGTAATGGGTACAACTGGCATATCAGATTAAGGTGTGCAAAACCCTTTTTGGCTATTAGAAACTAAACAATAGTTGTGAGTCCCAGAAAACCCAAGATTACACACTACGCTTAAGTGCGTAAGTGCAACCCCATTCCAGATTAAAGATAGAATCTCCCCTGCTCTAGAAGACCCTAAATATCCATAACTCTTTAGTTTTGGTAGCCGTCTCCGTCCTCTGGGCACTGGAACTGGACTCCCACAGCCTCACTTGTATGCCAATGATATCCAAAATATAACTGGGTGTCATCAGAATACTGGTAATATTGAACCCCAAACTGACATCATTCAGTAGTTTCATGTAGATTCTGAATCGAAGAAAGTGCCAAAACTCTGAGGCTCCACAAAGGAGAGGTCTAGCAAGTGACTTCTCCCCCTCAACCAACATTGGCTACCTTATTTATTTATTTAGCTTATGGCAGGGAAATCTATACATGATAGACACAATGCAGTCCTGACAGCCTAGCCCTAGGCCTATCCTTGGTGCACCACAGGGGGAGAATTAGCATTACACCAATTACCGTTTCCCCCAAAATAAGACATCCCTTGATAATAAGTCCAAACAGTAGCTAGCAGTGCTCAGGTTGCTGGCTCTTCTCGGCTTCCTCTGCCAGAGTCACCTTGCCTCGTGCATTGATACCTCATGTCTGGCCAGGTCCATCGCCAGCTTCTGCTTTCCACACATGAACACAGCTAGGCTTTCCCCACAAAAGTGGTACCCATTTATGTAATTGCCATATTGCATGCTTACGAACTGCTGATGGGCAGGAGCTAGGGATCAAGTAACAGGAGCTTGTTTGGTCTCACAGAGCTGGGCTCGAACCACCAGAGTGCAGAGCAGTTCTGGCTGGCAGTTCCAGCATCATTAAGCCACTGCACCACTGCATCACTGACTGACTGCAACCAGCCAAGAAAGGAAGGAAGGAAGGAAAGAGGGAGGGAGGGAGGGAAGAAGGAAGGAAGGAAGGAAGGAAGGAAGGAAGGAAGGAAGGAAGGAGGGAGGGAGGGAGGGAGGGAGGGAGGGAGGGAGGGGAAAGGAGGGGACGGAGGGAGAGAGGGAGGGAGAGAGGGAAGAAGGAAGGAAGCAAACCACCATGGCCATGCTCCCAATTTCCAGCCCAATTTTCCCTGGAGATATTCAAAAGGGCACTCTAGTTAATGGTATCAAAAGCTACTGAGAGATCAAGAAGCACAAGAATAAATGTATCCCTTCCATCCCAGGTATGCCTCAAGGTCATCAACAAGCATGATTAAAGCTATCTTCATACCCAGTCTGAAACCTGACTGCAATGGTTTCTTCTAATACCAAGAAGAAAATATCTTTCTAACAGGTTTCTTTATATTTAGACTAATAATATGCATCATTATTATATAATAATATACATCTCTCTTATGTTCTCCTAAGTCTCTTATTTTTTAGTTAAAAAAAAACACCTCAGGACATCTCAACCTTCCCTTGTAGGAGAGTTGCCCAGCCTGTTCAGCATTTCTGTGGTCATCAGTAAACCATAGTAAAAAAGTATGGGACCACATGAGCCCCCTAGCAGAGGCTAGAGTCCGTTGAAAGACAACATGAAAGTTCTTTGAGTGTCCATCAGACAAGAGCATCATAACCAAAAAGGATTTACTTACTTATGAAATATGACTTGGGTTTAAGAGGGCAGTCACTGAAGCTCCCTGTTTTCTTTTCCTTCTTTATATTGTGTATTAGGATAAACCATTTTGCAATTTTGGGAGAATGGAATTTGTTCTTGGCTTCCTCGAATGTGGATTCTCAAGAGAGCAATTGTGGAGCATTCCCTTATGTCAGGCATAATGTATTCAATGTCCGGAGTGCTCTTGGGGTCAACCAAACTGCTCTTGGTGTAAGACAAAAAACGCCTCTGCGTGGCAGCACATGTATCAACACAAGGGCTCCTTGTCCAATTACACATCTGCCAGGTGATATGCACAGGATGCTGGGAGTTTCGATGGATTGTACCGTAGTTATCATAAATAATTCTGTGTCAAGCCACAACAGCTGTTTTACAAAGCAGAACTGCACACATCTATATATATTACAGCCCGTGCTACATTTAGGGCCTGTCAACATATCTAGTTTTGGAGAGGGATCTTGGCAGTTTAGTTGCAGGATTACAACTAATAGTTGATACTGTATTCCTATACCGGAATGATGCAGGAACTGATGTGGTTTTTTAACCAGATATGATATGCATCAGTTGGCCATAGAGAGAAGGCTTTAATAAAAATTCAAGACTGTTTTAGAGCAACAAGACAGTGGAGTTTTCAGGGGTGCCAAAAAACAACCTTCTAGTTCTCCTAATCTAGTTAATCATTGCTTCTGGCATTGATTTACAATCTTAATGTTTATCCTAGTAAGATTACTCATGAGCACATCCAATTCATTCTATATGTGTTTCTGATCTGTATCTGAATGTCTGAACCAACTTTAAACTGTCCAGTGTTAAGAATCTATATTATTGGACATCTGGAAAGGGTACTTCTAACATTCTGTATAACAGAAAACCAGAGTTGGAAGGGACTTTGGGGGTTTTCTAGTCCAACACCTGTTTAAGCAGGAGACTTTATACTATTCCAGACAAATGGCTGTGCAGTGTCTTCCTATAAACCTCCAGGGATCATGCACCCCCAACTATCTGAACCCATTCCACTGATTTATTGTTCTCACTGTTAGGAAATCTCTTCTTAGTTTTAGGATGGATCTTTCCTTGATAAGTCTTGCTCTCAGGTGCTTTGGAGAATAGTTGTCCCCTCCTGGAATGGAGGATTCAAGAGTTACCCCCGGAGAGACCTTAAAAGTCCTATAAGCCATAGGTCCCTTCCATTTTCTTTCTAAATCTATTGAAGATGTAATCTTTTCCTCAATGTCAGATTCAGAGTTACACTTCACCACTGTTTTTTTCTGAGCCCCTATCCATGCAGGAAAATAAAGATCCAGAAATAGCTTAGGGCCCTTAACAACTAAAAATCAACAAGGAAGCAAAACAACTGCACTCAGCACTAACAACCAACATGAATTCACACCTGCAATAATAATTTGGAGATTTTTATCATTCCTGACACATTTCAAATGGTTGGTTCTTTATCAGTTGAGACTGTATTGCATAAAAAGCAAACAGAGACACTTTGTTTCATATCCTGAACTTCCAAAAAGCGCTGGGAATAATAAAATGTAAATCATTACAGCATCTGTTATTTTCTATTTTTGATGACCTTTTAATAATTACAATAAGAACCTCACAGGGTTGGAACTACTGGAACACCAGGTCGTGGCAGCATTCCTTGGACTTCAGATCCTGCAGACTTTTGCTGGATTCTCTATGAAGATTTTCTCTTCCGACAGAATCTGTCAGCTAGCATCTTCTACTCTAGGTTGGCAACCCCTTGTCTTGTAAGTCTGTCACACTTCTGCTTTGTCTGAAATGAGTTCTGATGTGAATGTTCTTTGCTTCTGCTTAGGCCCATCCTCAAGGGAGCAACTGTGAATACCCATGCTGTAATCTGTCTCCACTAGACTTCCAGCCGAACAAAAATTATAAACTACACAAAAATATCCTTTAAGTGTGACCTCATTTGGGACAAGAATTTCCTTTGCTAAGCAAGCCATTTATTAAGTGAGTCAGGGTGATGTTATGGCCTTTTTTTATCATGGTTATTAAGCCAATCACTGCAGTTGTTAAGTGAATCACATAGTCATTAAGTAATTCTGGCTCCCCCTTTCTACCCTCCATTGACTTTGCTTGTAGGAAGCCGGCTGAAAAAGTCACAAATGGTGATCACATCACCCCAGGACACTGCAACTGCCACAAATACAGGCCTGCTGCCACAGTGGTGGGTTTCAAAAAATTCAAAAAATCTGTGGGTGTGGCTTGGTGGGCGTGGCATGGCTTGGTGGGTGTGGTTTCGTGGGTGTGGCAGGGGAAGGATACTGTAAAATCTCCATTTCCACCCCAATCCAGGGGAAGGATACTGCAAAATCCCCATTTCCCCCTGATCAGCTGGGACTTGGGAGGCAGAGAATAGATGGGGGCGGGGCCAGTCGGAATTTTTACTACCGGTTCTCCGAACTACTCAAGATTTCTGCTACCGGTTCTCCAGAACTGGTCAGAATCTGCTGAAACCCACCTCTGCGCTGCCAAGCACCCAATTTTTCATCATGTGACAATGGGAATGCTGTATTACTGGTATTTATTAAGTGTGAGAACTTGTTTAAGTCACTATTTAGTGCAGTTGTAATTTTTAAATGAGTGGTTGTAAGTCCAGGGCTACCTGTAATATATTTTCTATGGGAGTCTACTTTCTCCTTAAATGGACAAAAGCAGCATCTGCTATTCTTCCTCCTTCTCATGTCCTTCATGTGTACTCAGCCTGCCTAACAAACCTTAAATGCAATGTAAAATTAGAAAGCGGAGAAACAGCCTGAAACCACTTTGGGTAGGTATGGAATAGGTTCAGAATGAAATACCAGGCAGTGACAGATGTAAATGCCTCTATTTCTATTTATTGACTTTCTCCTTTAATGGAGTTCTGTCTCTTTGCATGAGACAGTATTTTACTGAGAATTGTCACAATCTCACATTTCAGGGCAAATACTGTCTGCCATATCTGATATGTACTAAAATGAATTTTGATACCGGTAGTCCTTGACTTACAGCAGTTCATTTAGTGATCATTCAAAGTTACAACGGCACTGAAAAAAAATGACTTATGACCGTTTTTCACACTGATGACCTTTGTAGCATCCCCATGATCATGTGATCAAAATTCAGATGCTTGGCAACTGGTTCATACTTATGACTTATGTCTGTTGCTGTGTCCCAAGGTCATGTGATCCAGGGTGGGTTCTAAATTTTTTTACTACCGGTTCTGTGGGCGTGGCTTACTTTGTGGGCATGGCTAGATGGTCATGTGACAATTCTTTAGGATTTAGCAGAGGTACTGGTCTACCAGGCTTTTAACTGCTTGCAGAGTTGTACTGGTCTACTCATGTATTTTTGCAGGCACTGGTCTACTCACGTATTTTTGCAGGCACCGGTCTACTCATGTATTTTTGCAAGCACCGGTCTACTTATTTGTTTTCTTTTACCACTGACCAGCTGTAGGGCAACCCTTTGAAGCCCCGCGGCAAGAGTTTAAACAGTTTTTTTTCCTTATAGCCCATCAGCTGGGACTCAGGAGGCAGCAATAGAATGGGGGTGGGGCCAAATAAAAGGTAAGAATAATGTGGGGGAGGTGGGGGGCAGAACCGGTTCGGTGACGTCATATCGTCCCCGCTACCGGCTCGGCCGAACCGGGCCGAACCAGGAGGAACCCACCACTGATGTGATCCCCTTTTGCAACACTTTAACAAGCAAAATCCATGGGGAAGCCAGATTCACTTACTAATTTATGTAATTTATGTTACTAATTTATGAGCTGCGGTGATTCACTTAATAACTATGGCAAGAAAGGTCGTAAAATGCGGCAAAACTCCCTTAACAAATGTCTCACTTAACAACAGAAATTTTGGGCTCAATTGTGGTCGTAGGTCAAGGACTACCTATAGTATCAGCAGACTGTCTTTTCCAATCAGTAGATTTCTATTTGGCCCAGCAATTGTTCTTCCTTAGAAGTGGACCACATAATTTTATCTCTATGAGTTCTTGCCCAGTTCTTAGTATTGCAAATACAGTTTGAAACATCAACAATTGGTGCTAAGTCCATGCACACATTTGATCATCCCAGTTTTCAGTTAGTTTAGTTCAGTACCATTCTCAACTGAGATCAGATCATGAGTAAAGTTCAGGCACTTTGGGGCACGGTTTCTTTCCTGATCTGCTGGATATGCACAATCCCCAAAGTTGAATTTTAGTTGCTCTCTCAGGAAAAGTCTACAATACCTCAGCATCCACAAGCACAGCGCCAAATGTTACTCTTCCCCCTTGTTTCAATCCAGATGTTATAGGTTTGCCGATCCCAGAATTTGTAATTAGCATAGCCTTTGGAAAAAACTACAGCATGGAATACTACAAGAAAAGGGGAAAATACAAAGCATTTTATATTCTAGTCAATTTAGTCATTCTGAAAGAGAGGCCTCATTATAGAACATGGGTGGGGAACAAAGTTATTATTGTATTGTTGACTCTGTGTTTCCCTGGGAATAATATCCAAAAGCCACATGCCAGCAATGGGAAAGGTCAGAACTGGCAACTAAGCAGAATCAGAGAACAATTGCATGATTTCATAGTATTTGTCCTTTTTGCCCCAACAGCCTATCTCCAAAGTCTGCAGGAAGAAGAAATAAAAGTAAAGACGAACATTCAGGACCCTGCAGTCATGATCTACAACACTTACGACATAGATGCGTTTGTGAAACTGTGTTCCTGAAATTTGTAGTAAAGGCAAGTTTATGGCAGTGCTTAAAAAAACATAAAGAGGATTAGAACAGCAAATGAACATGAGAAAGAGTACAGATGTATGAGATCAAAAAAGGCTGCGTTATGGCAGAAACTGGCCAAGAAAGCAACTCTTCAGAAGAAAGACAATAAGACAAAGGAGCAAAATCCAGGAAATGAAACTGACTGCCAGAAACAAAAGAGATGGAAAATATTCTGCATTGCTGGAATACAGAAACAACTCTGAATCCCTTGCAGAAGAAATAATTTCTGAGCTTTCAAGGGAAGAAAAGAAATCATTTGGAATGAGAAAGAGGACTGCAGAATGGGCTATCTTAATATTTTAAACTGTGTGATTTACTTGTGAAGCTGCTGTACATATTTGACAAAGTGTCACTTGACATTCTCTAGTTGGGTGTCATCTGGACAGCATGACCATAAAGTAGCAAGATTGCTGGTTCCGAAATGGTACTCAAAGAAACTAAAGAAAGAAAGGTATTCAATGGAATGCAACAAGGTTGACTTTTGAATCATATACTCATATGATTTTTTTATTAAAAGGTGAGGTGAAGAGATAAAGAAATGATTATCAGATCAGCAGTGATACAAACTGGGCAGGATAGTTAATATTCTAGAAGACAAATCTAAAATTCAAAGTCATTTTAATAGATTAGTGCAATATTTATCAACCCTAACAACTTTAAGATGTATGGACTTTGACTTCCAGAGGTCCCCAGCCAGAAGCCAATACATCTTAAAGTTGCATAGGTTGAGAAACACTGGATTGGAAAAAAGGCTGAACATAACACAATGACAATTACCAGTGACAAATGCAAAATTCTTAGGAAACAAAAATGAAATGCTTAAGTATAAAAAAGGGGATATTTGGCTAGCAAATGCCCAGAATAGTTCCACTCAACAGTATGTTGATCAGAAGTCATTACAAATAAAGTTCTGGGCACAATACTCACGGTATTCAGGTAAATTGGAACAGATTGAGCCACAAGGATGATAAGAGAACTAGGGGGCAAAAGTCTTATGGAGGAGGAAGATAAAAGTAAATGAGAGTGTTTAAACTGCAGAAGGGAAGTTTGCTGAAAGATATGATGGCAGTCCTCAAAAAGAATAATCACGCAAAAGAAGGCCATCCCTGAGTTCAAGCAGGCCAGAATACATGGTACAAAACAATCCACCCAAGTTATGGGAAGTCAGGAATCATTTCTAATTATTACAAAGGCTTGTCCTATCTGCTCTCTGAAATGAGAATTCCACTCCAACCCCAGAAATCCAAGTGACTCCTACCCTGATACCAATAGCAATAACAGTTAAAATTATATATACCTTCACAGTGCTTTACAGCCCTCTCTAAGCAGTTTAGAGAGTCCACATATTGCCTCCAACAATCTGGGTCCTCATTTTACTGACCTTGGAAGGATGGAAGGCTGAGTCAACCTTGAGCCAGTGAGAATCAAACTCCTGGGATAAGCAAAGAATTAGCCTGCAGTGCTGCATTCTAACCAATGCACCACCACAGCTCTTTTATTTTTTATTTTTTAAATTTGATTTATATGCTGCCCTTCTCCGGAGACTCAGGGCGGCTTACAATGCATTAAGCAATAGCCTTCATACTTTTGTATATTTATATAAAGTCAGCTTATTGCCCCCACAATCTGGGTCCTCATTTTACCTACCTTAGAAAGGATGGAAGGCTGAGTCAACCTTGAGCCTGGTGAGATTTGAACTTGCAGTAATTGCAGGCAGCTGGCAATTTAAGTGCTACTTTAACAGCACTTAGTCCACTGCACCATTTGATGATGTTCAGGAAGCTATTAAATCTATTAAAGTCTTGACTATTCTCTATTCTCCCAAGCTTTGGGGCAAGGGGATAGGTGAACCCCTGCTGGATGGGAGATTGAGGGAGGTACATGTTTGTCTTCAGGACACATGATTTTCTTCTTTGTATTTGTATTTTTTTCTCATTTGTAATTGTAAACTGCCCAGGGTCACTGGGAGTAGAGCAACCCATACATTAAAAAAAACAAAAACAAATACAGTTGTGATCAAAATTATTCAACCCCCAATGCTGTAAAGGGGTTTAGGGACTATAGTGTATATTTGTAATTGTATTCAGAATGAAATCCTACAAGGACGTTTTACAGAACCAAATGCAACTAAAATGACATCAATTGTTTTTGTAATACAGTAGTAAATGTTTCTTTTGTGGTTTCTTCATTGACACAATTATTCAACCCCTTAAAGACTACCACTCTGAAGAACAGAGGTTCATTCAGGTGTTTTCGATCAGGTATTGAAAACACCTGTGGATGTCACCGAGCAGCAATCAAGCATAATAAGCACCAATTAGGCAGCTTTAAAATGACTGTGATACTCAGCTCCTTCTAGACATTTACTGGTGTGGTTACAAACATGGTGAAGGCAAGAGAATGGTCCAGGAAGACAAGAGAAGAGGTGATTTCTCTTCACAGGAAGGGCAATGGCTATAAGAAGATTGCAAAGATGTTAAACATACCAAGAGACACCATAGGAAGCATCATTCGCAAATTCAAAGCAAAGGGCACTGTTGAAACGCTACCTGGTCGTGGCAGAAAGAAGATGCTGACTTCGACTGCTGTGCGCTACCTGAAATGTAGAGTGGAGAAAAGTCCCTGTGTGACTGCTGAGGAACTGAGAAAAGATTTGTCAGATGTGGGTACTGAAGTTTCAGCTCAGACAATAAGGCGCACACTGCGTAATGAAGGCCTCCATGCCAGAACTCCCAGGTGCACCCCCTTGCTGTCTCCAAAGAATAAGAAGAGTTGACTGCAGTATGCCAAAAGTCATGTGGACAAACCACAAAAGTTGTGGGATAGTGTTCTGTGGACTGATGAAACAAAATTAGAACTGTTTGGGCCCATGGATCAACGCTATGTTTGGAGGAGGAAGAACAAGGCCTATGAAGAAAAGAACACCTTGCCTACTGTGAAGCATGGTGGAGGGTCAATCATGCTTTGGGGCTGTTTTGCTTCTGCAGGTACAGGGAAGCTTCAGCGTGTGCAAGGTACCATGAATTCTCTTCAGTACCAGGAGATATTGGATGAAAATGTGATGCAGTCCGTCACAAACCTGAGGCTTGGGAGACGTTGGACCTTTCAACAGGACAATGATCCCAAGCATACCTCCAAGTCCACTAGAGCATGGTTGCAGAGGAAAGGCTGGAACATTTTGGAGTGGCCATCGCAGTCACCAGACTTAAATCCAATTGAGAACCTCTGGTGGGACTTAAAGAAAGCAGTTGCAGTGCGCAAGCCTAAGAATGTGACTGAACTGGAGGCTTTTGCCCATGAAGAATGGGCGAAGATACCCATAGATCGCTGCAAGACACTTGTGTCAAGCTATGCTTCACGTTTAAAAGCTGTTATAACTGTAAAAAGATGTTGTACTAAGTACTAAGATTGAATGTCACTTGGGGGTTGAATAAAACTGATAATGATGTGAGCACAGAAACAACATTTGTGGTTATTTCATTATAAATGTTATGTTATATTTGTCTGACCTACAAGTGCCTCTTTGATGTAAATGTAAGCAAGATGACTGAATGATCAAAATCAATGTCAAACTGGCCAAAACACTCAATTTCAGTGGGGGTTGAATAATTTTGATCACAACTGTAAATATCAATTGAGTTTTGTAGTGGTAGGATACATTCAAGAATCGAACCAACTACCAGGGAAGTGGTGGATTTCCCTTTCATGGATATATTCACATGGAGTCTAGGCAGACCTCTCTCTGGGATACTTTAATCTGAATTCCTGCACTGAGCAGTGGGCTAGACCTGGTACTTAAAAATTCCTAATCCCTTCATTCTATGAAATTAGGGCATCATAAAATATGAGATAAACCCATACAAGAATGTGTGAGAGAGGAAGCACGTTCTTATTTGAAGAAGATTGCACTACTGATCAACGCATTTCCGTTTAGGAGCAACTATCTGATTCTTTTTCTCTGAAATCCCTAGTGGATATGGATATCAGATCAGAGCTATTTTACAGCCATATGCATTATCCCACTTAAAATAGCTTAGTAATCTCATTCATAGTCATAGAACAGAATGTCTCTGCTTCCAGGCTTTTGAACTCAGCATGGGCAGCCAGTTCACCCCTTTAAGGCTTGGATAGATTAGATTTTATTGTAAAAATTGCTGGGAGATGCCTGGGAATGCAGGAAGGTATACTAAAAGCCACTAGACTCTTCTGCAATAATAGTATTTTTTAATATCTGGAAAATATGATGCTGTGAGGCTATTTCTTGATTGCCTTAAAGTTGACTGCTCCAGTCTTCTGTCTCAGACCCATACATTTCAAGAATACATGGCTGTCAACAACAGGGATTAGCATGTTGAAAGGAAATGTAGACGGCGTCTCGAAAGCATTCAGCTTCTCAGCCAGAACCCCATTTTTCCTATTTTCTGCTTCTTCTTTGGAATCACCTCAAGCCACTTGCTTTGGATTATAAGGCAATGTAAACAAAGAACATGTTTGTGACTACCGCAACATTCCAGAAACCAGCCTTATCTCTCATTCCAGTCGTGTATCCTTACATGACTTTTTAATCCCTTGAAACCAACATTCAAAGAGCATCATCTGCAAAAATTTCCCAATTTCTCATTTGAATGTTACCAATTTACTATAACAGAATTTATAATGAATCCTTACGCGACTGAACCATTTTACTATTTTCTTATAGTTGACCATTTTTGTTGGGGACATAGCTTCAAAATACTTTACAATTATCTCAGAATCTTACTAACCATATTTCTGCCAGAAGCATGTTCAGCTGTAGAAATTGTGCACTAAAATTTTTAGTCTTTCCATTGTGATTATGCAACTAACATAATGTCTTACAAATTGTATTAAGATGTCTTCTTTTCTTTCCTAACCGTAAGTGGATTATCTTCCCCTATGAAATTGAAATTGTGCAAAAAATATTTTTTCATAGGTTGATAGAGAGTATTTGGTGTTTATAAAGCTTAAAATAAATAAAATTGTTTTGTACATACATAGCAACACTTGAAATATATATTAGGATGCCCTTCAGATGGTTTCTAAATGTTTGTTCTGCCCCAGCTATGGACCCCAAAGAACGCAGCACACACAAAGTCCGTACAAACCTTAGTTTACTAATTAAGGACTACTAATGAGGTTTTCTTAGTAGTTGTTTGAACACAAGTACATTTTAAATCAGTCTTTTCTGAACAAGGGCTGTTAATTTAACTTCATTAACAGCTGACAAGTATCCAAAGTATAATAACTCAATTCTGAAGCACAGTATTTCAGATAACCATAATCTTACTGTGGTTGGCAGAATGCCCAGAAGCAATTTGCAGGAAAACTGACAAGAAAGGAGCAAGAGCCAATCAAATGTTTCTGGAATCAAGACGCGAAGGAATATGAACGAAGTTGTTTCCTGCAAATTGCATCAGTCGTCGCCCTTCCTTAAATAGGCTAGGGGAGTGGCCAATTAGCCTCAAGCCTTACTCTTGAGGAGGCCTTCTCCTGAGGAGCCACTCCTGCCTTTTGGCAGCTCTGCGCACTCGTGCATCAAGAAGAGGCTCCTCTCCTTCTTCCTCTTCGCTTATGGGAGCTTCTGGAGGTTCTGAAGGCCCTGGCTGAATCCCCGCCTCTGGCACCACATCTTCTCCAGCCTCCTCATTGTCTGACTCGAGTGCCAGCTGCACAGGCTGCTGGCACATCACCACACCAGCCTCCTCGCTGTCTGAATCAGCTACTATTTGCACAGGCTGCTGATGGGCCACAGCAATGTTTCTATCAAATGAGGCATTTCTGGAGAAATGGCAGCTATAGGTGCAACAGAATACACGGTCCAGAAACGTTCAACTAGTACCTATTTTCTACTCTTTCTAGTGCCAGGATATTTTTTTCCAGCTATCTTAGTATTTCAATTTTTAATCTTAATGTAGTATTCATTCTATTCTATATTGCTGGACAATGTGATTTTTCCCTGCTGTTTCTTTGTTTTATATTGTACATTTGAGTTTAGGTCTTAAACTGCATTAAATTTCATGAAAAGTGTTCCAGAGAACTTTCTATTATAATAAGGTGCAAAACAATATGAATAGGAAAACAACAAAATGAAATACTGAGTACTCTCAACCTAGAATTCTGCTTGACTACAGATTTTTGGCATAATCTTGTAAAATTAACTTAGATTATTCCACGCTCATGCTTTAGTAGGGATAGTAGTTGTGTCACCAAAGAACAACATTCTTTAATTTCCACATCATAAATTAAAGAAAAAACATTTTGTCAATCCAAGCTGACGGCATTGTAGGGAACAATTTCAAGGTAAAATATTTACAACCAATCATATTTCAACTGCCTAGTGATGAAATGTATGGAATGGAATTAAATGAATTAAAAATGAAATTGGATTCTGAACTTTATGTAAGGGTCGCTGTGGGATGAGTGCTAGACAGAAGAAAATATTTTGGCTTTCTGGCAATCCAGCTGTAAGTGAGAGTGCGCTATTCATCAGTCTATAATTTGTCTAAGAAAGTATGTTCCAGATCCTAATCAATTGAGATGAAGTCTTACTGGACCACATTCAGGTCAACTTCTCATGAAAACTAAATCCACAAGTCTCAGGGGACACCAGGCACGATAAGCTTAGTTAACACTGGAATGTTAGCATTTATAAATGAAAGATCTCATGACACAGCATAGGATGTATAAAGCCATGAATGGAATGTCTTTACTGTACTGAAAGAATCTTTTGGAGCAAGTGCAAGCAGCCAATTTACTACCTGATGCCAATATTGGGCTTAGATCTCGGCGCACGTTTGTTTTCAAAAACCATTTTTGATCTGTGTACTTAAAAAAGTATCTTACAATAGGTAAGATCTAGGCCTCTGGGGTTGTACTCCATTACCGTAAGAGGGGAAAGATTTTCTGAACCAATATTGCAATAATTCCTTATTTTCTACATTGTATACACTACCCAAATGATCAGATAAAGCATGCCAACTGGCTAAGTGGTAGCAAGAAAAAGTGCTGTTTCCAAGTAGGTTCGCTGGATGAAAAACAGCCAAGCACAGCATTCCTGACTGCAGACCTGCTAGGCTCACACAAATAGATTTCCCTGAGGCGTCCATTTTTATTTGCTGATAACACAGTGCAATTGGGCAGCAATCAAGATGGCAGAAAGCTGACTTTTCTTTCAGGTCTGACCATCCTACCAGCATTACAGAATAAAAGAGAAAACAACTGAGGGAAGAGGAGATAGTGGCAGCAATCAATCTTTCAGATACTGCTAAAGACTCTCTATTAGATTGACTGACTTTGCGCCATGATGTCAGTCTTTTAGCAACCATGTGGATTGTTCAGAGGTTCCCAAGTTAGAGGAGGAAGCAGCAGGCTTTGAGAACACTGTGAAAGGAAATGCTGCCATGAGGGATGTCCATTCAGAAAATAGCTTCCCCAATGGGCATGGTAAAATATAACTTACTAAAAACGTACTTGCAAACTGACATAAGGTCAGATTATTTGTCAGACTATCCCTCCCCTGTTGTTTCTACCTATCCCACTAGATTCATCAGAAAGGACATCCTCTGTTCCCTTCAATTAAAAAATGTCTTCTTATGGAGCTTCAGAAATATGCTTTTTCTGTTACAGCACCTGCCCCCTGGAGCGCCATATGCCTTGAGAATAAACTGACCTTGCTTTAACAGATTAACAGAGTTGGAAGGGACCTTATAGGTCATCTAGTCCAACCACCCCCCCCCCCCACTCAAGCAAGAGACCCTACACCCTACACTTTGGAAAACACCTGGTCAGCCTTTCACACAACATTCACACAGCATTCAGATCCAGAATGTTCTCTGAAGAATGACTGAAGGATTGGAAGGTTAAGTATCGCACTCAGAGGACACTTTGTTATTTGTTTTGCCTAGATTTATCCTTGATAACTATGGTGGTTTTCATTCTTTGCTAATGTTGTTATTAGCATTTTTACACGTTGTTAGCTACTCAGAATTGCATTAATAAAAGTGGCTATATAAATCAATTATATGACCAAATAAACAAATTGCTAATATCTTGATAGCATTTTTTTTCATTCTGGACAAGTGGACTTGGACTGTTGTGCCTATCATTTTTTTAATTTCCTAAAATCTCCTCTGGGCCTCGTGTCAAATCCAAAGACATTCCTGGAAATAAAGAGAAACCTGAGGCTGGTGTATTTCTTCCACCTCACCCCAACTCAGCATGCCTGCTTTCTTTTAAATATTATTTAATGCTTCAAAGTGTTTTTTTAAGTGTCTCTCAAATTAAGCCGCATCTTCTGGTGGCTATGGACTATGGACAATAAGGACAATGAAAAGCTTCTATATAGTGCCTTTATTTACTTTTACTTCAAAACAAATAAATGAAACAATGAAGTGTGGCAGCTGCTAGAAAACAAGGAAACCCTGGTGCTTAGAGACTTCATACTTGGAAAATCATTGTTAGTGCCGATTAATGTTGTCAAAACCATTTGTAGTCAGAGAAGGCCCTGTCACTCCTAAACTGTAACTGCTGTTTGGCTGGTACAATGCAAAGCTGATTTGCACGTGTGAGGGATTGCTCATAACCACTCATATTACAGTGGCTTTGCTGAATCCTTTCTCTGACATAGCAAATAAGCATTCTGATGATAATTGTGATTCTTACACTAGAGGTACGAGGGGAATATAAGCCAAATATAGAAAGTTAAGAATCCTGGATTCATTCTGACATTAAGCAGCAAAGTCTTTTTTTTTCTTTTTTTGTAAATTACTACAAAATCCTTAAGGAGAGAAGGAAGTTTGGAGTAAGATAGGAAAGGGATGCTAACTGGCATTTGAACAATAAGCTTCTCTATTTGCTGGCTAGTTAGCACATGAATAGTTAAAGATCATTGTGAAAATATCAGTGGTGAAGATAGCCAAGGGGCATCATGAATCATTTTTTAAAAGTGGGGGGGAGGGGTGAAATTGTTGGCTGTGTGGATATGCCCTGTATAGAAGAATTGTATCAATTCTAAGAACAGTCCTGAAAATAATTATACAGATATGACTTCTTTAACTTTTTGTACAGGGCAGAGGGAAGATCACAAGATCATTCCAACTGCAACATATGTATTGTCTTTTTAAAAGAACATGCATATTTAGGTAGAACTCATATTCTGTGGGGGGTCTGTTCAGTGGAAATTCAGAAAAGATATAGATTGTGCTGGTATATTTATATTTTATTTACTTGACCTTTCATATCCTAATATTTTTAAGCAGTACATACGAAGATAGGATGCTTATTCTATAGCTAATATTTGTTCCTAGCTTAGGGGTTTCTTTGCTCACAACCTTAACAATTCCAGCTACAACAGTTTTGAATGCCTTCAGTTTTGCTCTTCAGAAAATAATGTCTTATGACATATTTTCTGAATCAAGAATCAAATAAGTTGACTTATATCAAATCAAACCGACAGTCCCCCTATCTTAGTTTTCCAGATGCTAACAGGGCAAAGGGTCTCCAAGTTTTTAACTAGAAGATTTCTCCAACCTTACTTGGAGATACTATGAATTGGAGCTTATGGAGGTAAACATGTGCTGTACTATTGTGTTATAGTCTTTTGCTTCCAAATGCAACCAGAGAGCATCAAGTAATTTATGAGGATGTTTGCCCTAAAACTGCTTTAACAGTATGTCCACAAATAGGGTACATTTCATGAAGTTAAAGTATCAGATTTTTGGTGACAAGCCATTTAAGACAAGCTCAATCTGTACAACAAACTGCAGTTTAAGAGGCGCAATGTTTGAGCAAGACAGCAGGAGTCCTATGGACATATGACTCATGCTTTCTCCATCGTACATTCCGTTCATTCTGTCACAATAAACACTATTTGTTTACTGGATTCATCAGAATTAAACAGTGAACATGACAAGAAAAAAATTCATATTATTTAAGCTTTAATAATACCAAACATTTCCAATTATTTTATTTCTTTTTTTTCCAAATTCAATTATCAACTTCAAAGTTTCAAACCCTAATATTTTCCAGCCCTTCAAAATTCTGCAGCATAAAAACAACAGGAAGTGAATCAGGCTCATAATGTTAGCATTTGTGATATTTAATGTTGGAATAGTTGAGCCAAGCTCTGCTCCTCATAACTTCATTTCGTCTTGTGTTTTTGTTATAATGAAACTTTCTGGAGTTAATTTTTATAAGACCAGAGACAGTTGTAAGAAGCAAAATGTAATTTCTATGGAAAAATCCATAAATATGAACAATATTTATTCTATAAACACTATACTTTATTTATGGCCTGGAAGAGTAATTTTAAATTTAAAAAAACATTCCAGTCCATTGTATCTCGTAAGATGTAACAATTTCTAATTCAGTCATATTGAAAAATATGTATTTCTCACAGTGGTTTCATTTGTATTCTTATCATAGTTATTAGATAATACGATCGTAGATTGTGATCCAGTCTTAGCAAACAAGGGACTAAATCTATAAGAAATTATCTAAAACTATGTCAGCAGGAATGTGCATTGGAGATACTGGAATTTTATGGGCCAAAGAATCTAAGAGAATGTTGATATGTCATTAACTTTATAAAATCAGCATTATATACAATAATATAGAATAGAGAATGAATAGAGGCAACTCAGAGCTATTTTTTATTCCAGATACCTACTCTCTGAATAAAGATTTCAACATATATACTATATTATCTTTATTAACATAATTAATACTAACATTGTGCACATATCTTTAAAAGGTAAAGGTTCCCCTCACACATATGTGCTAGTCGTTTCCAACTCTAGGAGGTGGTGCCCATCTCCATTTCAAAGCCAAAAGACGTCTCTGTTGTCATGTGGCCGGCATGACTAAACGGCAAAGGCGCACAGAACGCTGTTACCTTCCCACCAAAGGTGGTCCCTATTTTTCTACTTGCATTTTTTATGTGCTTCCAAACTGCTAGGGTGGCAGAAGCTGGGACAAGAAACGGGAGCTCACCCCGTTACGCGGCACTAGGGATTTGAACTGCTGCACTGCCAACCTTTCAATCGACAAGCTCAGCGTCTTAGCCACTGAGCCACCGCGTCCTTGTTGCACATATCTTTGCTAAGAAACAATTAATGCAGTATATAAAATATAGCAAGAAACAATAACAGCTAACATGCCAGGTATCTCAAAAGAAGTAAATCAAGAACACAGTGAAAGTAATTCAAAAAAACAAGATCAAAAGATGTGTCTTAATATTTTTCCATACGTGCAAGCAGGGATTTGGATTTCACTACCTTTGTTATAAATGCTTTGTGTTAAAAGACCTTTGTTTTCTAGAAACAAAAGGACATGGAATAATCAGTGACATAGATATGAAGTCTGATATTATTCAGGTACCACATGGCTTTTTATATGTAGTACTTATTCAAGCCTTGAATGGCCAGTTTATTGTCATTCATTTCTCTTTTAATTCCAGCCAGCAGTGCTGGCTTTCAAATGTGCAGTATTTCCCCAGTCCATTAAATCACTTAAATCATATTCTGCATGCGCCCTCCCCAAAGCCCACTGTCAATTAAACATAATCATTTCCAGGTTCAGATCATTTACTTCTTCTGACATTTTAATCCAATGGCAAGAAACAGGGCCTAATCTTTGTTAATAACCAAAGCTGACAATTGTTTTAGTTCAAGTTTTTGATAGTTAACCAAGGGATAATGAGGTCCACCTTGTTACTCTTACTTGGAAATTATCGTTGTTTGTTTGTTTTTTAATGAAGAAAAAGATGAAATTTATCAGTATTTCAAGAATATGGGAAATGGAATTAATATTCTCACATCACATTCTTTTCAAAGAATGGCATTATACATAGCTCTTCTATGAGCTATGTATAATGCTAATACTAATATGTACTAATTATGTACTAATTTCACCTGCCAAGGAATCTTATAAACCAAAACTTGTCAGTAAAGTCTAATAGATTTCTTTCGTGAAATTTTAACTCCTAGTGTTGGCATGTTTCAATTTTAAAATTGAACCTGCTTTCCTACCAACCTGCCTTCCATTGAGGACCTGTATACTGCACGAGTCAAAAAGAGGGCTGTGAAAATATTTACAGACCCTTCAAATCCTGGACACAAACTGTTTCAACTCCTACCCTCAAAACGACGCTATAGAGCACTGCACACCAGAACAACTAGACACAAGAACAGTTTTTTCCTGACTGCCATCACTCTGTTAAACAAATAATTCCCTCAACACTGTCAAACTATTTACTAAGTCTGCACTACTATTCATCATCTCATCATTCCGATCACCCATTTCCTCCCACTTATGACTGTATGATTGTTGCTTGTATCCTTACAGTTTATATTGACTGTTTCCTAGTATGATTTGATTGCTTATTTGTACTCTATGACTATCATTAAGTGTTGTACCTTATGATTCTTGAGGAATGTTTCTTTTCTTTTATGTAGACTGAGAGCGTATGCACCAAGAAAAGTTCCTTGTGTGTCCATCACACTTGGCCAATAAAGAATTCTATTCTATTCTATTCTATTCTATTCTATTCTATTCTATTCTATTAAGTGAGACTCTCCTTTAAAGCAAGACTGGGGATATCTTTAGCTTAGTACTCTAGTATTTATTACAAATGCTCTGATAATGTGCTTTCAGACACATGGTTCGCAGATCAGACCTATCTGTCTGAAGCATCTGGCTAGTCATTATTCCTAACAGAATACCAGACTAATCTGATCTTTCATCAGCAGGAGCAAACTTATCACTGTAGAGCAATTTGTCATCTAATACCAAGGAGACTGTTGATAGCTTTCAGAGTTGCCTAAATGCAAAGATGGATTGAAGAACCTGAAATTAAATATTGACAACACAGTGATACATTCAGCCAGTAGAAAGTCTGACTGAAAGACTGGGATGTAAACTGTTCTGAGAGCAATGTTCTTCTTGATTCTTATCCATCCTTGGATATTAGGTGATGCATATTTGTGCAACTCTATGTAAAATACCCGTTGTGACTTGTACTGAGTTTGTCTGATTTGGCATCTATTATCACTAGTTTGCTTACATCACATTTAAACAATCACAATGTATTTTACATGGTGATGTTCTTGAAGACTGTCTAGAAACTTCAGTTAGTACAAAATTTAGTAATTGGGCTGCTAAATAGTTGCAGTATATGTTGAAAGTTCTGTACTAGTTCTACAAATAATTATTTTTGACCAGTTGAACATTAATTGGAATATCAAAAAGAGGTCTTAATTGTGATGAAAAATGCACCAGAAATAGACCCTGTCCACAAGGGGGAAAAAAATCTATTCAACAGGATTATGCTGTAGTAAAGTGTTTTTATAGTAGGAATGAATTCAAATGTCTGTTCAAGCATAATGCTCAGTGAGTGACCACCAGATTACAAATGGAAAAGGAATGAATAAATTTAATCACTTAATTTGTTAATAATCAGTTAAGATCTTACTAACACAATAAAGAGTCAACTGAGCTGGACCATCTGTCTAAGAAAACCCAGGTTTCTGTAGAGAGACAGACAGATTTGTTTTCTAGACAGGCATTAGCCAAAACAAACTCAAGTTCCATTAACATTTTGGCTTGAAGCAGTATTTATTTTTATTTTCTTTATTTTACAAGGCATATAAACCATTCCACCAGAACTCAATCATGCATTTGAGATACCGAAGACTATTGGAAAGCACAAATGCACAAGAGAACCAGAAACAAGTGCTGTTAACTGTATAACCAGAGAAAGGAACTTACTAATGTATAACTATGGAAATAGGTGTCTGGATAGGAAATGGATTACTTTAGTTTAGAATGTCTAAAGATGCCTCTTGGGCAAAAGCCTCAGCTTTAAATCCTGTCCATACAACATATGAATAGAATAGAATAGAATAGAATAGAATAGAATAGAATAGAATAGA
>WNWU01000001.1:12398482-12420965 GCA_012654045.1 Ptyas mucosa | reverse complement strand
TTCCTTTCCTTTCCTTTCCTTTCCTTTCCTTTCCTTTCCTTTCCTTTACTCTCCTCTCCTCTCCTTTCCTTTCCTTTCTTAGAATGTACTTACAATTCTTCCTTGCACTTCTTGCTCTAATAATGAATTCCTATTCAACACAGCACAGAAGTATTACAAAGCACTTATTCCTCCTTAATTGACTCTATAATTAAAGCACAAAGAACTGACTGCTTAAGAGCAAATTAAAATGACATTCATTAGTTGATGTTGCCACCAGTGTGAACAAGGAAAAAGATAACTAGTACTTAGTAGCACAGGAGCCTTAGTGAATGGGAATTATTTCCTAAGACATTATGATGATGAGCGTTGGTGGAAAAATATTACTATATTAAGTCCAATTGGGAACCATCATTTTAAGTCTACTTGTAGCTAATTTTGGAAAATTATTATGGAGTTCTGTAGCTCCCTCAGAGACACCATTGCCATTCCAATACTGAAAATATGCTCAGTCTAAGTTTCTACTTTTATTAATATAAATGGAGCATAAAATATTTATTAGGTGGAAAAAAAGGTGGACAAAAGCCAAAGAACTATCACTGTGAAAACTTAGAAAAATACTCAGCCAGCATTACCAAATAAATTCAGCCATTATTTCAGGAAGAATATTTGACTGCAAAGGACCCTGAGAATAATAAAATTTTATTTTGCATGTTGTTATGGACAAGTACTTTGTGTGAGGGAGGGAGGGGAAGACACTAAATATGCACTAAGTACTCTGAAAGGAAAAAATGGTAAATCAAATGAAACCCATTTAATTTAGGTACAGTTTTTTCCCTTGACATGAGCTGCTTGTCCTTTTTTGCAATGTAACAGAAAAATATGTTGATATTTAGAAAAAACTGGACTGTATTCTGGGAATTTTGATTTACAGTAACCAAGTATTCTAAAAATGTCATTGATAAAACTGGAACATACTGGCAGAGAGAAATATTAACTTAATGTCCTAATGATGCAAGGGGTTCACAGGAAAACTGTTACAAAACTGTCTCAACTTACAACAGTTTATTTAGTGACTGTTCAAAGTTACAATGGCATTGAAAAAAGTGACTTTTAACTTATAACATTTACAGCTATTACAGCATCCCCATGGTCATGTAATCAAAATTCAGATACTTGGCAACCGGCTCACATTTATGACAGTTGTAGTGTCCCTGGGACATGCTATCGCCTTTTGTGACGTATTGACAAGCAAAGTACAAATCTTTGGGGAAGATTTGGGGAAACCAGATTCACTGAACAACCGTGTTACTAACTTAATAACTGCAGTGTTTCACTTAACCACTGTGGCAAGAAAGGTCATAAAATGGAACAAAACTCATTTAACAAATGTCTTACCTAGCAACAGAAATGTTGGGCTCAATTGTGTCATAAATTGAGAACTACCTGTTTAGAGGTTCACGGCAGAGGTGGATTTCAGCAGGTTTTGACCTTTTTCTGGAGAACCGGTAGCGGAAATTTTGAGTAGTTCGGAGAACCGGTAGTAAATATTATGATTGGCCCCGCCTCCATCTTTTCTCTGCCTCCCGAGTCCCAGCTGATCAGGAGGAAATGGGAATTTTGCAGTAACCTTCCCCTGGACTGGGGTGGGAATGGAGATTTTGCAGTATCCTTCCCCTGCCACGCCCACCAAGCCACGCCCACCAAGTCATGTCATGCCCACCAAGCCACGCCCACAGAACTGGTAGTAAAAAAAATTGAAACCCACCACTGGTTCACGGTACTAAAAAAAAAAAGGGATTTAATTTGCAAATATTACTCAACTCTGGGAATAGTTTAACCAATGTAAGCTCCCAAGCCAGCTAACAGTCCAAAAAGAAACACTAAGAAATGGAGTCCTGTATCAAATCCATGTTTTGGTTCAATCTGTGGAATCTGAACAATAATACTTCTATTTTGCAGGGTGCCAGAAGCCATTGCTGCCAGCACAAGAGCTCAAAAAAGTAATAAGTGAAAATTATCCTTTCCTTCTGCAAGATGCTTTACAAGTATAATACAAGGAAGTATTTTTAAATAGAAGAGCTTGTAAAGAATTCAACTACTTGGCTAAACTTACAATGGACATTTAGTAACGGGAAGGTTGGTACAATGTGACAACACTAGCACTGAATGAAGTAAAATTTACTATGCTTGGAAACTGAAATTCATTCATAGATAACCAAAGTTTTATTTTAATCTTCAATGCAATTAAAGATGCCTGTAGAACTCGCTGTGCATTTTTAATCAGTTAACTTTTTGAGGAAAATCAGTGGATCCAGTTTATTGAAAGTCCCACTTGTTTGCTTTCTTCAATTTGAAAAAAAAAAATGGGTATCTTCTTTCAGGAAATGTGCTTAAATCTTTCATCTAATTCTCACAGAAAACTGTTATTCTGTTGTTGATGTTGTTGAAAGAAAGAATATGCATACGAGCCTTTGATTAATTATGATGAATATTATAATTATTTTATGGTATTTTAGGTTACTCACTGGTTAAAGAATTGTTTTTGTCTTGGTTTCGTGGTTTCTACCATGATTGTCAGAAAAAATGTATATCAGAGTTCAGCAGAGAAAACCACGTGTAAAATGGTGCTAACTGAATAGCCTGGAAATCCAGGTAGCAGTTTTCACATTCAGCCCCTCCTTTTCCATTTTGGTGAACTATCTTTCATTCCTTCTGAATAAACCCAGTTTTCTCATTTCAAGAACATAGTACAAGTTCATTCAACAATACAACTTTTTCAGCACTCTTCTTTCCAGTACTAAATTTATATTTTAAATTTAGTTTTGACCTTCTTTAGACTGTTTATTTTGCTGTTTATTCTGAAATTCGTCAGCTAAAGAGAATTTAGCAGTCAAAAATAAAATATGGGATGCAGGAGAATAAATATTGGTTTCATTCCGCAATGAGAAAATTAGCTCTTTAGCCAATTTTTTATCCACTGGAAACTTTTTCAAATCAAACTTGCTACTCTTGTTCTGTAGGCTGTGGATGCCATCTAGTGCCCAAAAATTACAGTAGATTCTTCAGTCTGTGACCTAAGGTGGGGCAAAGAGAAAAGCAATTCTTGCTGAACTCAACCTTATTTTCAAAAAAGCTTAAGGGGGGCATGAGATTTGTACTAGTATCATTACCATCCTTTCAATGACAAGTGGTATTAAAGTCTTAGGGTTCACAGCCCAGGATTTGTTATTTGCCTTGGTTTTAGATATGACTGGTCTCATGAAGGAAAAGCAGGATGGAGGAAACAGAATCATTCCATTTAATTCAGAACGGAGCTGGAAGGGACCTTGGAGGTCTTCTAGTCCAACCCCCCTGCTCAAGCAGGAGACCCTATACCAGTGATGGCACAGTGGGCCAGGTAGGCCCATTTTTCGCTCTCCCCAGGCTCCGGAGCCTTTCTAGGAGCCCAGGGAGGGCAAACATGGCCTTCCCCATCCCCTCAGAGGCCCTCCGGAAGCCGGAAACAGTGTGTTTCCTGACTTCTGGTGGGCCCAGAAGGCCTGAAAATCAACTGGCTGGTGCACGCATGCGTGCCGGAACTGAGCTCGCGTGCCCACCAATATGGCTCCATGTGCCACCTGTGGCACCCTATACCATTTCAGACAAGTGGCTGTCCAGTCTCTACTTAAAAACCTCCAATGATGAAGCACCCACAAGTTCTGAACTCATTAATTGTTCTCACTGTTAGGAAGTTTCTGCTTAATTCCAGGTTGCTTCCCTCGATTAGTTTCCATCCATTGTTTCTTCTTCTGCCCTCTGGTGCTTTAGAAAATAAGTTGCTTCCCTCTTCTTTGTGGCAGCTCCTTAAATATTGGAATATTGCTATCATGTATAGCAGTCTTAGTCCTTCTTTTCTCTAGACTAGCCATGCCCAAATCCTGGAACCGTTCTTCATATGTTTTAGTCTCCAGGCCTTTAATCGTTTTAGTTGCTCTTCTCTGCACTTTTTCCAAAGTCTCAACATCTTTTTTGGAATGTGGTGACCAAAACTGAATGCAGTACGTCAGGCGTGATCTTACTAAGGTTTTATAAGTCACTTGTTGCCATTTTATTGTAGTAACACTCCTTAAAAAACAGCAACACCTTATGACTGATTTAATGTCCAAACAGTCTTGTGTGGCCCTTTAATTTTTATAGATAAATATAAATAAATTCACTACCACTGTTGCTGCCACTCCAAAAACTGTGTTGCTAAGCAATGCCTGTAGGCTTCAGCAATCAGTGTGGTCCTTTCCACTCTACAAATTGTGCGGGCTTAATCCTAATCTATAACCAATTTAAGATAAAAACAGAAGATTTGGCATCTAGCATCCCAATTGCAATCTTCTCTGAGCTGATAAATTTTGGCAATAGTTATCTGTGCTTTAGCTACATCCTTTCTTCTAGCAACACATTTGTCATCAATGCAAATTTTATTATTTATTTGTTCCACTTCTAAGCCACCCAACTCCAAAAATGACTTTGGGTGGTTTCACAAAATTAAAATTTAAAAATTTAAAAAAGCACAATTGGCCCAAGGGTATTATAAAAAAAATAAATAACCCTTCACTTCACCTCCAACCTGGAGGATCTACCAGACATTCTAGCCCAAGGCTTATAGCTCCCTGGATAGAAGCAAAAGTATAAATGTAATAAATAATAAACCAGCTATGGATTTATGTTTGTTTAATTCCAAATTTGTACCTGGACATTCTCTGCAAAATAAGATAGAAAAGGTACATATTAAACTATTTGCACCTGGTTGCCAGTGGTTTACTGAGCTCAATTTAAGATGCTGATATTAATCATTAAAGCCTTTGTAGCCTTTAAAGTTTTTGGACCTGGCTCTGTAAAGGACTATAGGTAGTCCTCATTTAATGACTGTAATTCAGGCTGAAAGCTGGGCATTAAGCAAAGCAGTTAGTAATTGAAATTCACGTGACTGCAACTGTGCTTATGATTTTAACTTCATCTTACCTGTCCTGTTCAGCATCAGCAGTGGTGGGTTGCTACCGGTTCACCCTGGATCGTGCGAACCGGTAGCGGCAGGAGGCTCTGCCCACTCCCCCGGATGTCATACGCGCCCATGAGTGAACCAGTAGAGACGGGTTTTGAAACCCGCCCCTGATCAGAAGGATAAGAACCCAAACAGTTGGGCGAGCCCAAATGGCAGAAAAGGCTTGCAGAACTTGATTCACAAAGTAGGTGAATGAAAAGACAAATCTTATAAGCCTTTTCCCCCACACCTGTGGTCTTGGGAATGCTCACCCTGCAGTGCTGGGATAATTAGCAAAAAGAGCTGTTTGTATTGGAGTCAGCAATTTAATATACATCCTGTTTTCAGCAGTTCCTGAAAGCATTGTGCAGCTTCAGCCCTTCATCATCTCAAAGAAGGAGAAAATCCACCATTTTTAGTAGCAGGCACCCTCTTCATATCTAGGGTCAAACTTCAGTTGGACGTTCTTAACCCTAGGGACTGCCTGGAATGTCAAGGGAAGCTCTCTTAAAGGCTCATTTCATCATTCTGGCTTTTTGGCTTTTATTTATTTATTACAATGAGTATCCCAACTGACTCTTGCCAGCATGGGCAAAAGGATGAAAGATTCAGGAAAGGGTCGATGGTAGGTGTGGTGCCTAAGCAAAAAGCAAGTAAGCTGAATGACAAATATTTCTCCCTCCATCCCAGTTTAGCCCATGTGCTACAATTGTGGGGTACACTTTTTCCCCCCCAGGCCTGAAGATTGCATACAGCCTTTGCAGGGGAGGGAATGCAGTAAAGAATTAAGCTAAATTTATTTTTTATTTCATTTAAAGTTAAATGCTATGAATAAGATTATGTCCTGAATTGGTTGCCCTTTTTTCCCTCACACCAAAAATTACAATGTAGTGCTAACTCTGGAATGGTTTCAGGGGTTACACTCAAGCTTTAGGGAGCCCCAACTTCTCCACTCCTACTTTAGATTCAAATTCAAAACCAGAAACGTGCTTCAAAGGTTTATTTGAAAGAAAAAACACAACCTAAACTCAAATCCTCACCTTTGCCCTAGTAACATTCTAGACCCTGCAGCCAGGCAAATGGAACTAGTACAGGCAGCTGGTAGGTGTTTTCTGCAACTAATGGTTTTGCCATAGCAAAAATTGGCAAGCAGCCCTCATGTAATGCAAGTAAAGAATATAGAAGATGCCCTACAAAGTTCTTGGCTGAAGTCCTATTTCCTTGAAACAGATGGCTAAGATGCTTTGAATAGGAGTTCTATCCAAGCAAGGTATGTCAGTTTTAAATGAAAGAAACTTCATGTTTGATCTCTGTAATGAACATACAGGTCCTCACAGGATTTAGGCTAATAAAAGAGGGTTGTTTAAACAGGTTTCTCTTACCCTGGGACTCCTCCATATAACAATACAGGGAGGACATATATTAAAAAGCCAAAAATCTTAGTGTGTTCTTAGCTACTCCATAATTTTTTTCAATGTCAGCAGGAGCTGCAGCTGCCTGCTCTAAGACTGTGTTTGCATAGCATATTACAATGATTATTTTCATTATGGTTTACTCCACTTAATTTTCACAAGACACCCTGAAACACAAACCATCACAGACAACACATTTAAAATTCAGAAAATGGTTTTTCCAAGAGGCTTTCCAAAAAAAGTTTCGAATGCTTTTGGTTCCAAGAACATATGACAGACACACACTCTGCCAGAGAGAAATTCCCTGAGGATGGGCTCCAGCACAAGTCTGAAAGCTTGGAAGACTAAACCTCTGGTCCTGGTGACCGACCCAGATTGAATCCTACATATGACAGTTGCCTTAGATTTAGCTACTAATCCATCATGTACGTTTCACACCAGTCTTGGGCAACATTTGTAGCTGGGAAGAGGCCCTTAAATATGTGTGAGTGCATATGTGTATACAGCATGTACAGTTGCAAGAAAAAGTATGTGAACCCCTTGGGATTACGTGGAGTTTTGCATGAATTGGTCATAAAAGGTGCTCTGAACTTCATCTAAGTCACAACAATAGAAGAACACAGTCTGCTTAAAATAATACTACACAAACATTAGATGTTGCCATGGTTTAATTGAACATAACATGTAAACATTCACAGTGCAGGGAGGAAAAAGTATGTGAGCCCCTAGCCTAATGACTTCTCCAAGAGCTAATTGGAGCCAGGAGTGAGCCAACCTTGACTCCTATCAGTGTGATGATATTGGATGTGTTGCTGACAGCTGTCCTGCCCTTTAAAAACACACACCTGTTTTGGGTTTACTGGTTTCAAGAAGCACTGTCTGATGTGAACCATGCCTCACAGAAAAGAGCTCTCAGAAGACCTACGATCAAGAATTGTTGACTTGAATGAAGCTGGAAAGGGTTACAAAAGTATCTCCAAAAGCCTTGATGTTCATGTGTCCACGGTAAGACAGACTGTCTACAAATGGAGAAAGTTTAGCACTGTTGCTACTCTCCCTAGGCGTGGTCGTCCTGTAAAAATGACTGCAAGAGCACAGTGCAGAATGCTTCATGAGGTAAAGAAGAATCCTAGAGTGTCAGCTAAAGACCTACAGAAATCTCTGGCACATGCTAACATTTTTGTTGACACATTTACAATAAGGAAAACATTAAACAAGAATGGAGTACATGGGAGGACACCACGGAGAAAGCCATTGCTGTCCAAAAAAATATTGCAGCACATTTGAAGTTTGCAAAAGAGCACTGGATGTTCCACAGAACTACTGGCAAAATATACTGTGGACAGATGAAACCAAAATTGAGTTGTTTGTGAAGAACACACAACACTATGTGTGGAGAAAAAAAGGCACAGCACACCAACATCAAAACCTCATCCCCACTGTAAAACATGGGGGAGGGAGCATCGTGGTTTGGGGCTGCTTTGCTGCCTCAGGGCCTGGACGGATTGTTGTCATTGATGGGAAAATGAATTCCAGAGTTTATCAAGGCATTTTGCAGGAAAACGTACGACCATCTATCCGCCAACTGAAGCTCCGCAGAGGATGGGTGATGCAACAGGGCAATGACCAAAAGCATACAAGTAATTCAACAAAAAAAAAAAGGCTTCAACAGCACAGAATACGCCTTCTGGAGTGGCCCAGTCAGAGTCCTGACCTCATCCCGATTGAAATGCTGTGGCATGACCTTAAGAGAGCGATTCACACTAGACATCCCAAGAATATTGCTACACTGAAACAATTTTGTGAAGAGGAGTGGTCCAAAATTACTCCAAATCGTTGTGCAGGTCTGATCTGCAACTACAGGAAATGTTTGGTTGAGGTTATTGCTGCCAAAGGAAGGTCAACCAGTTATTAAGTCCAAAGGTTCACATACTTTTTCCTGCCTGCACTGTGAATGTTTACATGTTATGTTCAATTAAATCATGGCAACATCTAATGTTTGTGTACTATTATTTTAAGCAGACTGTGTTCTTCTATTGTTGTGAATTAGATGAAGTTCAGAGCACATTTTATGACCAATTCATGCAAAACTCCACGTAATCCCAAGGGGTTCACATACTTTTTCTTGCAACTGTATGTACAAATATATACAAACCAGGGGTGGGTTCCATTTACCTTTACTACAGGTTTGCAATGGGACCACACGCACAGAAACTTCCTTATGACGTCCAGGTTGATGGGCGGAGCCTTCCACCGGTTTTATAACCGGTTCTTGTGAACCGGTCCGAACCGGGAGCAACCCACCACTAATACAAACCCAAGAGCCTCTGGATTTGTGGTAATGATGTGGCAACATCAATAAAGTAGGCAGAGGTGAAATTTCCAAATAATTTCCCCCCCCCCTCAAATTCTGAGGATTGGGTCTCACACATACACAGGTAGAATCAATGTATGATGCCACCTACACAAAAGAGCAATTTTAGCATTTTTGACCCTTCATTCTTGGCAAGAGGCTTGCCTGCTATTTCCAGGTTTTATTTAAACTAAAGATGATTCACTCTTTTG
Source organism: Ptyas mucosa (assembly GCA_012654045.1). Classification (NCBI taxonomy): domain Eukaryota; kingdom Metazoa; phylum Chordata; class Lepidosauria; order Squamata; family Colubridae; genus Ptyas; species Ptyas mucosa. Next base: position 12,411,992 of record WNWU01000001.1, on the reverse strand, counting down.
TCTGGATGAGGCCAAAGTTGCAGTCATTTAATGCTACCTTTAATCTTTTTTTCCCCCTTTAGTCAATCTTGATTCTTAGTGGCTGCTTGGACAAAAATCCCTGCTGTTTACTTGGCAACATTTTCAGAAGCATTTTTTCCTCATTGTCGTCTCCTAGAACTGAGGAGCGACTGCCCAAAGTAATCCAGCTGGCTTCATAGCTAAGACCAGCCTAGGAATCTCCCATTATTTTAACCTAGTGCCTTTAACTGCTACACCAAACTGGTTTTTTCTCCTAAATGCTTTAGCTTATTATCCTCAAGTACACAACAGGATGATATTCAGGTATGACTACTTCTATTACTATTTCCCAGAATTAAACCACTGAAAAACAATTCCTGTGATGCAGCCCTTACCACATAGTTTGTAATCTTCTTAAAACAAGATTATCTGAAGAATTATGTCAGAACTAATCTGTCACAATTTCACCCAGTCCTATGCCAAATTATCATTTGATTGTATAGATTTATTGATGTAGTTGTTTAAGTAGACATTCATATAGAATTGCACTTTTAGTTTTCCCATTTAGAGTTTAACATTAACCTTTAAAATATTTTAGTAAAACTGTCTTACATAGATATCCGAGTCCTGCTACGGTGCGTCATTGAGGAGCAGAGGGTGTTCCTAAGAAGGGTGATGAAAGATGATGGGAGGGTATGTCAAAAGTATATACTGGTAGTCCTCAACTTACGACGAAAATTTATGTTGCTGAGAAATTTGTTAAGTGAGCTTTGCCCCACTTTACAATTTTTCTTACATTTGTTAAGTGAATCGCTGCAGTTGTTAAAATTAGTATCCCGGTTGTTAAGTGAGTCTGGTTTCCCCATTGATTCGCTTGTCAAGAAGGTTGTAAAAGATGATCACGTGACCCAGGGACACTGCAAGTGTCATAAATATGAGTCAGTTGTCAAGCATCCGAATGTAAATCACATGACCATGAGGATGCTGCAACAATCATAAGTCTGAAAAATGGTCATAAGTCACTTTTTTTCAGTGCGGTTGTAACTTCAAGCAGTCACTAAGTAAATTGTTGTAAATCGAGGACTACCTGTAATCTCTGCAGGGTCAACCAAGGTATGAAGGTCATCCTAGCTGCCCAAATAAATCAACTACGCACCTAAATTAGTCAACAGCAATATAGGAAGACGTTGGAGGCAGTTCATCACTTTACTGACAATGGCAAAGGCATCATTTCATGCTATGCAGAAGACAAGGGTAAAACACTCTTGTATTTCACCAAGAAAAAAACATAGATAATATAAAGTAGTTAACAATATAGTCCCAGATGATGGATCTCTCTGGTCAAAGGGCACTCAATATGCTACTGAGGAAGACCTGAGGAGCTTTTGGATTACTAATGGTATTTATGAAATTGGTAGATTAAAGCTTCTGAGACATCAAGTTGCATATATTACCATGCTGAAAAAAAACAACTGAAAGTCCAAAAACAGAATTACAATAGGAATACAGAAAGTTAGGACATAGAAAAGCACAACACAGTGAAAAATTAAATAAAAGTCTAATGCGTTGGTATCTTAAACATCAATGAGTTAAAACAGACTGGAATTGGTCAATTTAGAAAATCATGTTTGCTACTCAGGTTATGAAAATCAAGGAAGGAATAATGTTATTTTCACACTCACAATTCCAATTCATCCTGAATAAGCTTCACTAAATCATACTTTTTTTTTCAAACTGTACTGAACTGGTATTATATATGTTAACTACAAAGGTGTTATATATTTTTTTATTGGAAAAGATCTTTGATCCTCTCTATGGAAGAATGGTTAACCAAATTGTGGGAAGATGCTTCAATGTCTAGAATAACTTCATATTTCAAATAAGTTTGATATATAATACAATATTATTTGGAATTAATTTTAATTCCGATTGTAGTTACAACTGTAATTCTGTACATGGAATTGTGCTAAAATTTGAATTTTAGAGTTTAGATTTTGAAAAATAACCTACACACACATTGTCTGCAGTACTTTGTTCATTTATTATTATCCATACAGGTAGTCCTCAATTTACAATTATTTCCAGTATTTAGTAAGTGCTCAAAGTTACAACAGCACTGAAAAAAAGTGATTTATGACAATTTTTCAGACTTGTGACTATTGCACGATCCCCATGGCCTTGTGATTAAAATTCAGATATTTGGCAAGTGACTAATACCTATGACAGTTGCAACCTTCTGACAAGCAAAGTCAGTGGGGAAGCCAGATTCACTTAACAACCATTAATAAACTAATAATTTTAGAGATTCACTTAACAATTGTGGCAGGAAAGGTCGAAAAATGCATCAAAATTCAGTTAACAACTGTCTCATTTAGCAACAGATATTTTGGGCTCAATTGTAATCATAACTCGAGGACTACCTGTAGTTTTTTCCTCATATTGATTTTAATTATTTTAACCAAATATTTTTTAAAGTTCAACAGCTACATGATTTATTTAGAAACTGGTTATGTCTTACAGTACTTCAAGCTTCTAATTGTATATTAGAATATATTGGCAGCATATTTTAGATTTGTGGTTTATCTCAGATATTTTGACAATTCATTAAATCTTTATAGTATCTAAAATTTAAAAGCACAACAAATGGTATAGTATCTATAGTATCTATATCATTTGTTATTCTTTTAAATTTTTCTTCTTGTGGTATTCTTATTCCATTTCTTTTGAAAATTATAATATTGGCACCTAGATTGTAAAAGCAAATCTATAAAATAATCATATGCATAAGGAGGCCTAGAAAATAATCTTTTGTTTTTCAACCCCATCTTTTTGATGCTTAGAAAACAGATTCTATGTCAAAGATTTGTTTCAAGTGATTACCTCACGTATTAATTCTACTAGATTGCATTCCACTGACATGTTTCAATTGTAATAGTTTTGGTCTGTGCGGTCCACTTTAGAAAACACCACTAGGGGGCAGTAAAGCCATATATTTTTTTTCTACAAATATATAAAATAGACTCAAATTTGTGGTAGAATGAACTAATTAATATGCACAATACCTAGCAAAGCATGAGGTCATTTGATGTGATCTTTGTAGTATTGACATGCCGAAAGGGCTCACTAAAGAGCCATATCCCCTTTCTGAGTAAGACATAATCAAGATGACTCACATTGAGCTCAGCAAGTCTTATCTGATTAAAAGTAGGTTAAATGGAAGAACAAAATTGAAAGCAAGTACAAAATCAAATGGAGCTAAAGCAGTGGTGGGATTCAGCCAGTTTGCACCACTTCTGGAGAACCTGTTGTTAATTTTCTGAACAGTTTGGCAAATTGGTTGTTGGAAGAAATCATTAGGGCAGAGAACCGGTTGTAAATTACTTGAATCCCACTACTGAGCTAAAGGCCCTGTGAATTTGAGTGGTGAGAGTGTTGAGCCCTATCATAAAATTGGCCTAAAATTGAGTGAGAATGGTACTCTAGCTCAGGGCAATCTTCAACAGATGGCAGTTTCAACTACAGATCCATTTCCTAAATCATTTAGCTGACTATGTACCAACTACAAAGAATATGCTGTTAATGAGCATTTCGCTGCTCAGAAGAATTAAGACATTTGACCAAAGTCTAGGCCAGGGGTCTGCAACCTTAAACACTCAAAGAGCTATTTGGACCCTTTTCTCACAGAAAACACCGGGAGCCACAAAACCCTTCCCGTGCCTATTTCTTGAGCGGCCACAAAACTAGCATATGTAGTTCAATTAAATGTTCTGTTTTCTTCTGAAACTTTTCTTGGATTTATCCATGATTGGCCTATCAGGGGTTGAAAAACTCAATAAATCACATGCCGGCAGGTGTCACACATTGGTGGTTGTGATGCATATTTTGAGTGACAGGGAGCCGCAGCAGAGGGGTGAAAGAGCCACATGAAAGAGCTACAGGTTGCTGAATCCGGTCTCGGTGGTGGTGGGGAAGGAAGAATCTCTGTAAATCACAACCCATAATAATGGCAAAAAAACCCGTCTCCTCACATAGTTTTCATACATTCTCCATCTACCTGATATCATTCTCCACAAAACGCCTCTGTGAATTAAGGACTAAAATCATGGGAATCCATAATATACGGGGCTGAGTTATTCACAGTAGTGAAGTTACTCCAAAAGGCATACTTTTTAAAGCTGATTTCCCCCCCCCTTTGTTTTGGGGGGGGGTGTTTAATGTTAAGAGGATATTTGGTAGGGGTATAAGCAAGAAAGGGGAGGTGTTAAACTCTATAATGGCTTCATATGTCATACAGCTTACTTTTACCAAAAGCTATAGAGAAAGGCACCATCAAAATTAAATATTTTCCTGCCGAGTACCGTGTTTCCCCAAAAATAAGACCTTGTCTTATTTTTTTGAATCCTGAAATAAGCGCTTGGTCTTATTGCCATGTGTTCAAAAGCCCGATTGGGCTTATTATCAGGGGAAACAGGGTATTAGCCTATGCTGTCAGGCATCCCTTTCCTGCAAGAATATTAAGTATCATAAAGAAAGAGGAAGTGTAGCTGTAACAGGAAAAAAAATCTTTAAATTTGCATTTAATCACCCATTCTGTCCAAAGCCAACATAAGATGGAATAAATGTTCAAATACTAAAGTTTTCTTATTTATTTTAACAAATACTAAAGCAAAAACAAAATGGAACACATGAAAAACTTGCAGTTTCTTAATTTGGTCCAACAGTAATTAGCACAACAAATTGCTTAACTAATGTAAACTAAGAGTAACGATTTGGTAGTTATTGATATTATGCACCATATTGATATTATAAATATATCTCAACTGGTTTCTCAGGATGTACCAGAATACAACACTCCTAGTACAGTATTGTTGGTTCTTATCCAACTACAATGTTTATATATCAACAGCATAAAAAGTCATGATTACTGTACAGTAACTACACATTTAAGAAAACTTAGTATTAAACTATAATACTCATTAAACAGGTTGAAGTTATTTTATAAACTTTTCAGTTTTAAAAACACAACAAAATAAAAATGAAGATTTGTACAAAGCCTCAATTTGATGCTTCACTTTGATGACCTTTAATGTTGCCTTCCTTTGATGTAGCTCCATAAAAAAGTCCAACTTCCAAATGACAATTCTGACAGGCTAATTTTGCGTATACAGAAATTATTTTCATCAATGTGAAGTGGCCTATTTCCATTCTTTGTAGAGACCCCAAAGCTAAGCCAATAGTTTTTCCTTTGATATGTGGTGGTATCATTGTTTCAAGTGACCAGAATCAAGGCAATTCCATGAACTGATGCAATATCACTCCTAAAAAAAGAAACTACACAAAGAAGCTAACGTTGTAATTCATCTATAGTTGCTCATTTCTTATTTTGAACATTATTTCACTGTTTCATATCTTACCTTTCTAGACACAATTTTTTACAAAAACCCCCACCAAATCTCACTAATAAAACTACAACACTGTTTAAAAACAAAAACAAATAATCCAAGATTCCTTCCTCCTGGGAAGTTTGGGGTGTTTGAGATGAGTTTTGCCTACCTATCTTTTACCAAATAGCTTCTTCTCTTAAAATGGCCCAAATTTTGAAGTTTCCAATTCAGCCAGCATTATTCATGCTGCACATTTTCCTAATTTCAACTCAACTTATATGAGAGTTCCATAATTTTTAATTAAATGAATGGGCACTTATTTGACAGCATTTGCATGGTTCTCCTAATGATTTCCACAATTGCTTAGCTGATCTTTTTCAAAGTAATATTTTATTTCGGAAATAACTGAGCTACAGAGAATCAACTGATAATATTACACACTTCATTACTTTTAAGTCTAATATATTAATGCTACATTTACCTGCAAAATAATTTAGCAATTATTAGTTGTATTTGGACTATTTACGAAATCAAGGAAATTTAGTGAGCAAGGATAGATTATTAATTTGAATCGGTTTTAATCAATTGGTTGACCCTATGGATAACCCTATGCATATTTTCACAGAAGAAATATGTTCATATGGCCAAGATTAGACTATAAATTTCTGGATCAGATGCTAACCATCTCTCAACAAAATCAAAAATGATATTCAGCTATCTGTTGTCTTCAGGCTATTAGTGTAATGATAAAAAAAATCAAAAGGAGGCTGTGAGGTGTTCAATTTTTCTCTGTTTTTCTCCCTTTCAAACTACAGGATTATTAAGATTCCAAAATTATTACTAGAGTATATATTCTGTATTTAGATGGGGAAAGTATTTCACTCACACACTAATACACTGACATATTGGTCCAAATTGCTGTTTCTCCATGTATCTTTGGCCTGGATTTACCAAGGATAACTATCTTCCTACTGTTCACATAAGCTTTTATTGCCCCCGTTATAAAAGTAGGTAGGTAAGTTCATCGTTTTCTAATCAACCTAGGTTAACAATATAGGTAAAAAAGGTCACTATATTCCCAATGTGTTCATTGTCCAATTCCAAATTTCAAAAGAACACACTTCAAATTATAATGTTCACATTTTCATAAACCGCACACAATTATTCAGATAGTTTATGTAAACTTTTATTTAGCTCTCTCAGAAATTCTGTTATAATTCATGTCGTGCGGTAGAACTTGTATTTTGTATTCAAATTTTTTTAAGTATCTTGAGCTAGTGTGCAGTATATGCAATAAATTGGTATAACAATATTTTATTTAATTATCAGATTTCTGCTCTATGCAGCCACCAATTCAGCCACGTTTGCTAATCAGAAGTGCCCCTTTTCCCTTTCCAACTCTTCTCTCTTTGCTCAAGTTCAGCTTCAGTGAAGGCCGCCGGTCCCCAATTAGTAATCAAATAGGAACTCTTGGAACCTATAAAACATAATATTTTAGATTTAGTAATTTAAACCTAATTTATTACTTGCATCAAAATCTAGTTCTAACTTTGCCTTATGATTGGTCATGTGAGAATATAGCTGGGGAAAATATATTAAAAATGCATCCAATCAAAAGCATTTAAATAAAAATATTTTTATTTAAATATACATCCTTATGTATAACAAAACGGTTTGAAACAAACCAATAAAATGAATATATTATAAATAAACCAAATAATATTAATAAAATGGTTCAGGCAAACCTGAATTTTCAAATTAATACATTTTGACTTGGTACCAAAAATATCATAATGCCACTACCAATTTTATTACTATGGAAGTTTGAGAATTAAAATCAAAAGCACCACCAAAAGAATTATGTCTAGCTTGATTCCTCTCTCTCCTTTACTGTATAATGCACTTTCCTTAATAAAGTTTAACTGAGATGACTTCCTTCTAAAGTTCCTGTGACACAAGTAGGGACAGGGAAGCCTTCATATTTGGAATTCCATGTCATTTAGGGCTCTGCAAGCAAAACTAACAGCTTCAATTAGACATTAAATATACCTCATTCAAAGTCTGCCTATGCAGGTCAAATCTTGATGGTGTTAACTGCAGCAAGTGAAGGTTCCAAGAAACCTTCAGAGACACTCATATATAAATCATTACAATAGTCTAATCAAATAGTTTTTAAAAAGTAGCTAGACTATCTTGCTCAGGAAGAATGGTTGTTGAGCCATTGGTAAAGTTAGCTAGCTGGTGCCACTGAGGCCACTTGGGAACCCATCAATCATGTTGGATGCGAAAATACATATAAGTGACATATCTAAATTGATTGCTCAGCTATCTTCTGGATATAAAAATATCTTTTGATTGATCAGCTTTCTATGTTATGATAAATCACTGTCAATACAATGTTTTCATGCTGTCCATTTTCAATTTCACATTGTGATCTACACCATGGAAAATATTTATTCCCAGCACCTTAACTTAAATTTAAAACATTTAGTAGTGGTGACATATCAAAGCTGATCTGAAGAACATTTCATATTTTTTTTTTGATAAATTATAATTACAGGCAATAATGTTCACATTGCATTTTAATGCCATCTACAATAACATAATTCCCTTGACTGAAAACTTCCTATTGAACCAGGAGTTTATATTCTTTATACAGTAGATTAACTCAGTGGTTGATTAACACATATTTGCTTAGTTGAATTCCATTAAAAACCTGAAAATGAACTTCATTGTTATTTCAAGATAAACCATAAGAAATATCCTTCAGAAGTTCAGCTCACATAAAGGGGAAAGGAGATAGACCTATATACATTATTCTATCCTGTATACAACATAAATGCATCTCTTATATCTTATAATTATAAGCACTTATAATTGGACAATAATAAATAAAGGCAGAATAATCAAAATAACATAAATGTTGTAAATAAACCTCAAGAGCAAAGGCCAACAGGATTTTATGTCATGATGAGGCTAATGAGAAATTTGACTTGAAGGCACCTAAAAATCTCAGCTGGCAGTGTTTGCATTGACTTCCTTTCTTCTACTCGGAATTTGGTTCAGCTACGTTTCTCCAGACAATAGCACACACTAAACAGGAAGTCAGCCTAGGCTGACTCAGTAATATTCAGACTTCTTGGAAACCATAATGGATTATTTAAGATAAAAATAACAGCATGAATGCTGATTCACAAAATAAAGGGTTGTTTCCTACCTGGTTCAATTAATCGAATTAATCCCTCATGATGAGCTACTCTATCTTTCCAACTTTTAGTTTTGCTTGCTGCTACTTCCAATTTCTTCTTTACCTCCTGAAACAGAATTAACACCAACATTATACAGAAACATTTTTTTCAACAGAGATTCTCAAAACAGCACAAAAAGAACACCTTTGTAATCCACAAGATTACAAAAGGCTGGACTTTAACTGGATGTGAGCAGGATCAAGCCAAGGTCAGCACATGAAGGACTACACAGTTGCAAACATTTGTAAAGCATGTATTCACAGTGCCCAAAGCCAATCTTAGCTGCCGCTAAGTAACCCATAAATTACTAGGACATAACTATGCTGTATATCCCTATAGGCATGATTTCTTAGCTACGATAACTTTTCCAAGTTTTATCAGCTTCCTAAATCTATCCCTGATATGGCTTTGAGTTACAATTATCTTTGATCCATCACTGCTCATTTTATTATTGTACCAAATTGGTACAATATTTTATCCTGGTAATTCTTCATAGCTAATTTTCAGTTGAAGTCTATTATTATATCTGTGTATACAGTACAAACATAAATGCCCAATAAGAAATGATTCAACTCTGTGAAGTGGTCAAAGACTCTGCAATTTTCAGTTGAAGTCTATTATTATATCTGTGCATACAGTACAAACATAAATGCCCAATAAGAAATGATTCAACTCTGTGAAGTGGTCAAAGACTCTACAGTCTTAAAGACAGTATAAATCAAATGACTTAGATAGCCTGGTTATCAACACTTGAACACATTTAGGTGACTGATGACAAGCTATTGTGCACACATGCTTATGGAGATGAGTTGGGAAAGTTTTACAGCATCCACACTGAGCCTTCTGAGGAATACAATTGCCTTTACCCTTCAAGGAAGAATGCTTCAGGCATATTAATATATTTTGCGAAGTGTCCCTTCGTATATTTTGTATAATCCTAGGAAGGTTACAGTAGCTCACCTCATATTGTTCAAAGGCTTGCTTCCTCTCCAATTCCAATTCTTCCAACTGCTGCATGGCGACCTGTAGAGCATGTTCCTTCATTTTCCTCTGGTTTTCCAACTCTTGCTTTTCTGCCTCAGTCACCTGAATGGCCTGTTGCTGCTCTAAGTGCCACTTTTCCAACTCTGCTCTTTTCGTTGTCTCTTCTTCTAGCAGTCTAGAAAAAATTTAAGTAACCAAGAAGGCATATTAATTCAGGACTGACACAACATGTATGCCTTTCCCACGTGAACTGAATAGTTAAGAAAACATAACCTAAAACAGTTCCACGGAAATCGCTTGTTTTTGTGCTTCAAGTCCATCAAGACACCACATTCAGGAATGAAAGCATCCCACACATAAGGTATGGTTTTTCCTATTTCATTACCCCATTTAGCATCTGCAGGTAGTCCTTATGACCATAGATGGGACCAGGATTTTGGTTGCTAAACAATGTTGTCTTAAACCAAGTCATTATGTAACTGGACCCAACTTTATGAGGCTTGTCATGGTCATTAAGCAAATCATGTAGTTAACTGAATCATATGGCGGTTAACTGAATTCAGCTTCCCCAAATGACTTTGCTTGTTAGAAATCATATGGGAAGCTCATAAATCAAAACTGTGTCCATTCTGCGACTGTCATAAATGCAAGCCAGATGTCAAGCATCTGAATTATGATCACGTGAACATGGAGGAGGTAAGATGTTCATAACTTTGAGGATGGGTGGTAAGTCCTTTTCCAAGGCTGTTGTAACTTTGAACCATGGTTAAATGAAGAGTCATAAGTCAAGGACTACCAATACTTCAGTTAAATGTGCTTAATACATTTGCTTCAACTTACTTTTCGGTCTACAAACAACTCCACATGACATATTTTGTTTACATCTCTGTGGTACTGTAATATTCTGAGAAGCAGAAAGAGGGAAACAATCCTTCAGAATGATTCAAGGACAGAGAATTCTTTTTAAATGTAAGAATGATATTTAGAGGTGAAGGTTCGTTCTCCCAGTTTGTGGGTTGGTTTCTGAACAAAATGTTCGGAAACCAACCCACAAGTTCGGAAAACGAAACTTCACTCTCATCCTACAACCAAGCTACCGATATTCGCCACTATTGCAATGATAGTTAGGTTACTTAGGGAGTCTAACAGTTTCTATAGTCTCTGCCATCTTTCCTTCTGGAACATAAACGATTGCCAGCTTTAGCATCCAATTCTATCAAATTACACACTGACCTGGCTTGAAGTCTCCTGACAGTTTCCTCATCTTGACGGGCTTGTTTCTCATCCTCCAAAGCTTCCTGTAGCTGATTATACATTTCCTCAAGTTCTTTGACTCTCAGTAAGTACTGTTCAAGCTCAGATGATTTCTGAGCAACCTGTTCTTCCATTTTCTGTCTTACCTAGAAAACAAGAAATGAATGAATGCTTCAGGAAAAGCAGTGCTGCCTATTTCCATAAGAGAGAAGAAGAAAGTTTGCAGCTTTTCCTCTTTGTCCAAACATGCACATGCTGTAAATATATCATTAAAGAAACCATGTCAAAGTTAGCCCATTCTTTTGCTGACATACCATTTTTTCTCTCTCCAGTTCAAGACTGAATCGATCTTGTAATTCTATTTGAGTCTGCAGACGTTTTGTCTCTTCTTCTGACGCTCGAGCAGCTGCCTCTTCTAGTTGCTGGGCCAAAGAAAGAAAACAATTAGCATCTGTTTCCAATTAATGTACACATGAAAGTACAGATCAACTATTCAATATGCACCTATAAACATACTTCTTACATTTTTTTCATAAAAGCAAAAATTTTATCAAAGAGAAATATATATACATACATATACATACATACACACAATTAAAAAGAAAGGAATTATGTGCATCCAGAAGGGGTTAAGGAAGGAAGGACCTCCAAGTCTCCCCTGAGGCTTCGTGTAAAACATTCTGAAAAAATCAATCACTATCAGCTCTCAAATGGTGCATAAACAATAAAAAGTTGGTGAAAGATTAAACTCTACTTATGTTTCTGTAGAGCTGAAGATAAGATAAGCATTTCCAAAAATAGCACAGTCAATGCTCAAAACTCATGCAAAACCTGTTCCTTCTAGCTCAAATTTACTCTGTCAAAATAAGTAAACTACAGTATTTTGTTGCACAAGAAGTATGAGAAATTTGGGGACGGAATTTCTCTAGTAAAGTAATCCCCATGTATTTTGAGGCACGCCTAATTAGAAGTTTCTGAATGATTTAGTTAAATGAAAACAAGGAAATAGTATAAAGGAGCACTTGTGCAACATTTAATGCTTGCAGTAGCACCACTATAGGTTCCTAATTCTCTCAATCTGCTGTTAGGAAGGAACATTTCAATGACTCAGGTAATTTGGTTTGGCTGAACTGGCATTTCTTTCTATTAACAATTAAACTTTAGGTTTGAATTAAAACACTGATTCAACAAATGTGAATTCATTCTTGCTTTTGTTAGGTTGCTATACTACTTAAAAAATATATATAGCAAGCCACCATCAGTGTCAAGACCCCAAATTCTGCATCTATGACAGAATGTTTTGCTAGAACTTCAGAATGATACAATACTCCTGCCTCATTTCATAAGTACTCTCAGTTTTCTTGGATTCATTACTTGACTAATACTAGAACTTTTCCTTGAAAGTCTGGCTGAAATATATAAAGAATAGCTTTTACGTGCTATATTCTGCTCCTGTGTATTTATCCTTTGCTTGAATGCTCATTTCATTTCACATTGAAAATGCTCAGATGTAAAAATATATCTCATTCTACAATCACCGTTAAAGATATTTTAGATGTGCATATGTCAAATTTTAGCTGTAAAATACCCTAACAATTCTGCGATGATCAAAGCTGCCAATGAAGAGCTGGCATCTTAGTTATTATTTAAAGACAGTTATGCTTTCATAGGCATAAAATATTCATGCATATGAAAGCATTAGGAGAAAAAAAAAGCAGACACTCTGATCATTTCCTTAGTCTGCAAAATTATTTCAAGCTGAACTGAGTGCCTGGCATCACCCAAGAAACCTCTCCTTGACTGTAAAACAACTAAGATAACCAATGTGCAAATTACTGGGAAAAACACCTCTGTGTTATCATTCCAAATGAGAACTTTTGTGGTTTCAGTACATAGCATTTTTCTTCCAACAACTCTTTCTTTAAATCCAGTAAAACATCTATATTCACCCCCAGTCTTTGTGGGCACAAACAATTTCTCCTGCCTTCTCAGTTTTCCATAACATACCGTATATACTCGAGTATAAGCCGACCCAAATATAAGCCGACCCCCCCAATTTTACCCCCAAAAAGTGGGAAAACTTATTGACTCGAGTATAAGCCGAGGGTGGGAAATGCAGCGGCTACTGGTAAATTTCAAAATAAAAAAAGACTGGTCAAAAGTGCGAGGACCTGTCAGAAATCACCTTTTTCAGCCCTCTGGGTAGTCCTTTTGTGCATATGGACTACTCAGAGGGCTGAAAAAGTAATTTTTGACTGGTCCTCACACTTGTGACCAGTCCTCAAACTTACGACTGTCCTCACATTTTACGTTTTTGTCCTATCTTGTCACCATGGTGAAGAGAAGCAGTTGTGAAATGAGTGACATGGTTTTAAGAATGCTGCACGGGCATTTTGCATGGTGACAAGATAGGGCCAAAACGTAAAATGTGAGGACAGTCGTAAGTTCAAGGGCTGGTCACAAGTGCAAGGACCAGTCAAAAATAACTTTTTGAGCCCTCTGAGTAGTCCACGTGCATAAAAGGAGAACAAATATGAATAAATAGCAATAATTAGAAACACACATACAAATATACAATGTATTTTCTTTGAATATTGAATATTCCAATTATTTCCATGCAATCCAATTTCTTACAAATCA